>CP106734.1:118351715-118819730 GCA_025506655.1 Gossypium rotundifolium | reverse complement strand
TGGGCGTGTGCCCAGGTTGTGTGAAGTCTGCACCTTGAAATTTGAATTTAAATCACCACACGGTTAAAGCACATAGTCATGTGACAGACCGTGTGGAATAAATCAGTGTCAACCACGGGTACAGTACACGGGCGTGTGGCTGACTGTGTGATGTAAGTTAGTGTCAACCAGGGGTGCAAAGCACGGGCGTGTGAAATACCACACGGGCGTGTCCAATGTATCACACAGGCGTGTGGCCCT
Organism: Gossypium rotundifolium; assembly: GCA_025506655.1. Classification (NCBI taxonomy): domain Eukaryota; kingdom Viridiplantae; phylum Streptophyta; class Magnoliopsida; order Malvales; family Malvaceae; genus Gossypium; species Gossypium rotundifolium. Next base: position 118,819,490 of record CP106734.1, on the reverse strand, counting down.
GTTTCATGTCAAAATTTTGTATGTGCTTAGAGGTTTCTAGTAGGGTTCCGACGCATTTTGAGTTTATGTATAGGGCCTCGTAGGCCCATTATAAGGATGTTAGATATGTGGATGGAAAGTTTTGAATTGGAATGAAATTTGATAGCTCAAAGTTGTATGGACAAGTGAGATAAGTCCGGTAATGCCTCATACCCGGTTCTAGCGTAAAATAATGGTAAGGGGTGTTACAGAGACAATAGAGATTGTGATATTGGAAGAAGGAAAAGAAGTGAAAATTGGAACTTGCATAGCTGAAGAACAAAAAAGACCTCATTGGGTTACTTCAAGAATTCAAAGATGTCTTCCCATAGTCGTACCAAGATATTCCCGTGTTAAGCACTGATATTGTGGTGCACCTCCTCCCCACAAAAGAAGAATGCAAGCCAGTTCAGCAAAAGCTCTGAAGGATAAGGCCCGATGTTGTGATAAAAATAAAAGAAGAGGTCAAGAAGCAATTCGATGCTGGATTCTTATAGGTGGTTAAATACTCAGAATGGGTAGCCAATATCGTCCCCGTCCCTAAGAAAGACGGAAAGGTACGGATGTGTGTAGATTATAGAGACTTAAACAAGGCCAGTCAAAAGACAAGTTCCCATTGCCTCACATTGACACCTTAGTGGATAATACGACAGGCTACTCACTATTCTTGAAACACCACACACCCGGCCCACGAGCCTGGACTGGATCTGGTATGTTCCCCGGTGAAAACCATTTCAAATTATTTTGTATTTAGGAAAAACTTGAGCGTTTTGAAGGAAAGTTTGTTTTGGGTTGGGCTTGAGTTGAAAACAGGTTTATTTCGTTATTAAAAATCCTTTTGATTTAGGTGACAAAACGTTTGGGCTTTGAATTCAATTAATTTTTACTTAATCTTTTAATAATTATAAAGATTGTATGCTCAATAAATAAAAGTAAAGTAAACGCTACTACGGCCTTATTACATCAAATAATTTTCCAAAATTAAAACAAAATAAACTTTAAATTACTTAAAATAAAATAAATGTCCAAGTCAGAATTTCTTCTTGTGCATGGCCATCCCTAAGCTTCACGAACCGGTCCATCACCGATCGTCACTTGAAACATGTTCCCACAACGGGTGAGTCAAGCAGACTCAATGTGTACACAAACACTAAGTCTTAACAAATTCGGGCATAACAAATCATATTCATACGTATCATAATTTCTCATTTAATGATTCAAGATAATGATGCAACCCAAACCCAAACCTAGATGCCATCCGCTACACATCCCGTACCAACTCGCACACCGTGGGGACTACTAAGTCAACCCTCCATCTGCTACACACCATTGAAGGCAGTCGCTGCAGTCGACGTGCTCATCGCCTATATAAAAGTTGTGGCATAGCCACCAGATTAAATAATTGTGTCATGTGACACCACATTCGAGATAATGTAACCGGGTTACCACATTGAGGATAATGTGACCAAGTCACCACATTCGATTAGTGGGACCAAGTCACCACATACACTTCCCTTTCTCATATATCCCGAATGCCCCATATTATTTATATCATGCATGTCATACTTAAATTCACATTCATGTCACTTTTCACATGTTAATATAACATATTTCTTAATCCTAGTAGGAGTAGGAAACGTACCTGAGTACTTTGTACCATAACATGGTACTTTAGCCACATTCTTACACTTTCATATTAACAACATATATCAAGTTAGAGCCATAAATCTATTAAGATTTATGTGGGGTACACACCTGATTCGCTTAACAATTTCTCTTGAAATCCCGAAATTCGATCTACTGCTTTAGATTTTTAAGTCCCTACATTCGGCCAACATGGTAATATTTAGCAAAGGCCTATTCGACCAAATTTAGTGTTTTCTTTTAAAGCCTAATCGGCTATAACCCAAATCCCGAAGGATTCATGTAGTCAATTTCTTACCTTTGGTGCCGATTTGATGACTATTCAAATCCCGAAACTTTGTTTTTCTTCTCATTGTATTCGGCCAAATCCTAAATCTCTACATAGGTTAGTTTTCGGCTTTTTAAGATAATAAGGGAATAGATCTATGTACTAAAATAAGGCCTTGGCTGAATATTCATAGTTACTTACCTTGAAAATCTTAAATCCCGAATTGGATCCTTGCTTTCTTAATGCGGTCGAAATTCCTATAACCATATGTTAGATCTAATCTAACATTAAATCATAATAATATAGCTTATGACCGAATGGTATTCATAGCTTACCTTAGATCTTAGAAGTCCCGAAAGTTTCTTCTTTGTAGTCGACAGCACCTAATTCCCAAAACTTCCTTCAGGTAGTCGGCCATAGACATTAATAGAGTTAGAGTTCTAATTTTCAGCCTAAGAAAAGAAATAAGATGATAATCTTTAGATCCTTACCCCTTAATACACAAATCGACAACCTTATGCTTTAAGTCCTTCAAAGATTCGGCTAGGGCTAGAGGGGATTTATTTTCGGCTTTTGGAACTTAACAAGGAATCGACTTATGAAGATGTTTGTATTGTCGGTTTAGCAAAAGAAAAGAGAGGAGAGAGAGTCCCTTGAGAAATCGGCAAAAGTGAACTAAGAAGAGGGGGAAATTCGGCTAGAATAATTGGGAAAGAAAGAAGAAAAAGATGATAGCTTGGAGAGAAAAGAGTTGGCAAAAGAGAGGCAAGTTGGCTCAATAGAATTCGGCTATAGCCTCCCCCTTTACAACCTTGGCCGAAAATACCATCCAAGGAGTCCCTTAATCGGCCAACTCTCCACAACTTGATAAATTTTATCTTTTATTTATCACTTTATTTAATCTCATCAATTATCCACTTAAAGTAATCTAATATTAAATCTATCATTTATCCCCTATTTAGCCGAAATTTTAAAGGGAATAAAACTCCTCTTTTGCAAGCCTTGTGCCATCCACCTCTGTGCTTCTAGAAGCAAAAATAAAACTTCTTTTATTTGCTTCCCATGTGACTCGAACTCAGGCCCAACACCCTTGCATGTGGCGCCATTTCTAGAGGCCCTAAGTGGCATCTTTAGGCCACTTTTCCAAGCCTATTTGTGTGTCAAATTTCACATACTTTTTCTCTTAAGGCCACCTTGCCTTAATTTCCACTTTTAAACTTTAAAACTCGACATTTCTAAGTCATTTCTAAGTTTGCAAAAATTTTCGTTTGGCTCTTTAAACTTGACATTTCCTTACATTTCCAAGTTTCCAGAAATGTTCACTTTCCTATTTTACTTAGGTTTCCAAAATGGTCACTTTCCTATTTTACTTAGGTTTCCAAAATGTTAACTTTCCTCTTTTTTAACGTAACATTTCTATACATTCCTAGGTTTCCAAAAATATTCAAAATTTATTCATAACACATAAGACATGTCATTTCGTACAATTAAACCAAAAATGCATCGGCCCTTTTCAGGATGTTACAGTTCTACCCCCTTAAAATAATTTCGTCCTCAAAATTTCCTAGCTAAAATAATTGAGGGTATTGCTGTTGCATTGCCTCCTCTGGTTCCCACAAAGCTTCCTCCGATCCATGATTGCGCCATAACACTTTGACTAGAGGAACCGACTTCCTCCGTAACACTTTCACATCACGTTCCAAAATCTGAATCGGCTCTTCCTCGTAGGTTAAGTCTGGCCTTAGCTCCACTTCTTCAACTGGTACCACATGAGATGGATCCGATCGGTAGCGACGTAGCATGGATACATGGAATACGTCGTGCATCTGTTGCAACTCTGGTGGTAACTCTAGCTGGTATGCCACTGGTCCCACTCGCTTTAGTACTCGATAGGGCCCTATAAATCTTGGGCTTAACTTCCCTTTCCGACCAAACCTCATCACCTTCTTCCAAGGCGAGACTTTAGAAACACCGGTCTCTCACTTCAAACTCTATTTCCTTCCGCTTGAGGTCGGCGTAAGACTTCGCCTATCGAGGCTTCCTTTAACCGTGCTCGGATTATCTCAACCTTCTTCGTTTACGCCACCAACTCTAGTCCCAAAACTTGACGTTCTCCTAACTCACCCAACAAGTAGGAGTTCGACACTTCGCCAGATAATGCTTCATATGGTGCCATCCGAATGCTAGCTCGATAATCGTTGTTATAGGCCAACTCGCTAAAGGCAAGTAATCCTCCCAACTTCCTCGAAATCCATCACATGACCTCTCAACATATCCTCCAACACTTGTATTACCATTCAGATCGCCTGTTTGATTGTGGATGAAAAGTCGTAGTGAAGTCCAACTTAGTGCCTAAAGCTTGATGAAGTGCCCTCCAAAACTGAGACGTGAACCTTGGGTCTCTATCCGAAATAATTGACACCGGCGCTCCGTGTAGTCTCACGATTTCCGTCACATATAACTTGGCTAACTTCTGAAGGGAATAATCCACTCTTACCAGGATGAAATGTGCAGACTTAGTCAAACGGTCCACTATTACCCATACCGAGTCCCTCTTAGTAGGCGTAAGGGGAAGCCCACTAACGAAGTCCATGGTAATTCTTTCCCACTTCCACTGCGAAATCTCGATTGGCTGAAGCAATCCGATGGAACTTGGTGTTCACCTTAACTTGCTAACACGCCGACATTTTCCCACTAATTTAGTAACTTCCGCTTAATATCAAGCCACCAAAATTTTCTCTTAGATCTCAGACAACTTAGTGCCTCGGGATGCATAGCATAAGGGCTACCATGCGCTTCTCGAAGAATCCTCCGTCTTAACTCCTTGTCCTCAAGATACGACCTTTCCTTTGAAGCACAACATTCCCTCATTACTAACTTTATAGTCCTTTAACTCTCCGTTCTGTGCTTGTTGTAACTTAACACTTAAATCCTCATCAATCAACTGTCCCTCCTTCACCTCCTTCAACCACATTGGTTTGACTTGCAACTCAGCCAACAGGCTTCTATCCTTATACAAACTTAAATGGGCGAACATTGCCCTCAGATTCGACACCACCTTCCGACTTAGGGCATCAGCTACCACATTCGCCTTGCCCGGGTGGTACTCTATCGAGCAATCATAGTCCTTCAGTAATTTAACCCACCTTCACTGCCTCAAGTTTAACTCCTTCTGAGTCAACAAATACTTGAGACTCTTGTGGTCTGTGTAGATCACTGATCTTTCTCCATAGAGATAGTGCCTCCACACCTTAAGGGCAAAAACCACGGCTGCCAGTTCCAAGTCATGGGTTGGGTAGTTAACCTCATGCGACCTTAACTGCCGAGATGCGTAAGCGACTACCTTTCTGTCTTGCATCAATACGCAACCCAAAGCTGTATGGGAAGTGTCACAATACACCGTGAATTCCTTTCTTGCCTCTGGCTGAATCAAAACTGGAGCTTCCGTTAAAACCTTTTTAAGTTTCTCAAAGCTCTCCTGCTGCTTCTCCGACCAAACAAAGGGTACTTCCTTCCTCAACAACTTTGTTAAATGTGCGGTTATAGACGAGAACCCTTCCACAAACCTTCTGTAATAGCCTGCCAAACCTAAGAAACTTTGGATCTCAGCCACGGACCTAGGTGGTTTCCAATCCAATACCGCTTCGATCTTCCTAGGATCCACTCTTATTCCCTCTGTGGATACCACATGCCCTAAGAAAGCAACTTCCCTAAGCCAAAATTCACACTTGCTGAATTTGGCATAAAGCTCTTCTCCTCAAGATTTGCAACACAATCCAAGATGCTCATCATGCTCCTCCTTGGTCTTAGAGTACACCAAAATATCGTCGATGAATACTACGACGAACCTATCCAAGTAGGGTTGAAACACCCGGTTCATCATATCCATGAATGTGGCTGGGGCGTTTGTCAACCCGAACGGCATTACCACAAACTCATAGTGGTCGTATCTTGTCCTAAAGGCTGTCTTATGGATATTCTTCTCCTTCACCTTCAGTTGATGATATCCCGACCTTAAGTCGATCTTTGAAAACACTGCCGCCCCTTTAAGCTGATCGAACAAGTCATCAATCCTAGGCAAAGGATACTTGTTCTTGATGGTCAGCTTATTCAATTGACGGTAGTCTATGCACATACGCATAGTTCCGTCCTTCTTCTTCACAAAAAGGACCGGTGCTCCCCACGGAGACACACTGGGCCGGATAAACCCACGGTCAAGTAATTCCTGGATTTGAGCCTTGAGCTCAACCAACACTTTTGTTGCCATTCGGTATGGAGCGATTGACACAGGAGCTGTTCCCAGTAGCAAATCTATTCCAAATTCCACCTCCCTATCTTGGGGTATTCCTGGTAATTCCTCCAGAAATACGTCCTCAAAGTCTTTTACTAATCTAACTCCACTAACTCCCCCTTCTTTTGTGTTTATAGCACTGACAAAAGCCAGAAATGCCTTGTACCCTTTCCTAACCATTTTCTTAGCCTTCAATGCCGAAACTACGTTAGACAGGTAGTTTCTTCTTTCTCCTATCATAATGACCACCTCATTCTCAGGGGTCCTTAGTTCCATTCATTTAGCCGCACAATCTAACACGACTCGATGTTCTACTAACCAATCCATACCAAGTATGAGGTCAAATTCTCCGAAGGGTAACTCCATTAAGTCAGCCCGAAAGCTCACTACCTGAATTTCTAGGGGTACACTCTAAAAGATCTTATCCACCACTACAGTTTGGCCTAATAGGCTTACTATAGTCATCTGCCTATTAGAAAGTTCAGAGTCTAGGCCTAGTGTTTCAGCTACACTACAGAAAACATAAGAATGGGTCGAGCCCACATCAATTAAGGTATAATAAGGCTTGCCATAAATAAAGAACGTATCGGTTATGACGTTCGTGTGTCTCCATCCTCCCTTGGTGAACCGCATAAACCAAACTCTACCGCCTTGCCTCAAGATAGCAAGACCTCGCCTTGTGTTCCACATCCTCCGCCAATACCATTACCTCATTATTGAACCACGACCTCGTTAAGGTCATTGTCCTCCTCTACCAGCTTGATTAACATTCTGAGCTGCTGATCGACTTTCATCTGGTTTCTTAGGACAATCCTTGAGCATATGGTCCTTGGACCCACACCTAAAACATCCTCCCGTCTTTTTCCAGCACTCCGCTAAGTGCTTCTTTCCACAATGCTCACAAGGACGATACTGCCCTCTGGTACCAACTTGCTGACCCCTCGGCCCATCAGCTCTGGGCCTTTTCTGCACATTTCCCAATGATCCTGACGACCCATAACCCCTCTTGGGTCTATTCCTATTAGAGCTCTGCTTAACCGAGTCCTTGATTCCCTTGGCTACCTTAGCCTTTTCAACCAACGTGAAAAACTCTCGCTCCTGATGTGGAGCTATCAATAACCTGAGGTCATCCCTTAAACCGTCTTCAAAATGGACACAACGCTCATGCTCAGTTGCTACTACTCCGTGAGCATATCGGCTCAACCTCGAAATTTAGCTTTATACTCTGCCATCGACTTGTTCCTTGAACCACCCCTTAAAAGCTTTCTCCGCTCATCAATATATCGTGCCGACATACTTTTTCCGATATGCCTCCTTAGCATACTCCCAGGTCAGATCCTCAGCAGTAGCACCATCCCTCACTATTAACCACCATTGATACGCTTTATCTCGTAGTAGTACCACCATTCCTTTCAACTTCTCCTCTGGGGTCAGATCGAGCTCATCCATAATGCGCTCGATTATTTCCAACTAGTATTTCACCAGACTGGTGCCACACCGGATACTCTAGAGAACACTTCAGCCCCGTTGGCTCGGAGTTGCTCGGGTACAGATTTTTGAGCTCCCGTATTTCCACCCGTGCCAGCCACCATTTCCAAAACTCAAAGACCTGACTGCGATATAAAGATCATACCCCGTCTCGAGCTCATTGTTCGAAACCGACAAATGGGGGGTGGTGGCGGTGGTAACTCATTGACAAACCCTTGACACAATCTAACGGGTTCTGACACAGCTATTCTTCCTCTACCGCATCCATGACTATCGCGTCCTCTAGAATTCATATCTAACGATGCGCTTTAATCTGATTTAAGAAAGGTTTATGAATTAGCCCTTATTCCACTGATTATCCACGACGAAGTTTTATGAAAAGAATTTTAAGAGTGGTTCTTTCGTATTCATACATGCACACAGTCTTCACATTCATACATCCATCAATCAATTATGAACTTCCGTTCATTCAAAGAAAGGTTGTAGTTTTCATTGTTGTTGTTTTTCCACTACCTAGGGGTATTTGCGTAATTTGTCCTACAGGGGTATTTTTCGTAATTTGTCAAATAGGGTTCCTTGGTAATTTTGTTAAAAAGTATTTTGGTATTTTTTAAATTCCCAGGGTATTTTGGAAAATTTTTGAAACCCGAGGGTATTTCAGGAATTTTGGACCTTAGGGGTATTTTGGTAATTTTTCCACAAACCGGGGTAAATTGTAAAATTTAATAAATCAGGGATATTTCAGAAGTTGCAAAACTTTGAGGGTTCTTTTTGAGAATTGTACTTTCCAAAACGATGGTGTTGCAAAAATTTTAGAAATCAGGGTCATTTTGGTAATTTTGTAAGTTAGGGCAATTTTGTAGTTTTTCCAAAATTAAGGTATTTTTGATAGTTTGCAAATTAGGGTTTTTGAACATTTATGAAATAATGAAATTTTGGCAAAACTGTTGAGTAGTTGGACATTTTATAAACCAAGGGCATTTTTGTAATTTTACCACTAGGGGTATTTTTGTAATTTTATAGATCAAAAATTTTTCGAAAAATTGTGTAGGAAAAATAATTTTCACAAATTAAAGAAAAATGATTTTAAGAGTTTTTAAAATTAGGGTTCTTATATAAAAGAAAAATATGGCTAGTTCCCTTTTGGGTTTTAGTTATGGGTTTAGCCTATGACCGAGTCTTCTTGGTCAGGGTGAACCAAAGCTACGCACCAGGTAGGATTCGAGTGGAGAGGAGGTGAGTCACACGGACTGCTTAAGTACCAAGCTTCCACTGAAACCATTCCTAGGCATGCGCACTGGGATTGCCACACCCATTAAGTCCTCTGGGTTAGGGTGAACCAAAGCTTAGCACCAGGTAGGATTCCTGCGAAGAGGAGGTGAGTCACTAGGACTGCTTAAATACCAGGCTCTTCCGGATCCAATCCTAGACATGCGTACCATGGTTGCCACACCCTAACTCGATTGACTTAGCCATAGGTTTATTTAGTGCATTAAGTCTTATGTATTTTTGTTTGAGTAGACTAATCCTAGGGTTCAAGTTCCTATCATGCTATTCTACGTTCCATTCCTTTTCTACCCTTCTATAATTCACATAATCACACAGATAGTTAGAGGTACTTACGGTGGATCATGGGTGGAGACTTAGGTGCCATGCCGAAAAACCTGCTTATTTCATAAGATACTTTATAAAGCTTATTTGGGCTCGATTTCAAAACGTTTTGGGCCTTATCCCACAGGCCGGGAGTTTAAAACCTAGCTCTGATATCAAATTGAAGCACCCCACACCCGAACCATGAGCCTAGACCGGATCTGGTATGTTCCCCGGTGAAAACCATTTCAAATTCTTTTGTATTTAGGAAAAACTTGAGCATTTTGAAGGAAAGTTTGTTTTGGGTTGGGCTTGAGTTGAAAACAGGTTTATTTCGTTATTAAAAATCCTTTTGATTTAGGTGACAAAACGTTTGGGCTTTGAATCCAATTAATTTTTACTTAATCTTTTAATAATTATAAAGATTGTATGCTCAATAAATAAAGGTAAAGTAAACGCTACTACGGCCTTATTACATCAAATAATTTCCCAAAATTAAAACCAAAATAAACTTTAAATTACTTAAAATAAAATAAATGTCCAAGTCGTAAATTTCTTACTGTGCATGGCCATCCCTAAGCTTCTGCCGAACCCGGTCCATCACTGATCGTCACCTAAAACATGTTCCCACAACGGGGTGAGTCAAACAGACTCAATGTGCACACAAACACTAAGTCTTAACAAATTCAGGCATAACAAATCATATTCATACGTATCATAATTTCTCATTTAATGATTCAAGATAATGATGCAACCCAAACCCAAACCTAGATGCCATCCGCTACACATCCCGCACCAACCTCGCACACCGTGGGGACTACTAAGTCAACCCTCCATCCGCTACACACCATCGAAGGTAGTCATCGCAATGACGTGCTCATCGCCCATATAAAAGTTGTGGCATAGCCACCAGATTAAATAATTGTGTCATGTGACACCACATTCAGATAATGTAACCGAAGTTACCACATTCAGATAATGTGACCGAAGTCACCACATTCAGTTAGTGGGACCGAAGTCACCACATACACTTCCCCTTTCTCATATATCTCGAATGCCCCATATTATTTATATCATGCATGTCATACTTAAATTCACATTCATGTCACTTTTCACATGTTAATATAACATATTTTGTAATCCTAGTAGGAGTAGGAACGACACAGTACTTTGTACCATAACATGGTACTTTAGCCACATTCTTAGACTTTCATATTAACAACATATATCAAGTTAGAGCCATAAATCTATTAAGATTTGTGTGGGGTACACACCTGATTCGCTTAACAATTTCTATTGAAATCCCGAAATTCGATCTAATGCTTTAGATTTTTAAGTCCCTACATTTGGCCAACATGGTAATATTTAGCAAAGGTCTATTCGGCCAAATTTAGTGTTTTCTTTTAAAGCCTAATCGGCTATAACCCAAATCCTGAAGGATTCATGTAGTCAATTTCTTACCTTTGGTGCCGATTTGATGACTATTCAAATCCCAAAACTTTGTTTTTCTTCTCCTTGTATTCGGCCAAATCCTAAATCTCTACATAGGTTAGTTTTTGGCTTTTTAAGATAATAAGGGAATAGATCTATGTACTAAAATAAGGCCTTGGCCGAATATTCATAGTTACTTACCTTGAAAATCTTAAATCCCAAATTGGATCCTTGCTTTCTTAATGCTGTCGAAATTCCTATAACCATATGTTAGATCTAATCTAACATTAAATCATAATAATATAGCTTATGACCGAATGGTATTCATAGCTTACCTTAGATCTTAGAAGTCCCGAAAGTTTCTTCTTTGTAGTCGACAGCACCTAATTACCGAAACTTCCTTCAGGTAGTCGGCCATAGACATTAATAGAGTAAGAGTTCTAATTTTCAGCCTAAGAAAAGAAATAAGATGATAATCTTTAGATCCTTACCCCTTAATACACAAATCGACAACCTTATGCTTTAAGTCCTTCAAAGATTCGACTAGGGCTAGAGGGGATTTATTTTCGGCTTTTGGAACTTAACAAGGAATCAGCTTATGAAGATGTTTGTATTGTCGGTTTAGCAAAAGAAAAGAGAGGAGAGAGAGTCCCTTGAGAAATCGGCAAAAGTGAACTAAGAAGAGGGGGGAAATTCGGCTAGAACAATTGGGAAAGAAAGAAGAAAAAGATGATAGCTTGGAGAGAAAAGAGTTGGCAAAAGAGAGGCAAGTTAGCTCAATAGAATTCAGCTATAGCCTCCCCCTTTACAACCTTGGCCGAAAATACCATCCAAGGAGTCCCTTAATCGGCCAACTCTCCACAACTTGATAAATTTTTTCTTTTATTTATCACTTTATTTAATCTCAACAATTATCCACTTAAAGTAATCTAATATTAAATCTATCATTTATCCCCTATTTAGCCAAAATTTTAAAGGGAATAAAACTCCTCTTTTGCAAGCCTTGTGTCGTCCACTTCTGTGCTTCTAGAAACAAAAATAAAACTTCTTTTATTTGCTTCCTATGTGACTCGAACTCAGGCCCAACACCCTTGCATGTGGCGCCATTTCCAGAGGCCCTAAGTGGCATCTTCAGGCCACTTTTCCAAGCCTGTTTGTTTGTCAAATTTCACGTACTTTTTCTCTTGGGGCCACCTTGCCTTAATTTCCTCTTTTAAACTTTAAAACTCGACATTTCTAAGTCATTTCTAAGTTTCCAAAAATTTTCGTTTGGCTCTTTAAACTTGACATTTCCTTACATTTCCAAGTTTCCAGAAATGTTCACTTTCCTATTTTACTTAGGTTTCCAAAATGGTCACTTTCCTATTTTACTTAGGTTTCCAAAATGTTAACTTTCCTCTTTTTTAACGTAACATTTCTATACATTCCCAGGTTTCCAAAAATATTCAAAATTTATTCATAACACGTCATTTCGTACAATTAAACCAAAAATGCATTGGCCCTTTTCAGGATGTTACAGTTCTCCTTCATGGATGGCTTCTCTGGATACAATCAGATAAAGATGCATCCTGAAGACATGGAAAAGACCACATTCATAACCCTGTGGGGAACATTTTGCTATAAGGTGATGCCATTTGGATTAAAAATGTGGGAGCAACGTATCAAAGAGCCATGGAATCCTTGTTTCATGACATGATGCACAAGAAATAGAGGTTTACATCGACTAAATGATTGCAAAATCCCGAACAGAAAAGGAGTATGTGCAAGTCTTAAGGAAATTGTTCTTGAGGTTGAGAAAATTTTAGCTAAAGCTCAATCCAACCAAATGTGCTTTTGGGGATAGGTCAGGAAAACTACTAGGTTTGGTAGTCAGTGAAAAGGGAATTGAGATCGACCTAGACAAAGTCAAGACTATACAAGAATTACCTCTGTCGCGCACTCAAAAGGAAGTTCGAGGTTTCCTATGGAGACTAAATTACATTACCGGTTCATTTTACAACTAACTGAGAAATGTGACCCCATATTCCTTCTTCTTAAGAAACACAATCCAGCGTATGGGATGATGAATACCAGAATACTTTTGACAATGTAAAACAGTACCTGTCCAATACCCCAGTACTGTCACCACCTAGTCCAAATAGGCCACTAATACTATATTTGATAGTATTTGACCATTCTATGGGATGTATGCTTGGCCAACACGATGAGACAAGAAAGAAAGAAAGGGCGATATACTACCTCAGTAAGAAATTCACTAAGTGTGAAATGAGATACTAGCCAATTGAGAAATTATGTTGCGCCTTGATCTGGACAACTTGGAGATTGAGGCAGTACATGTTGTACCATACGACTTAGCTAATCTCAAAACTAGACCCTCTAGAATACATGATGTAGTAGACTGCTTTGAATGGAAGGATGGCTAGATGGAAAATTTTGCTTTCCAAATTTGACATAGTCTATGTGAACCAAAAGGCTGTAAAAGGGAGTGCAATAGCAAATTTTCTAGCCAGTAGAGCTCTAGAAGATTATGAGCCTTTGAACTTTGATCTCCCTGAAGTTGCAGTGGAGCAGACTGAAGATAGAGAATCTTATCTCTCTGAAGTTGTAGTAGAGCAGACTAAAGCTACAAATCCTATACCTCTAGGGTTATAGTAGGTCAGATCAAATCTACTATAGCAAGTCTTATTTCCCTAAATTTGCGGTGGAATAGACTAAAGCTATAGGCTACAAATCTTATCTCCCTAAAGTTGCAATGGAGTAGATTGAAGCCACAAATCTTATCTCCCTGAAGTTATAGTGGAGCAGATTGAAAAGATAAGTCTTATTTCTCTGAAGTTGCAGTGGAATAGATTAAAAAATAAAATAATCAAATCCTATATCATTGAAGATGCAGTGGGATGGAATGAAGCTACTCGAAGAAGAGAGGTACCAAAATAAGTAGAGATTCAGCGAGGCCGGGAAAAATTGGCCCTTTTAAAGTCTTTACTCCATTCCCTTTTACGACAATAAGCAAAGAGGGGCAGTTGTAAGGCTCAATTTTAGCCTGGGCCCCAATAAACAAATTATAAAAGAGTCTCCAGTTTTTTTATTACAAACCCAATAAAAAACTAGCCCAGACTCGAAGCCCAAATTACATAGGCCCAAAGCCTAAACCTAAAGAAAATTTTTAGAAAACCCTAATCCCTAACAACCTCCGCCAGAAAACCCTAATCCCTAATAGCCTCCACCGCCGTACACCATGTCAACACCTCCGTACACCACCGCTACTAGCAAGCGTCCTTCACCGTATCTACATACCAAGCAAAAAAGAACACAATAGCAAACAAAGACAAAAATGAAAAAACTTTGTATTTTTTTTTCTTTTCTCTTTCTTTCTCTTTCGACTATAAAAGCCATAAGGGCATGTAATCTTCTTTTTTTTACAGACGAAATCAATAAAAAAAAGATATCAAACCTTCAAAAGGTGATTTTTAAAATTTAAAAAAAAAAGATATCAAACCTTCAAAAGGTGATTTTTAAAATTTTCTTTTTTAAGAATACAAATCGAATAAAAGAAGAGCCTTTTACCTTGATTTTCGTGGTTTACCCCTCCAATCTAGAAGATTGACGGACCCTTAGGGGTCCAATATATGGCCTTGACGAAAGTAGGTAGGAAACCGAAAGGTTTTGTAGTCTTTTCATGAATTTTGAAGGCTTTTTGGACCATTTAAACCCTAAATTTGGGTTCTACTCAGAAAAAGGAGAAAAAAATGGGTCTCGGGCAATTTTTCGGCCACCGTGGACGGTAGTACTGACGCCGATGACTGGTGGCTGGAGCGACGACAACCAGCCGGAGCCATGGCCGGACCTTCAGGCCATTTGATAGAAAAAGGGGGATGGGTTTTGTTTTTTTTAAAAGAATTATTTAAAATGGATGTTTTTGTGAAATTTTTTAACTTAAATAGGGGTAGGAAACGGTGTTGTTTTGGCCTGTTTCCTTAAACCCCAAAATGGCATCGTTTTGCGATGCGACCCGATGACCCGATCTGGATCCTATTAGGATCCGAGCAATTTTAAAGGGGAGGGGATATTTGCACATTCGACCCTTCCACTTTTTCGACTAGTTTCAGGTTATTCCTTTTTGTTTTATTTTCTTTTTAATTTTACCCCGTAATTCTTGCATCTACTCCAATTTAGTCCATATTGAAACTACACGTTTTGGAGGACAGGGAATATTTCTCATTTGATCCCAACTTGTTATTCGCGCGTTTCAATATGGTCTTTTACCTTATTTTCATTCCCAATTTTTACCCAAATTTCTGATTAAACTTCAATTTAGTCCTTTTGCATTTATTTGATTATAATTTTAGCCCCTCTTATATTTATAAGTTTATTTTATTCGGGTTTAGACCCTTAACTTTATTTCAAATGGCAATTTAATCCTTTTTAGCTTTGTCTAGGTTTTATTTTTTTTATTTGTTGTGTTTTGTTTATTTTATTTATTTATTTACCATTTCCTTCTTTTTATATTCTTTTTATTTTCATATTCAATAAGTTTTATTTTATTTTATTTATTTTATTTCACTTTATTTTATTCTTGGCTTCTATTATTATTATTGTTACTTCTTTTGTGTGCCTTGATATTGTTGCTATTATTATTATCATTTTCATTATTGATATTGTTCTATCATGCATATTATTGATATGATTTTGTTATCCTTTTTATGCTTTGTTGGTTTTTTAAATTTATGTCGCATTACTGTTCATGAAATATGATTTTTTTTAACGTTTTAGCCATACTCGAATAAACTAAGCGTCTTTTTTTAAGATTTCGTTAATTTTTACCCAAATTCGTAAAAAAAGGGAAAATCCTGAAAACAAAGGCAATATTTCATATTTTTGAGATTCAAGAAATCGTACCCTAATTCACGGGGTCTCGATTTTCTTGTTGAACCTAAATAATCAAATATCCTTTTAAAATTGAAATACAAGACCTTCTTTCTAAAGGCAAGCTTGTTCTCGAGGGCTAAAAGTATCGCATCCTAACTTACGGGATTGAATATTTTGTTATCGCGGGATGAGTGGGCCTTTGATGTTCGTTTCAATTTAATTCAAGCATTCTTAAAATTAACATTAATAAAAAAAAGGGACCGTATTTTAAAATCTTTTCAAAATTCCAATTTTCGACATCAAGACATTAATTCAAATATTATGTACCAATTTTGGGCGTGACGACGGTGCTAATACTTCCTCGCACGTAACCGACCCCCGAGCCCGTTTTCTTGAATTTGGAAGACCAAAATCATTATTTTAATAAATCAAAATATTTTATTAAAATGATCAAATTACGAGGTGATCCGATCACACCTCATAAAAAAAGGATTGGTGGTGACTCCCGTTTTTCGTTTTCAAAATCAAAGTCGACCATGTTTTTCAAAAAAAGATGGTTTCGACAATAGTGATGCGTCATTACATGGTCTGGGATGTGTTCTGATGCAAGAAGGAAAAGTTATAGCTTCTGATGCAAGAAGGAAAACTGCAATTGTGTTCGCATTAAAAATTTGGCGACACTACTCATACATTGAAAAATGCCACATTTATACTGATCAAAAAAGCTTAAAATTTCTGATATCACAGAAAGATTTGAGTCTGTGACAACGAAGATGGCTTGAGTTATTGAAATATTATGAATTTGTGATTGATTATCACCCGGGAAAAGCTATTGTTATTGTTGATGCCCTGAGCCAAAATTATTTGTTTGCATTACGAGCAATGAATACCTAATTAATGATTTGTGATGATGGGTCTATTTTAGCTAAATTAAAAGATAAACCTATATTTCTTCAATCAATCTGTAAAGCTCAGAAAAATGAATGTGAGTTGCAAGTTAAACGAATTCAATGTGAGACTATCCCTAATTCAGAGTTTCAGATTATAGACGATGATTGTTTAAGGTTCTGGAATAGAATTTGCATGCCGAGAAACTTAGAACTCATTCAAAAGATTTTGCACGAAGCGCACAATAGCTGCTTATATGTTCATCCAGGGAGTACCAAAATGTATAATGATTTGAAACAGTTTTATTGGTGGCAAGGCATGAAACGAGCTATCTCAGAGTTTGTTTCAAAATGTTTGATTTGTAATGATTCCCGAGAGGAAATGATTCTCGAGCTATCTCAGGCCGAACATCAAGTACCATCGGGTTTACTGCAGCTTGTAATGATTCCCGAGTGGAAATGGGATAGAGTTACAATGGATTTTGTGTCGGGATTGCCCCTAACTCCGAAAAAGAAAGATATTATCTGGGTTGTCATTGATCGACTAACCAAATCTACTTATTTCATACAGTACGTATAGATTACCCACTTGATAGACAAGTTGAATTATACATTTCTCAAATTGTTCGATTGCACGGGGTGCAACTATCTATTATTTCTAATAGAGATCCAAGATTTATGTCGCGATTCTAGAAGAAATTGCAAGAAGCTCTGGGAACACAATTGAATTTCAATTTTTCTTTTCATCCTCAGACTGGTGGTTAGATTGAGAGAGTTATTCAGATTCTTGAAGACATGTTGAGATGTTGTATTTTAGAGTTTGAGGGTAGTTGGGAAAAATACTTACCGTTGATTGAGTTCGCACATAACAATAGTTTTCAGGCGAGTATAAAGATGGCAACATACGAAGCTTTATATGGTCACAAATGTCGAACTTTGTTATACTGGACTAAACTATGTGAGAAAAAGATTCACGGGGTTGAATTGATCAAAGAAACTGAAGAAAAAGTAAAAACAATTCGTGACAATTTAAAAGCAGCTTCAGATCGACAGAAATCATATGCAAATTTGAAACATAAAGAAATTGAGTTTCAATTCGGGGACCAAGAGTTTCTAAAGGTGTCACCATGGAAAAAGGTTCTTTGATTCGGCCGAAAAGGAAAGCTGAGTCAGTAATTTATCGGATCATATGAGATCGTCGAAAGAATAAGGCCTATAGCGTATTGACTAGTTTTACCATCAAAACATAAAAAGATCCATAATGTCTTTCATGTTAATATTCTATGTCGATATAGATCCGATTCATCACATGTGATTTCTCAGGTATGTAACACCCCAAACCCGCCCATTCGCTACGATCGAATTTGAAATGCCACTGCGGAAAACATTTGAAAAACTTTTGACTTAGAGTTAAAAGTATAAAAATTTATTGTCATAAGTAAAACATTGTTTGTTTAAAATTCTAAGTAAAACTTTATTATTACAAACTGTCCGAATTGAAAACTGTAATGCATATTTTTAAGGTATAAATTGCCGAGAATAAAAACATTTTCAAGTAATACTTTAATCGTCAATCCACTTTAAACATAATAATAAACCTCAAACCCCTTAAAAGGCCCTTATTACAATAAACCTTACTTAAAAATACTAAAAATATAAAATACATAAATAATTAAAAACATCTTCTGCATGGGCCACCTCGTATCCACTCCAACCCGGTCTAAGCTTTATGCATCACCTGCGATGTTGGTAAAAATTGGGTGAGTCAAACAGACTCAGTGCATAGTTATTTCACATGTCTCCACATATGGGCTTGGCCCATATCCACACAGTCCACATACATAATCATGCAACATGAAGCCCAACCCAACCTAATGTCCATCCGTCACACCTACCTTGGCAGACCCGCTGCCCAAGGCGTGGCTAATCCACCGATCAACCAAGTGATCCACATATCTTACCTTGGCAAACCTGCTGCACAAGGTCGTGGCTGAGCCACCGATCACATAAGTGATCCCACATATCAATCAGTCCACGGTGATGCACACAGCTATCAACCGCCGAGATGTGGCACCTAGCCAACACCTCCCTTGATGAGGCACATAGCCAACATTAAGCGCCAATGTAGCACAAGGCTAGCATTAGACCACGTACATAAAGTACACCCTTTCCTTCGATAGTCACATCCTAAGTCCCATGCATACATATATATCATGACAGATTAACATTTAGAGTATGCTCATCACAAATATCACACATATACCATAGGCAAAATAATGTCATAGAACACTGACCTGATTATTCGATTACCCACTACGGGTATCCACCATCTTAGCCATTATTTCCGGCTAACATACACATCATAACATACGTATATAACAACATACAAATAATAGGAGAATAGTGCAATAACTACGCACCTGTTTAGCATAGTTTACTCAATCCCGAACTACTTTTATCTAACACGATGAACAGGGTTTTTCCTCCTCCCTTAATGCCGATTGGTCTCCTACCAAATCCCGAAGGCTTTGCTTATTCCTAACGATTAGCCCCTTACGGATCTAAATCCCGAAAGCTTTCCTTAATCTAGCCGACTTGCCCCTAAAAGCCATAATAAAAAACAGTCAACACTTAAATACCCAAATTATGGCCCTTGGCCGAATGTTACATATCCCAAAGAGAAAGAGTTTCGGCACTTAATGGTGAAGAGAGAAAACGCAACAATGTAGAGGGTTTAATGTTTAGAGGATCCGGCTATGGTGTTTCCAAATGAAGATGTAATATTCGGCAATGGCAACCTTAAAGGAGATTTCGATTTAAGTAAAATAAAAGAAAAGAAAGAGATGTGAAAGAAGAAAGAAAATACATGCACAAATGATTCTAACCTTTGGCTCTTGTCAAATCAAAATAAGGTGCAAATTTTGGCAACACACCAAGATGAAAAGAAAGTCTGAAAGAGAGAATTCTATGGCCAACAATTTCGGCAAAAAGAAAATGAAGAAAAAGAATTGCCAAGAACTGATCACCCCTATTTATATTACCTAATTTTGGCACACCTATTTCCTATCATATCCCTTAATTCTTCCCTATCATATCCCTTATTCTCTCCTCATTTATCTCTTATCCTATCATAAAAAATAAAACCACAATTTTCTCCTAATCTTCCTCCTATCCCTTTCCAAATTCAACCAACCCCTCTAGCCCCAAAAATTGATCAGGTTCATGGCCAAGAGAGTCAACCTTTGCCAACTATTCTATCCATAACACATTACTCAATTCAAGCCTTATGTCCTCTTATCATTCCAAATTTTCTTGATTCCATACCTTAAGTTAACACTTACCTTATTTCCTTAGTCTACTATCCATAAAAGATAAAGTCCAACCTTACCTTAATTAGAGTTGACCGACACATGCCATACATATACAAAAATAAAAGTCACCTTATTGCCATTCATGGGATTCGAACGTCTTCCCTCATGCAATTACTCATGCGCCAACACCACTTTACTACTAGCTCATTTATGCTAACATTAAACACTTAAATTAACTTAAGCATCATTATCACTTGATCCACTTCACTAAATTCTCCATACTAAAATTATTCTAAACCAATTAATTCCAAGCCTTCTCAAGACTATATTAGGCATACAATAAAATCATATCCGAGCTAACAAAATCAACAAGATGATACTCAAATTTTTCCTAAAGCCCAAGGCCCAATCGGCCCAATCCTACTAGGCCCAATTTTGGATATTACAAGGTAGATGTTAGGATACAGATTGATTTGACGTATAGCGAAGAAACAATCAGGATTTTAGCTCGTGAAATCAAAGAATTGAGAAATAAATGCATAGCCCTAGTGAAGGTTCTTTGGCATAAACATCGGATCGAGGAAGCAACGTGGTAGCCTGAGGAAGCTATACGAAAACAGTAACCTAACCTATTCACTAGTAAGATTTTCGGGGATGAAAATCCCTAAGGGGGAGAGTTATAACAGCCCATTTTTGGTAAAATCAGAATAGTGGTTTCAAAAAAAATTTAAAGTTGAAATGATTATTTTACTATTATTTTATTGCCTACAGCATGATAATGTGATTGTGAAAAAATTTTGTTAAGTAATTTTATCGATTAATTGCTTAATTTGAGAAAAAAACTAAATCACGTAAAATACAAAATTGTTGTTCTATTAGCTAAAGGTATTTAATAGATATATAACCTTAAAGTAAAGGTCCTTAAGTATTAATTAGCCCAAAATAGAGTTTGTGGAAGTTAGTGGTTTGGTATTTGTAATCGCCCGATTTTGGGCCTAGTCAAAATAGTGGTTTTGAGACCATAAATCTGAGGTCGAAGAAATTATTTTAATATTATTTCAAGTGACACGGCATGATTATATTAGTGTTTGAAAATTTTGGTAAATTAATTTTAGTGATTTCATGCTTAATTTTGAAAAAAGACTAAATCGTAGAAAGTGCAAATGTTTTGTTCTACAAGCTAAAGGTGTTAAATAGCTATGGAACACTAAAGTAGAAGTCCTTATTGAGTAAATAGACCAATAAAAGTGGTGGCTAGACATGAATTTTTAATTCATGAAATTGGTCAAAGGTTAGGTAGATTATTGGTGACTTAATTGATAAAATAATCATAAAATAAAAAAGAAAGCTTCATCCTTTTCATTCTTTCTCTTCTCCACCGAAAATATCAACAAAAATGGGTGTTTTTGTAGGTTAAAGTTTCAGCCAAACTTCCCTCTTGCAAGTAAGTGTTTTTTATGGTTATTCTTGATGATTTTAGTATTTTTGTGTAGCTTAAGCTAACTAATGGAGGGACTATTTTGCAAATTGGTTAAGAGTCTAGGATTTTACCATGTGAGTATTCATGTTGTTTGATGAAATTTTATGGAAGATGGTTGTTAAAAAACAACTTTTGTGAAAGGGGTTTTCATGAAAACGCCTAAAAGGACCATTTTGTGCAATTTATAAAATATATTGTAAATGTGTAAAATAATTGAAAATTTTGAGTTGCTATAAGAGTAATAAAGGTTCGTCTAGGCTTTTCAAAGGAGAAAATTTGATTAAAATCGTTTTACAAGCCTAGGGGAAAAATCATAATTATGTGAAAGTCTAATGGCTAAATGGTAATTTTGCCAAAGAAGGAATTTTGGAATGCCTTGATTAATGTGGTGATTAAATAAGTAAATTTTGTCATTATAGATCAAGAAAAACGAAATTCAAACCTAGACTGGGGAAAAACCAATCTTTCGGACTATATTTGGACTAGTCGCCCATATTTTGTATACCGAGGTAAGTTGTACATAAAAAATACAACTCTATTGTTATTATGCATTAAACAATTGATATTGCATAAATTTTTTATTATTGTTATGAATAAGCATGATGAAGTTTGATGTGGTATAATCCCGGTTGAACCTTAAGAATGGATCGGATGTTCATGCCATGACATTAGGAATATATAAGAGCCAGTGTAAGACCATGTCTGGGACATGACATCAACCTCGATATGTGACCCAATGTAAGACCATGTATGGGACGTGGCATCGGCATTGATATGAGAGCTAGTGTAAGACCATGTCTGGGACATGGCATCGGCCTCGATATGTGAGCCAGTGTAAGACCATGTCTGGGACATGGCATTGGCATCGTACTGTCTTGTGTGAGGCTTGTCGGGTATCCTTTGGTATTCAAATGGTTCAACAGGCAATTTAAAGCTTGTGTCAAAAGGGAGAAAAGTTATGACTATGTTGTAAGTGATACAGGTACATACACGAAATTCATGAGAAATGAGCTCGATTTAAGTTGTATAATTTGTAAGGATGAAAAATGTGTAAGTTATGCCTTTAGTCATTTGACAACTATGTGCAAGTTTATAATATGTTATGAGTATGATAATGCATGGTAATTATAGTTAACTATTTACATGTAACAGCTCGATTTAGGGCCTAGTTAGAATAGTGGTTGCAAAACCAAAATTCAAGGTAAAAATATGTGTTTTATGGCTTTTATCAGGTCTATGGCATGTTTGCATGATTGTGTGAAAATTTTTTGACGAAATTTTATAACTTAGTGAACAATTTGTCCATTAGGACTAAATTACAAAAATTGGAAAATATGAGATTCTAGAAGATTTAAGTATGAAATAGTATTAGAAAAATTGTTAGAGGTCCTTATTTAGCAATTAGACCAATATATGTTAAGATAGAAAAAAATAAATTGAGTATCCTTCGATATTCCAAGTAGTTCAATGGGTAAACAGCTAATTTTATGTTAAAGATGACAAGAGGAAATTCTATGTTCAAGAGAATAAAAGTGCTAAAGTTATGTGATGAAGTGATATAGGTACCTATGAGTAACTTACGAGAAATGAATGCAAAATGTGAAATGTGATTTGGTAAGAGTAAGCATGAGTAAGTTATGTCGATGTGCTTGAGAACTTGTGTATTATTTAGTGTGATGAATGGATGTTATCATGAGCCATTATGTTGCTATTATTTCATGCAAACTTGCTAAGCTTTATGCTTACCCCTCTCATTTCCCTTTTCCCTTGTAGTATCGCCAAGGTAGCTCGAGGATCGCAGGACGTCGGAGCTCGGCTCACACTATCAAGTTATTCTTTTGGTATAGTAAAGTTTGATTATTTTGAGTATGACATGTATAGAAACTTGGTCATTTTGTTATATGTCATATCGGTTAGCCAAGGTGTTGGCTATTAATGTTACTCATTTCATTTTGTAAATGGCCATTGGAATTGGCCAATACTAGATAAGTTATATGTCTTCAATGATGATGAAATTCATGAAGTGCAAGTTGATGCACTTAAATGAGTAGTGTGTGAAGTAGATGTATGTTGAAATAGTGACAGCTAATGATGCATTACTGCTATGCTAAGTGTTGCTTGAAATGGTGTAAGTGTGGTTGCTTTTTAGGGCAGCAAATGGCTTAGTAAATAGCCTTATAATTATCCACAATGGTAGACACACGGGCATGTGTCTAGGCCGTGTGTGACACACGGTCAACCCCGAAGGTGTGTTGGTAGGTCGTGTGTCCCCTGCATCTAAATTACGAAAAATTTAGTTTGTCACACGGGCTAGCACACAGGCGTGTGACTAGGTCATGTGCCTCTAAGTGTCTACTGACGTCATAAAAAGAATGTTAAGGTTTTCACACATGGGTGAGGACATGGGCGTGTCATGGCCATGTGGGGGACATGGGCCATATAAATGGGCGTGTGTCTGGCTGTGTGAAAGCCCCTGTAGGTTCGAAATGAAAAATAAAATCCACACAGGCTAGGAACATGGGCATGTGTGACCACACGGCCTAGGGCATGTTCCACTCTATACGGGCGTGTGGCCCTGTTTTATGTAAAAATTTTCTAAGTGTTTATGAGTTTCTGGTTTATTCCCGAACCATCATGTATGTATGTTTAGGGTCTCATAGACCCATAATAGGGACATTATGATATCAAATGTAAAGTTTTAAGTTGAATTAAAATTTATAGCCTGATATTGTATGATGATGTATGTTAAGTCTGTAATGTCTCGTACTCAGTTTCAGCATTGAATGCGGGTAAGGGATGTTACATTTAGTGGTATCAGAGCTACAATTTAGACTATTCTCGGACTAACATAGCGTATGCACGAGTCGAGCTATACATTCCATACGTATGAGTATTTATATGATGGTAGTGTGACGCCTCCTGACATTTTAAATTATGCTTTCATATAGTAAATGGATCATGATAGAGCTATGACAGATGATGTAGAAAGTAATGCATTGGCTCCCGGCCAAGGGACGGTGCAGACCAAGAATGAGAATAGACCAGTGACTGTGAGTCAAAGAGGAGCAGAAGAGGCTAGGGAAGCCTTTCTCCACATGATGAATACCTGGTATACGGTGTTCGTTCGTATGAACCTAAATGCACAACCCCTTCCACCCCCACCTATTCCTCAGCCTACCCCTATAGCTCCCCAAGTTGTAGAAGTGGTAGTAAAGGAAAAGCCCCCTATTGATAGAATCTAGAAACAAAGAGCTGAGGAGTTTCGAGCTAATAAAGATGATGATCCTAAAATAGCATAATTCTAACTTGAAAATACCATCAGGGTATTTGATGAACTATCTTGCACACCTGAAGAGTGCATGAAATGTGTTGTGTCTCTCTTAAGAGACTCAGCTTATCAGTGGTGGAATACCCTTGTGTCAGTTGTACCAAGGGAGAAATTTAATTGGGAATATTTCCAAGAAGAGTTCCGAAAGAAGTACATTAGCCAAAGGTTCATCGACTAGAAAAGAAAGGAATTCCTTGAATTAAAATAGGGTCGGATGATAGTAACTAAGTATGAACGTGGGTTTGTAAGGCTCAATAAATACGCTCGAGAGTGTGTATCCACTAAAGCCATTATATGTAAAAGGTTCAAGTATGGATTAAATGAAGATATTTGATTGTTTGTTGGTGTCCTAGAATTAAAAGAATTTGTTGTGTTAGTGGATAGAGCTTGCAAAGTCGAGGAATTGGTTAAAGAGAAAAGAAAATTTGAAATTGATTCTTGTGACTCGAGGAAGAGACATTTGAGCAAGTCATTTCAATTCTCATCTAAGAAATCAAGAGAGTTTACTACTTGGTCAGCCATTTCAATTGGGTTTTCAAACAAAAGTAAGGGTAAACAATACTCGGGGTTTAAAGCTCAGACCATTTCGGTTGCTAGTGTTGGTAAAACTTGACCAAGTAGACTAGAATGTCCACAGTGTGGCAGACATCATCCCGGTGAGTGTCGAGCAAATGAAAGAGCTTGTTTCAAGTGTGGATCCATAGATCATTTTATTAGAGATTTCCCCGAGACGGTCAAAAAAGAGAAATCTTAGAGTGCAAGATCGAGAAGCACTGCTAGGAGGAGGTCCAAGAGAAAAACATGAAATGGAATGTGTAGTAAGAATACATTTAGAGAGCAAGCTACAAGATTTGAGGGTAGAGCACCTACGAGGACTTATGCTATTCGCGCTCGCAAAGAGGCGTCATCTTCTTATGTAATTACGGGTACATTTTCTCTCCATGATACTAATGTTATTGCTTTAATTGATCCAGGATCTACCTACTCATATATTTGCATGAAATTAGTATCTAGTATGAGCATGCCTGTAGAGTCTACATAATTTATGATAAAAGTGTCCAATCCCTTAGGCAAGTGTGTATTAGTTGACAAGGTATGCAAAGATTGCCCTATAATGATTAGAGGTCATTATTTTCTGACAAATCTCATGCTGTTGCCATTTGATGAGTTTGATGTAATTGTTGGTATGGATTGGTTAACTACTCATGATGTGATAGTAAATTGTGGAAAGAAATACATTGAGTTAAAATGTGAAAATAAGGATATTCTTCGTGTTGAATCAGATGAACAGGATAGATTGCCAGTATTGATTTCTCATATGTCTGCCCAAAAATATGTAAGAAAAGGATATGATGCTTATCTTTCCTTTGTGATGAATGCCAAAGAGACTAAGTTAAGAATTGAATTAGTGTCGATAGTATGTGAGTATCCAGATGTATTCCCAAAAGAATTGCCAGGGTTGTCTTCAGTTAGAGAGATTGAATTTGGCATTGAGTTTGTCTCTGGTATTGTGCCTATATTGATTGCTCCATAGAGAATGGTCCAACTAAGTTGAAAGAATTGAAGGCACAGTTACAAGAGTTGACAGATAAACGTTTTCCAAGACCAAGTTATTCTTCGTGGGGTGCTCCAATATTATTTGTGAAAAAAAAAGATGGTTCCATGAGATTATTTATAGATTATTGATAGCTTAAGAAGAACAAGTACCTATTGCCAAGGATTGATGATTTGTTTGATCAGTTGAAGGAAGACACGGTGTTTTCCAAGATAGATTTGAGGTCGGGTTATTACCTGTTGAGAGTCAAAGACTCATACGTGCCGAAAATTGCATTTTGGATATGGTATGATCACTATGAGTTTTGAGTTATGCCTCTCGGGTTGACAAACGCCCCTGCCATGTTTATGGATTTGATGAACCGTATCTTTCGACTGTACTTGGATAAATTTCTTATGGTTTTTATTAATAATATACTGATTTATTCTTGTGATGAGAACGAGCACACCGAGCACTTGAGGATGATTTTGTAAATTTTATGAGATAATCAGTTATATGCCAAGTTTAGTAAAAGTGAATTTTGGCTTAAAGAATTCAGATTTTTGGGGAATATTGTTTCGGGAGATGGAATCCGAGTTGACCCAAGCGAGATTTCAGCTATTATTGATTGGAAACTGTCAAGAAATGTATCATAAGTTAGAAGTTTATTGGGCCTAGCTGGTTATTACAGACTATTTGTCAAGGGATTTTCCATGATAGCGACTCCATTGATGAGGTTGTTACAAAAAGATGAAAAGTTTGAATGGACAAAAAAGTGCCAACATAGTTTCAAAAAACTAAAGTCATTGTTGACTAAGGCTCCAATTCTAGTGCAACTTGAAATGGGAAAAGAATTTATGGTTTCTAGTAATGCATCCTTGAATGGATTGGGCTGTGTGCTTATACAAGAGGGCAAGGTTATAGCACATGCCTCTAGACAGATAAAGCCGCATGAGAAGAATTACCCAACACGTGGTTTAGAGTTGGTTGCCATTGTGTTTGCATTGAAGATATGGAGACACCATTTGTATGGTGAGAAATGTCGAACATTTACTGATCATAAGAGCCTAAAGTACTTGATGACTCAAAAGAAATTGAATTTAAGACAAAGAAGATGGCTAGATTTGATAAAGGATTACGAGCTAGTAATTGACTACCATCCGGGAAAGGCGAACGTGGTTGTTGATACCTTGAATAAGAAATCCCTGTTTGTATTGAGATCCATGAATACACGGATGACTTTGTCAGATGATGGTTATATTCTAGCTGAGTTGAGAGCTAGACCAATGTTTCTCCAAGTGATTTATGAAGCTCAGAAAGGCGACAATGAATTGCAAGCTAAAAGAGTTTAATGTGAGTTGGATGTTGAGTCAGACTTTTAGATTAATTACAAAGGATATTTGATGTTTCGAGATAGGGTCTGTGTACATAGAGATGATGAGCTTATTCGTAAAATTTTACATGAAGCACATAGTGGATGTTTATCTATACATCCAGACAGCACAAAGATGTATAATGACTTGAAGAAATGGTATTGGTAGCAAAATATGAAGAAAGATATTTTTGAGTTTGGATCGAGATGGTTGATTTGTAAGCAAGTGAAAGTTGAACATCAAGTACCTTCAGGGTTGCTTCAGCCTGTTATGGTTCCCGAGTGGAAATAGGACCGTGTTACTATGGACTTTGTGATGGGTTTACCTATGACACCGAAAAAGAAAGATGTTGTGTGGGTTGTAGTTGATAGACTTAAGTCAGCCTATTTCATACCGGTATGCATTGATTATTCACTTGATAATTTGGCGGACTTGTATGTTTCAGAGATTGTAAGACTACATAGAGTACCGTTGTCGATTATATCAGATAGAGATCCAAGATTCACATCACGATTTTGGAAAAAGTTGAAAGAAGCCTTGGGCACAAAGTTAAGTTTTAGTATAGCTTTCCACCCACAAACCGACGGATAGTCGGAGAGAGTAATACAGATACTAGAAGACATGCTCCGATGCTGTGTTTTGGAATTTCAAGGTAGCTGGAAAATGTACTTACCATTAGTAGAATTTACCTATAATAACAGTTTTTAGTCGAGTTTGAAAATGGCGCCTTATGAGGCATTGTATAGGCAAAACTGTCGAACGCCTTTGTATTGGACCGACTCAGAGAAAATCAGATTCACGGGGTCGATCTGGTTAGAGAAACTAAAGAGAAGGTAAAAATAATTCGTGATTGTTTAAAAACTGCTTTGGATAGACAAAAGTCCTACTCGTACTTGAAACAGAAAGAGATCGAGTTTCAAGTTGGTGATAAGGTATTCTTAAAAGTGTTGCCATGTAAGAAAGTTCTCATATTTGGCCGGAAAGGCAAATTGAGTCTGCGTTTCATCGGACCGTATGATATTACTAAAAGGATAGGGCCGATAGCTTTTCATTATCATTTGAGTTGAAAAAGATTCATGATGTATTCCACGTGTCTATGTTACGTCGCTACCGATTAGACCCTTCGCATGTGATTACACCGACAGAGGTTGAAATTCAACCTGATATGACTTATGACGACGAGCCGATTAAGATTTTGGCACGAAAAGTCAAACAGTTAAGGAATAAAAGTATAGCTCTTTTGAAAGTATTGTGGTAAAGACATGGGGTAGAAGAGGCTATATGGGAGCCCAAGGAGGTTATGAGAAACCAGTATCCAATCCTTTTTACCAGTAAGATTTTTGGGGATGAAAATCCCTAAGGGGGAGAATTGTAACAGCCCGATTTAGGGCTTAGTTAGAATAGTGGTTGCAAAACCATAAATTTGAGGTAGAAATATGTGTTTTATGGCTTTTATGATGTGTATGGCATGCTTGCATGATTGTGTGAAAATTTTATGAAGAAATTTTATAATTTAGTGAATAATTTGGCCATTAGGACTAAATTGTAAAAATTGGAAAATATGAGATTCTAGAAGATTTAAGTATGAAATAGCATTAGAAAAAATTGTTAAAGGTCCTTATTTAGCAATTAGGCCATTATATGTCAAGAAGGACAAAAATAGACATGGGAAGGAAAATCTCAAGAAAGGGGCCTTAAGGGCATTTTAGTCATTGGCTAATAAAAGAATTAAAATGGAAAAAGAAGACAAAATTCATGTCCATCTTCTCCATTCTAGCCAAAAATTTCAAGGGCACCGTAGCTAGGGTTTCTTCATCTTTCAAGCTTGATTGTAAGTACCTCCTAGCCCCATTTTTAATGTTCTTTGTATTTTTGAAATCCTCGTAGCTCGATTTAGCTATTTCTAGCTATGTTTTGAGCTAGGGTTCATGTTCAAAAATTCACCCATGTATGACATGCATGTATTTTTATGATTTATGGAGGCATATGAAAGTTTGATATATAAAAAAACATCTTTTTCTAAGAGATTTTCATGAGAAACTCATAAAAGGACCTAATTGCAAAAGTTATGAAAGTTGTCATAAAAGTGTGAATTACTGGAAATTTTTGAATGTTGTAGTTAGGGAAATGGTTCAGCTAGGCTTAAAATACAAAGAAATTGGATAAAAACTATTTTACAAGCCTAGGGGCAAAAGTGTAAATATGTGAAAGTTTAGGGGCAAAATCGTAACTTTGCCAAAGTATGATTCATGGGTTAATTTAGTCAATGTGATTATTAAACAAGTGAAATTATTATTATAGACCAAGAAACACGAAGCCTGGACTGAAACCGAGGCAACAACAAGGTGGTGGACTAAATTAAACAATTCTGCATAATTTTGGTACCGAGGTAAGTTTGTGTGAAATTAAAGCTACATAATGTTATTTTTTTTAATTGCTTGATATTCTGAGAAATGAATATTACTTCTATGAAATCGATTAATGATGCCTCGATGAGAGTATAATGAAATCATGTTAAGTTGAAGTCTCGGTTGAACATTAGGTGTAACACCCCTAACCCGAGACTATCACCGGAATAGGGTTTAGAGGCATTACCAAACAATAGAATCATTTCACATCACATTAATGACACAAAGTCAATCATCACCAAACACATTCATATAAAATCATAGTGTCCTTTAAACGAGTCATCAAGACCCTAAGCATGCTTATAAACCAAGTCGGGACTAAACCAAAACACATATAAAACTTCATGAAAAATTTGAGACTTTTCTAAAATACGGGGGAGACACGCCTGTGGGGGTAGGCCGTGCCTCTCCCACGGCTACATGACACACCCGTGTGCCCTCCCCGTGGTTACATACTGCCAAAATCAACACGGCTAACAAGCACGCCCGTGTGCTAAGGTCGTGTCCTATAAGGTCATATACTGCCATTTCTCGCACGGCCTATAGGCACTCCCATGCCATGGCCGTGTGCAGTTTAAGCCACATTCTGCCAATTTGTCTACTGTTTGAGGCACGCCCGTGTGCCCCAATCGTGTTACATTATAGGCCATTTTTGCACGGCCAACATGCCACCCACTTAGGGTCAAACCTACAAGCAACACATACCAAAACATATCATGCACATTTTGCCATCTAAAAACATACCAATTTAGCAATTTAAAACATGTAATCAATACCAACTCTAATCATACCCAATTCAATGCCAATTCCCATTCTATCACAAGCATAATTCCTTACCAATCTCACTACCCCTTCTAGCATGTATCAACACAAAGTTACCACTCAATAACAAATTTATCAATCTACAAATCATACAAAAAGATGCATCACACATATCACATTCATTCATACCAAACTTATCACATATCTAGCCACATCTCATGGCTAATTACAAACCTCAAACTTTATTCAGTTTTCTAGCCTATACATGCCATATTCTAGCTATATACATCTTTTCAAAGTACCAAAATAGAATGCCGATAGTGTGATTGAGAAGCTGACGATCCCGGATCTGAGCTAGCTTTACTGACATTGCAAAGCAGAGAACAAATCACAGAGTAAGCTTTCCACAGCTTAGTAAGTTCGTAATATAATACATATTACTCAATACTACAACATCATTATGTATAAATATAATACCATCACATAGATAAAGCCACATCTAGTCACATTATCAATCTCAACCACATACCCAATTAGCTATTCATTCAACTCTTGAATCTAGCATCAACCACATAGGTTCAAACGTACCTTGTTCAACACATAGTTGCTTACCATTTACGCTACTCATTTGTTCGATATTACCTCTCGTTCAACCCTGGCTAATCCTTTGATTTATTTGCACACTTAGTGCCAATTTTACAACTGAAACATAATCATCACCGCACAATTAGTGCCAATACATTAAACCGAACTTATATCGGTAACGTACACACAGTGCCAAGTCGATAAGCCGAAGCTTCTATCTTTTCGCACACACAGCGCTAATCATCTCTTTCTCGTTTCCAACTTCACACACTTAGTGCCTGTTTATCTTAATTCAACATATAGCATTTCAAAACTCATAGATACATATACATCAATTCAATTTATATCACATAGACATAGTTTACAACTAGTATTATATCTGAACTTACCTCAGACTTCGAACTATCACTACGGTCGATTAATCAAGCACTTTATCTTTGCCTCGATCTCGATCTGAACCTCTCCTCTCTTGGTCAATTAGAACTTCAAAGAATCGAACCCTAAATAGCCATGGTTGTCTTCTTCCTTCTTCAATTTCAGCAACAAAGATGAATACCTCCATTATCTTTTATGTCATTTTAATTATATTAACATTAATTCATAATTTACCATATTAACCTTTTAATTAATATTTGAATCATATAAACATCAAGGTCATAATGGTCCATTGCCATCCACTAACTTAATAGTAGGCTATTTGCATTATAAAACCTCCCAATTATAAAGACAACAACATTTAGGCACTTAAACAATTAGCACACAGCTTTTGCATTTTATGCGATTAAGTCTTTTCTCTTAATTCAACATACAAACGACCAAATTATCGCACAGAATTTTCACACAAGCTATGTCACATATCATTCACACAGAAAATATCATTAAAATATTTTTACGACCTCGAATTTGTGGTCTCGAACCACTATTCTGACTAAGGTCCAAACTGGGTTGTTACAACTCTCTCCCCTTAGGGATTTTCATCCCCAAAAATCTTACCAGTGAATAGTTGTGGATGTTGCTCTCTCATAATGTTCTCAAGCTCCCACATAGCCTCTTCAATTTCGTGTTTGTGCTATAATACTTTCACTAGAGAAATTTTCTTATTTCTCAACTCTTTAGTCTCTTGTGCCAAAACTCGGATTGGTTCTTCACTATACGACAAATCTGACTGAATCTCAACCTCAGTAGGTGCAATTACATGAGACGGGTCTGATCTGTATCGTCAAAGCATTGACACATGAAACACATTATGGATCTTTTCCAACTCTGATGGCAATCTCAATCTATAAGCAACCGATCCAACTCGTTCAATGATCTCATACGGTCCAATGAACCTCGGACTCAACTTGCCCTTTCTGCCAAATCGAAGTATTTTCTTCCATGAAGATACTTTCAGAAAGACTTTATCACCAACCTCAAATTCAATATTTCAAATCTGCATAAGACTTCTGACGATCTGAGGCTACTTTCAAACTATCACGAATCACTTTCACTTTCTGCTCAGTCTCTTTTATAAGATCAACCCAGTGAATCTTGTTCTCACTCAGCTCGGTCCAATACAATGGAGTTCGACACTTTTGACCGTAAAGAGCCTCATATGGTGCCATCTTAATGCTAAATTGAAAACTGTTGTTATACACAAACTCAATCAATGATAAATGCCTTTCCCATGTGCTTTTAAATTCAAATATGCAACATCTCAGCATGTCTTCAAGAATCTGAATGATTCGCTAGGATTGACCATCTGTTTGCAGATGAAAAGCAGTACTGAAATGCAATTTTGTGCCTAAAGCATCTTGTAATTTCTTCTAAAATCATGAGGTAAATCTCGGATCTCTGTCAGACACTATAGATAATGGTACTCCGTGCAATCTCACAATCTCATCGATATACAATTTAGCCAACTTATCTAAAGAATAATCAGTTCTCACCGGAATGAAATGAGCTGATTTCGTCAATCTATTAACTATCACCCAGATCGCATCTTTCTTGCTCAGAGATAAGGGCAAACCCAACACAAAGTCCATCGTGACCCTCTCCCATTTCCACTCAGGAATCATAATCGGTTGCAATAAACCGGACGGAACTTGATGTTCAACCTTAACTTGTTGACAAACTAAACATTTTGACACAAAGTCAGAAATATCTCTTCATACCATGCCACCAATAGTACTGTTTC
Organism: Gossypium rotundifolium; assembly: GCA_025506655.1. Classification (NCBI taxonomy): domain Eukaryota; kingdom Viridiplantae; phylum Streptophyta; class Magnoliopsida; order Malvales; family Malvaceae; genus Gossypium; species Gossypium rotundifolium. The sequence goes on along the minus strand of CP106734.1, from coordinate 118,786,047 downwards.
AATTCATTATACATTTTCGTACTCCCCGGATGTACAGTCAAATGACTATTGTGAGCTTCAGTCAAAATCATTTGAATCAACTTTGAATTTCTCGGAACGCAAATTCGATCTCTGAATCTCAAACAATCATTGCTATCAACCCAAAATTTTGATTCCACATTCGAATTACATTGAACCCTTTTTGCTAACAACTTATTATCAATCTTCTGAGTCTCACATATCCGCTGTATAAACAATAGTTTTACTTTCAATTCAGCTACAACCGTATCATCATCACACAAATCCATCTGATTACACATAGCTCGTAAGGTATATAACGATTTTCAACTCAAAGCATCGGCTGCAACATTAGCTTTACCCGGGTGATAATCTATCACAAGTTCATAATCTTTCAACAACTCTAACCATCTTCTCTGTCGCAAGTTAAAATATTTCTGAGTCATCAAATACTTTAAACTCTTATGATCAGTATAAATATGACATTTTTCACCAAATAAATAGTGACGCCAAATCTTCAATGCAAATACAATCGTAGCCAATTCAAGATCATGCATTGGATAATTCTTTTCATGAAGTTTTAACTGTCTCGAAGCATAAGCAATGACTTTTCCTTTTTACATTAGCACACAGCCCAAACCATTCAATGATGCATCATTGTAAACTATGAATTCTTTGCCTAATTCGGGTTGAATCAACACTGGTGCTTCGGTTAACAACACTTTCAACTGCACAAAACTTTTTTGACACTTTTCTTACCACTTGAATCTAACATCCTTCTCCGATAACTTTGTCAAAGGAGTCACAATCATTGAGAAGCCTTTCATAAATCGTCTATAATATCCCACTAGTCCCATAAAACTACGGACTTCAGACACATTTCTCGAAGGCTTCCATTCCAAAATAGCAGAGATTTTATGCGGATCGACTCGTATCCCAGTAGCAGATACAATATGCCCCAGAAAATTGACCTTAGGCAACCAAAATTCACACTTGCTAAACTTTGCATACAACTGCTTCTCATGCAGAGTTTGTAGCACGATTCTCAAATGCTCGGCATGATGCGTCTCATCATATGAATAGATCAAAATATCATCAATGAACACCACCACAAAGCGATCCAAATACGGTCTGAATATTCGATTCATCAAATACATAAACACTGCAGGGGCATTTGTTAGTCCAAAAGGCATCACTAAGAATTCATAATGTCCATATCTCATTCTGAATACAGTTTTTGGCACATCGAATTCTTTAACTCTCAACTGATAATAACCCTATCTCAAATCTATTTTAGAAAATATTGTAGCTCCTCTCAGTTGATCAAACAAATCATCGATCCGAGGTAACGGATATTTGTTCTTTATTGTCACTTTGTTCAACTGACGGTAATCGATACACATTCTCATCGTGCCATCTTTCTTTTTCACAAATAACACAAGAGCTCCCTGGGTGAAAAACTCGATCGTGCAAATCCTCTATCGGTCAATTCTTGCAATTGAAATTTTAACTTTTTCAATTCAGTTGGGGCTATTCTGTATGGAGCTATAGAAATAGGAGCAGTTCCCGGCGCTAACTCAATACCAAATTCAACTTCTCTAATCGAAGGTTAATCCTGGTAACTCATCTGGAAACACATCTGAAAACTCACATATCACAGGCACAGATTCAATTTTCTTTTCCAACACCTTTGTATCAATCACATACGCCAAATAAGCTTCACAACCATTTCTCACATAGTTCATAGCTTTCATCATAGATACAACAGTTGGTAGTCCTTTCATATCACTAGACTCAATTCGAACTATCTCACCATTGTGACTCTTTAATTCAACATTTTTTCTCTTACAATTCACAATGGCATTATGTAAAGTGAGCCAGTCCATTCCCAGAATTATGTCAAATTTATCAAATGGTAGCAACATCAAATTGACCGGGAAACATAAATCACGAAACATCAATAGGCAATTTTTGCACACCTTATCCACCAGAACGCACTTACCTAAAGAGTTAGATACTCTAATCACAAATTCAGTAGACTCAATAGGTAGAGTCTTATTCGATACTAAATTCATACACACATAGGAATGGGTTGATCCAGGATCTATCAATGTAATGACATCAATATCAAATAAAGTGAAAGTACCAGTGATCACATCTGGAGATGATGCTTCCTCTCATGCACATATAGCATAGGCTCGAGTAGGTGCTCTTGCTTCTGATCGCACAGTTGTATCAGCTGTCCCTCTCTGGCTTTCACTCATAATTCTGGTGTTTCTGGGTGGTCTTCCCTAGTTGCCACGTTACTTGGTCTTTCATTCTGAACATTTTCTTCTCCGACCATCCTTGGGCAATATTGGATAAAATGGTCTCGGGATCCACATTTATAGCATGTTCTATTGTTATACTTTCCCCAGAACTCTCCCACATGTCGTCTCCCACATTGTTTACATTCGGGCTTGTTACTTTTAACACTGCCAACACTTGTTTCATTCGAAGCTTGAATTCGTAAACCAGTACTCTGTTTCAAACGATCTCTATTTGGATGTCCAAACGAGGCATTTGAATGATTGCTTGCATCTTTATATCTCTTTTCTAAAGATTGAGAGAACTTATCCATCAATCTCTTTCTTTCATCACGAGCCTCAGAATCAGTTTTCTTCTTTTCTTTACTGAGCTCCTCAGCTTTGCATGCTTTTTCAACTAATACAACAAATTCATTTATATCAAGTATTCCAACCAACAACTTAATGTCTTCATTCAATCCCTCTATAAAATGTTCACACATAGTAGCTTCAATCGAAACACATTCCCTTGCATATTGACTCAATCTTACGAATTCCCGCTCGTACTCAGTAATAGACAAACGGCCCTGTTTTAGTTCTAAAAACTCCTTACATTTCTAATCAATAAAGCGTTGACTGATATACTTCTTTCTAAACTCGGATTGAAAGAAATCCCAAGTTATTCTCTCTCTCAAAACTACAGATATCAACATTTTCTACCAATTGTAAGTCGTGTCTCTCAACAAGGAAACTGCACACTTAATGCACTTTTCAGGGTTCAACGACATCTCATCAAATACTCTGATTGTATTTTCAAGCCAAAGCTCAGCTTGCTCAGTATCGTCATCGATGTGGCCCTAAACTCTTTAGCCCCATACTTGCGAATCTTATCTATAGGTGGTTTATTCAATCTGTTCGGATCTACAACTTGTGGCACAACAGGTACTTGTGGGGGTAGAGGTTGTGGAGTAGCCGGATTTGTTCTAACAAATTTCAAAAACCATTCACTTATCATACAGAAGAAGGCTTGCTTAGCCTAACCTCCTTCACCACTATAATTCGGCCTAGATGTGGTCGGCGCTGTCCTTTGAGCTGAGCAGTACGCATTTCTCATCGTCAAGAATCGCCGATCGAGATCCATTACTATATTCAAACACATTTTAACTTTCAGATCTCATCACACTATCGTAATTTTACAACATGGCAAGTATAGCTAGTCTCACACAAGCTACGTTAATCTGAAAATCGACTAAACCGTAGCTCTGATACCAATAAAATTGTAACACCCCTAACCCGAGACCATCGCTGAAATAACGTTTAGAGGCATTACCGAACAATAGGATCATTTTACGTCACATTCACGACACAAAGTCAATCACAACCAAACACATTCATATACAATCATTGTGTCCCTTAAACGAGTCATCAAGATCCTAAGATGCTTATAAATCAAGTTGGGACTAAACCAAAACACATATAAAACTTTATGAAAAATTTGAGACTTTTTTAAAATACAGGGGAGACACGCCCGTGGGGTTAGGCCGTGCCTCTCCCACGGCTACATGACACACCGTGTGCCCTCTCGTGGTTACATACTACCAAAATCAACACGACTAACAAGCACACCCGTGTGCTAAGGCCGTGTCCTATAAGGTCATCTACTGCCATTTCTTGCACGATCTGTAGGCACGCCCGTTCCATGGCCATGTGCAGTTTAATCCACATTCTGTCAATTTGCCCACGGTCTGAGCCACGCCCGCGTGCCCCAATCGTGTGACATTATAGGCCATTTTTGCAAGGCCAACATGCCACCCACTTAGGGTCAAACCTACAAGCAACACATACCAAAACATATCATGCACATTTTGCCATCTAAAAACATACCAATTTAGCAATTTAAATCATGTAATCAATACCAACTCTAATCATACCCAATTCAATTCCAATTCTCATTCTATCACAAGCATAATTCCTTACCAATCTCACTACCCTTCTAGCATTTAGCAACACAAAGTTGCCACTCAATAACAAATTTATCAATCTATAAATCATACCAAAAGATGCATCACACATATCACATTCATTCATACCAAACTTATCACATATCTAGCCACATCTCATGGCTAATTACAAACCTCAAACTTGATTCAGTTTACTAGCCTATACATGCCATATTCTAGCTATATACATCTTTCCAAAGTACCAAAATAGAATGTCAATAGTGTGATTGAGAAGCTGACGATCCCGGATCTGAGCTATCTTTACTAACACTGCAAAGTAGAAAACAAATCACACAGTAAGCTTTCCACAGCTTAGTAAGTTCGTAATATAATACATATTACTCAATACTACAGCATCAATATGTATAAATATAATACCATCACATAGATAAAGCCACATCTAGTCACATTATCAATCTCAACCACATGCCCAATTAACTATTCATTCAACTCTTGAATCTATCATCAACCACATAGGTTCAAACGTATCTTGTTCAACACATAGTTGCTTACCATTTATGCTACTCGATTTGTTCGATATTACCTCTCGTTCAACCCTGGCTAATCATTTGATTTATTCGCACACTTAGTGCCAATTTTACAACTGAAACATAATCATCACCGCACACTTAGTGCCAATACATTAAACCAAACTTATATCGGTATCGTACACACAGTGCCAAGTCGATAAGCCAAAGCTTCTATCTTTTCACACACACAGTGCTAATCATCTCTTTCTCGTTTCCAACTTCACACACTTAGTGGCCGTTTATCTCAATTCAGCACATAGCATTTCAAAACTCATAGATACGTATACATCCATTCAATTTATATTACATAGACATAGTTTACAACTAGTATTATATCTAAACTTACCTCAGACGTCAAACTATCAATACAGTCGATTAATCGAGCACTTTATCTTTGCCTCGATCTCGATCCGAACTTCTCCTCTCTTGGTCAATTAGAACTTCAAAGAATCGAACCCTAAATAGCCATAGTTGTCTTCTTTCTTCTTCAATTTTGACAACAAAGATGAATACCTCCACTATCTTGTGTTTCATTTTAATTATATTAACATTAATTCATAATTTACCATATTAACCTTTTAATTAATATTTGAATCATATAAACATCAAGGTCATAATGGTCCATTGCCATCCACTAACTTAATAGTGGGATATTTGCATCATATAACCTCTCAATTATAAAGACAACAACATTTAGGCACTTAAACAATCAGCATATAGCTTTTGCATTTTATGCGATTAAGTCTTTTCTCTTAATTCGACACACAAACGACCAAATTATCACACAGAATTTTTAAATAGGCTATGTCACATATCATTCACACAGAAAATGTCATTAAAATATTTTTACGACCTCAGATTTGTGGTCTTGAACCACTATTCTGACTAAGGTCCAAATCGGGCTATTGCATTAGGAATAGCAAGGATACCATTATCATAACATGAGACAAAAAGGGTCTGTGTAAGACCATGTCTGGGACATAGCATCGACACCAAATGAAGGTCCCGTATAAGACCATGTCTGGGACATAGCATTGGCATCGTGTTACATGTATGATGAGATTGATAATCCTTTGATATTCAAAGTAGTTCAATGGGTAAAGAGCTAATTTTATGTTTAAGATGACAAGAGCAAAGTCTATGTTCAAGAGAATAAAAGTGCTAAAGTTATGTGATGAAGTGATACAAGTACCCATGAGTAACTTACGAGAAATTAATGCAAAATGTCAAATGTGATTTGGTAAGAGTAAGCATGAGTAAGTTATGTCGATGTGCTTGAGAACTTGTGAATTATTTAGTGGATGTTATCATGAGCCTTAATGTTTCTATTATTTCATGCAAACTTGCTAAGCTTTATGCTTACCCCTCTCATTTCCCTTTTCCCTTGTAGTATCGCCAAGCTAGCTCGGGGATCGTAGAATGTCAGAGCTCGGCTCAAACTATCAAGTTATTCTTTTGGTATAGTAAAGTTTGATTATTTTAAGTATGGAGTGTACAAAAACTTGGTCATTTTGTTTTATGTCATAACGGTTAGTCAAGGTGTTGACTATTAATGTTACTCATTTCATTTTGTAAATGGCCATTTGAATTGGCCAATACTAGATAAGTTATATGTCTTTAATGAAGATGAAATTCATGAAGTGAAAGTTGATGCAATCAAATGAGTATTGTGTGAAGAAGATGTTTGATGAATTAGTGACAGCTAATGATGCATTATTTCTATGCTAAGTGTTGCTTGAAATAGTGTAAGTGTGTTGCTTTTCATGGTGGCAAATGGCTTGGTAAATAGCCATATAATTGTCCACACGGGTAGACACACGGGCGTGTGTCTAGGCCTTGTGTGACACATGGTCAGCCTCGAGGGCGTGTTGGTATGTCGTATCTCCCCTGCATCTAAATTGTGAAAAATCCAGTTCGTAGGCTAGCACACGGGCATGTGACTAGGCTGTGTGCCTCTAAGCGTCTACTGACATCATAAACAGATTGTTAAGGTTTTCACACATGAGTGAGGACACGGGCGTGTCATGGCTGTGTAGGGGACACGGGCCATAGAGACAGGTGTGTACCTGACCGTGTGAAAGCCCTTGTAGGTTCAAAATGAAAAATAAAATTCATATGGACTAGGAACATCGGCGTGTGTGACCGCATGGCCTGCCCATACGGGTGTGTTCTACTCTACACGAGCGTGTGGCCCTATTTTAAGCAAAAGTTTTCTTAGTGTTCATGAGTTTCTGGTTTAGTCTCAAACCATCCTATATGCATGTTTAGGGCCTCATAGACCCATAATAGGGACATTATGATATCAAATGAAAAGTTTTAAGTTGAAATAAAATTTATAGCCTGATATTGGATGATGTTGTATACCTCGTACTCGGTTCCGGTGTTGAATACGAGTAAGGGGTGTTACATTACAGACAACTTACTAAGCTTTATGCTTACCCCCTCTCTTTTCCATTTTTTAGTGTCACCAAGCTAGCTCGGGATAAACCGACGTTGGAGGCATCAATCACACTATCAATTGAAGCATTTGGTATATCATTTTAAGTATGGTATGTATAGTGGCTGGGTCTTTTCTTAAGTGTCATATTGTTTTGGCCATTTGTGTTGGCTTGTCATGAAGTTGATCCATTTTGTAGAAGGCCATAGTTGATGGCTAATACTTGTTGTTGATAAATGCAAATGTTTGTGTTTGCATGAATGTGGTTAATATATGATTTGGTCAGATGTTTAAGTGTGGATTGGTGTTATTTGATGTGGCTTATGTTGGTGCAAGTAAGGGTCCAAAAAAGGGCTTGGTAAATAGCCTTACTTTTGTCCACACGGGTAGACACACTGTTTACCCCATGGGCGTGTAGTTCGTCCGTGTGTCACCTATACCTTAAATTGGCAAAACAGAATACACAGTAGTAACCATACGGGCTGAGACACGGCCGTGTGTCTCAATCGTGTGGAAGACACGGCCATAGGACATGGGCATGTGCCCAGGCCGTGTGAAGTCTGCACCTTGAATATGAAATTTATAATTTTCACACCCTTACACACGGGCGTGTACCTTGGTCGTGTGACCCTAAATGATTGATGACGTCAGAAATATGATGTCAAGGTTTTTGCACACGGGCGTGTGCCAGGCTATGTGAAAACCCCTATAGGACCGATGTTAGAAAATAAATTCACACGGGCATAGGGCACAAGTGTGTCTCGAAATGCCTAGGCCGTATGAGCTATACGGGCTTTCAACATGGCCATGTTATGAGATCACACGGGCATGTTGCCTTTCCACACGGGCGTGTGCCCTGTTTTTAACAAAATTTTCTAATGCTTACGGTAGTGCTTGGTTTAACCCCGAATTGTTCCTAAAGAGTGTTTTGGGCCTCGTGGACATTAAGAGGAAGTTTGAAAAGTTCTGAATTTGAACGAACTTTTACGACTCAAAATTATATGTTTGTATGCGTTTAAGTAAGGTAACGCCTCGTACCCTATACTAGCGTCAGATACGGGTAAGGGATGTTACATTTAGTGGTATCAGAGCTATGGTTTAGTCTATTCTCAAACTAAACTAATATGTATACGAGTCTAGCTATACATACCATATATGAATTATGATAGTGTGACGACTAATAACAATTTAAAATTTATTTTTATATAGTAAATGGATCCCGGTAGAGCAGTGGCGGATGATGTCGAATGTAATGCACGGCTCCTGCAGAAGGGACCGCGCAAATCAAAAATAGGCCCATGAGACTGAGTCAGGACAGAGGGGTGATCGTCTAAATTGTTGAATTTTAAAATTTATAAAGAGAATGATCAAACCTGGAAACTAACTCTGACAACGACTTAAGGCAAGTGTACCTATCAAACAGTAGTATAGTTTAGGCAAGACCGAATTGTCGAATCGAAGGGAATTAAAAGTACTAATACTCACTTTCTTTCTATTATTTAGCCTAAATATGAAGTGATTGATTGATTAAACTAAAAACTAACTAATTACTAAACTAAGGTGCAAAGACAAAAGAACAAATTGAAGAAACATCTTTTAGAAAAATTGAGTTGATTACGACGATACCCTAGAAGGAATCCACCAGGACTTCACTTGTTATCTAACATTGAACCAGACGATTTATTCACTTAACTTGATTCGTAAGACTCTCTAATTTATATTAAACCCTCTCTCAAGGCAAATAACGTTTAACCCTAGGTTGATTAATTGAAATCTCTTTGTAATTAAAACCCCTAGAATCACATTAACTCGATCTATAGACTCCCATATTAGGTTTCACCCTAATCCGAAAAAATCTCGTCATCCTATCTCTAGGCGCACGATCAACTCCACTTAATTATGCTAGATCTACTCTTAACCAAGGACTTTTTCCCACCACCTAAGCACATTCAACTTGAATCAATATCCCAGAAATATTAACACAAGAATTAAGCACACATAATTAAGAACAAACTAAGTATTTATCATATAGTTCAGAAAATAATAACAAGATTCATCCAGGTTTCCTCTCCTTCAGGTATCTGAAGGGTTTAGTTCAAAACAATAAAATAAAGCATCTCAAGAGAAAAGATAAAACAAAACATAAGAAATACCTAAAACCCCCTGAATGAATTGAAGGAGAGATCCCCGTCTTGAGTAGAATTCTGGCTTTTAAGATGGATCAACTGGCTATCTTCAAGTGATTCCTACGAATATGGCCTTCTGGATCGGCTTCTTAGCCTACCTGACTGCCTAACTGACCATCCCTTTTCAGGTTACACTTAGGGTCTTTATATAGGCTCTTGGAATGTGTTTCTTTCTCCCTATGTATCCTTTTTCGAGTGAAATTCCTCTTTTCCATGACAGGGCCACGGCCATGGCACATGCCCGTATAAATTGACTTTAGGCCATGTTTGATTCTGTTGATTGAGGCACGACTGCGTAAATTGTGGTTAAGTCGTGTTCTAGTTCATTGACGAGGCACAGCCGTGTGGCTTAAAGTCTAGGCCATGTCAATTTCCACTTTGGCCCAAATTGGCCCGTTTTAAGCCTGTTTCTCGTTCTTTTCATTCCTAGGTGCTTTCCTAAGTATAAAACATGAAATAAAGGATTAAGCGCACCTTTTTACATAAATCAAGGAATAAACCATCCAAAAATATGCTAAATGTGGGATTAAAATATGTTACTTTTACGGTTTATCAAGAGGCTAGAGAAGCCTTCCTCTATATGATGAATACTTGGTATTCAGAGTTTGTTTGTGCAAACTCGAATGCTCCATCTCCTCCACCCCCTCTAATTCCCCAATCTACCCCTGTAGCTCCTCAAGTGGTGGAGATCTTAAAAAGGGAAAAACCTCCAGTTGATAGAATTCAGAAACAAGGGGCTGAGGAATTTAGAGCGAATATAGATGATGACCCAGATAGGGCAGAGTTCTGGCAAGAAAATACCATTAGGGTATTCGATGAATTGTCTTGCACACTTGAGGAGTGCATGAAGTGTGTTATGTCACTCCTGCGAGACTCGGCCTATTAATGGTGGAACACCCTTGTATTGGTTGTACCAAGGGAAAGGATTACATGGGAATTTTTCCAAGAGGAATTTCGAAAGAAGTATATTAGTCAGAGGTTTATAGACCAGAAGAGGAATGAATTCCTAGAATTGAAGCAAGGTCGAATGACAGTAATAGAGTATAAGCATGAGTTTGTAAGGCTCTACAAATACGCTCGGGAGTGCATATCCACCAAAGCCATCATGTGTAAGAGGTTTGAGGATGAATTAAATGAAGACATTCAAATGTTAGTTGGCATCCTAGAATTAAAGGAGTTTGTGGTGTTTGTTAAGAGAGCGTGCAAGGCCGAAGAATTGGCCAAAGAGAAAAGAAAAGTTAAAATCGAGTCTCGTGAATCAAAGAAAAGACAGTTGGGAAAATCATTTTAGTCCTCCTCCAAGAAATTGAAAGAGTTCACTACTAGATCAAATGCTTCAACTGGATTATCGAGTAGAAATAAGAATAAGGAATACACGATGTCTAAAGCTCAAACCACTTCTATTGCGAGTGTTGGTAGTGCTCGACCAAATAAACTAGAGAGTTCGTAGTGTGGTAGAAAAAATTTCGGTGAGTTTCGAGGAAATGATGGAGGCTGTTTCAAGTGCCGTTCGCTAGACCACTTCATTTGAAATTGTCTTGAGATGGATGAGAAAGAAAAAAAGTAAGATGTGCAAGCGAGTAATGCTCCTTCTAGAGGTAGACCACAGAAGAACCCGGAAGTAGGGCTAGTAGTAGAAGTGCGCCTAGAGATTCCACTGTGAGATCAGAGGGTAAAGCTCTAGCAAGGACTTATGCTATTCGCTCTTGCGAAGAGGCTTCATCCCCAAATGTGATTAGGGTACTTTTTCTCTTCATGATATCTCTTTTGTTGCTTTGGTTGATTCGGAGTCTACCCATTCGTATGTTTGTATGAAATTGGTGTTTAGTATGAATATGCATGTTGAGTCTACCGAATTTGTTATAAAAGTGTCAAACCATTTAGGCAAGCATGTGCTAGTTGACCAAGTGTGTAGAAATTATCTCTTGACAATTAGAGGTCATTATTTTCCAGCTAATCTTATGCGGCTACTGTTTGATGAATTTGACGTGATTCTTTGTATTGACTGGTTAGCAGCTCATGATGTGATAGTAAATTATGGGAGAAATTTTATTGAACTGAAATGTGAAAATGGGGATATCCTTTGGGTTGAATCAGGTGAATCGAATAGCTTGCCTGTAGTGATTTCTTCTTTGGCGGCTAAAAAATGTATAAGAAAAGGGTATAGTCTTATCTCGCGTTTGTGTTGAATACTCAAATGTCGAAAGTAAAGATTGAGTCATTGCCTGTGGTATGTGAGTGCCTGGATGTGTTTCCGGAAGAGTTACCCGGATTGCCTCCAACTAGAGAAGTCGAGTTTGGTATTGAGTTTGTCCCTGGTATGTCACCTATTCCGGTTGTCCCGTATAGGATGGCACCGTTGGAGTTAAAAGAGCAGAAGGTTCTGCTACAAGAGTTAACTGATAAGGGTTTTGTGAGACCGAGTCATTCTCCATGGGGTGCTCTGGTATTTTTTATGAAAAAGAAAGACAGTTCAATGAGGCTATGTATAGATTATAGACAGCTCAACAAGGTAATCGTAAAGAACAAGTATCCCTTGCCTAGAATCGATGATTTGTTTGACTAATAAGGGAGCCACAGTGTTTTATAAGGTAGACTCGAGTTCTAGTTACTACTAGTTGAGAATTAAGGAGCAGGATGTGTAATAGCCCAATTTAGGGCGTAATCAGAATGGTGGTGCGAGACCACAAATTCGAAGTAGAAATATGTGTTTTATGATTTTTATGAGACTCATATGTGTTTGCATGATTGTGTGAAAATTTCATGAGGAAATTTTTTTTATTAGTGATTAATTTGTCCATTAGGACTAAATTGCAAAGATTAGAAAATATGAGATTCTAGAAGATTTAAGTATGAAATAGAATTATAAAAATTACTAGAGGTCCTTATTTAGCAATTAGACCACTATATCTTAAGATGGACAAAAATAGACATGGGAAGGAAAAATCTCAAGAAAGGGGCCTTAAGGGCAAATTGGTCATTTGGTTAATTAATGAATTAAAAAGGGAAACTAAGTCAAGAATGGTGTCCATCTTCTCCAAGCTTTCCTGAAAATCACAAGAGCACCATAGCTAGGGTTTCTTCAACTTCCAAGCTTGATAGTAAGTGCATCCTAGCCTTGTTTTTAATGTTATTTGTATTTCTAATATGCTCGCAGCTCGATTTAGTTATTTTTAGCTATATTTTGAGTTACGGTTTATGTTCAAAAATTTATCCATGTATGACATGCATGTATTTTGATGTTTTATGAAAGAATATGAAAGTTTGATGTATGATAAACATCTATTTCTAAGTGATTTTCATGAAAATTTCATAAATAAAAGTTATAAAAATGGTCATACATAAGTGAAATAGCGGGAATTAAAGGTTGTTATAGTTAAGAAAATGATTCACTAGGCTTGAAATACAAGAAAGTTGATTGAAAATCATTTTACGTGCCTAGAGGCAAAAGTGTAAATATGTGAAAGTTCAAGGGAAGAATCATAATTTTGTCAAAGTATGATTCATGAATCAATTTAGTCAATATGAGTATTAAACAAGTGAAATTTTTATTATAGATCAAGAAACACAAAGCCCAGACCAAAACTGAGGCAAGAACAAAGTATCGAACTAAATTGAACATCTACACACATTTTGAATACCAAGGTAAGTTTATGTCAAATTAAGGCTACATATGCTATTGTGTTTAAAATTACTTATTATTTTGAGAAATGCATGTCATTTCCATGAAATCTATGAATTATGTCTTGATGAGAAAATGAATGAGAATATACTAAATAAAGTTTCGGTTGAAATTTTAGAATAACGAGGATACCTATGTCACGACATGAGGTAAGAACGATCTCGTGTAAGACCATGTCTAGGACATGGCATCAACACTGAATGTAGGTCACGTATAAGACCATGTTTGGGACATGGCATCGACACCGAATGTAGGTCCCATATAAGACCATGTCTAGGACATGGCATCTCAGACCAATATAGGTCCCAATATAGGTCATCAGATAAAAGATCATAAGACCATGGGACATGGCATCTAAGACTTGAATGTAGATCCCATATAAGACCATGTCTAGGACATGGCATCGGCATCAAATAAGGAAGGTCCCGTGTAAGACTATTTCTAGGACATGGCATCGGTATCGAATAAGGAAGGTCCTGTGTAAGACCATGTCTAGGACATGGCTTCGGCACCAAAGGAAGATCTCGTGTAAGACCATGTCTAGGACATGGCATCGACATCTAAGTACGATCTCGTATAAGACCATGTTTGGGACATGGGATCGACATCTAAGTACGATCTCGTACAAGACCATGTCTAGGACATGGCATCGACATCTAAGTAGGATCTCCTATAAGATCATACATGGGATATGGCATCGACATCGAGCTAAGAAATCTCATGTAAGACCATATCTGGGATATAGCATCGGCATCAAGAGGTGATCCCGTGTAAGACCATATCTGGGATATGGCATTGGCATCATAATACATGTATGATGAGATTAAGCATCCTCTGATATTTCGAGTAGTTCAACATGCAAAAGAGCTAAGTATGCAAAGATGTTATAGAGTTAAATTATACAAGGATGATAATGAGTTTCATTTATGTTAAGGATGATGATGATTTAAGTTTATGTCCAAGTTAGCATAAGTGTTAAATTATGTGACTAAGTGATATAGGTACCATGAGTAAAATTACAAGTTATGAAACAATAATGTGATGTGTGATGGTAAGAGTGAGTAGGAGTAAGTATGCCTAAGCACTTAAGAAATTGTGTTGCTATTGTTATATGAGATGAATGAATTTTACCATGAAAAAATATGTTGCCATATTAATTCATGCAAACTTACTAAGCTATATGCTTAACCCTCTCTTTCCCCTTTTCTTTGTAGTATCGCGAAGCTAGCTCGGGGATCGTAGAACATCAGAGCTTGGATCACACTATCAATTATTCTTTTGGTATAGTAAAGTTGATTTATTTTGGGTATGGCATGTATAGGAACTTGGTCATTTTCTATTTTGTCATATTTGAGAGCCAAAGTGTTGGGTACTAATGTTATACACCCATTATGTATATAGTCATAGGGAATTGGCCAATATTTGTCAAGTTTCATATTTTAATGACGATAAGTTTTATGAAGGGAAAGTTTATACAAATGATGAGGTAAAATGTGAAGTGTTTGAATAATGATTCGTGATTCTTTATAGAGTGTTATTGTCTTATCATGTATTGCTTGTGTTGGTATATGTGTGTTTATGTTTCAGGGTGGCAATTGGCTTAGTAAATAGCTGTCCAATTGTCCACACAAGTAGACACACAGGCGTGTGTGACACACGGTCAACCCCATGGGTGTGTTGATAGGCCGTGTGTCCCATGCACCAAATTTACGAGAATTTGATTCATCACACTGGCCAGCACACGGGCATGTGCCTAGGCCGTGTGCCCTTTGAGATGTTGCTGACATCATAAATAGAATGCTAAGGTTTTCAAACATGGGTGAGGACACGGGTGTGTCCAGGCCGTGTGAGGGACACGGGCCATTGACACAGGCGTGTGTCCGACCGTGTGAAAACCTCTGTAGGTTCGAAATGAAAGATATATTCCACATGGGCTAGGAACATGGGCATGTGTGACCACACGGCCTGCCCAAACAGGCGTATTCCATTTCACACGGGCGTGTGGCCCTTGTTTAGGCAAAATTTTTCTAAGTGAACAAAAGTTTCTAGTTTAATCTCAAAACCTTCCAGATGTATGTTTAAGGCCTCGTGGCCCATAATAAGGATGTTATGAATATGAATGAAAAGTTTTAAGTTTGAAAAGAAATTTTATAGCCTGATAATGTATGTTTGAGCAGGTTAAGTCCGGTTATGCCTCATATCATGTCCCAACATTGGTCACGGGTAAGGGGTGTTATATTTAGTGGTATCAGAGCTACAGTTTAGTTTATTTTTAGACTAACGTAGCGTATGCATGAGTCTAGCTATACATGCCATACTTATTAGTATTTATATAATGATAGTGTGACGACTCCTGACGATTTAAATTATGGTTTCATATAGTAAATAGATCCCGATAGAGCTATCGCAGATGATGTAGCAAGTAACACATCAGCTCCCGCTGAAGGGACGGTGTCGAATGAAAATGAGAATAGACCTACAACCGTGAGTGAAAGAGGAGGAGAAGAGGATAGGGAAGCCTTTCTCCACATGATGAATGCATGGTATACGAAGTTTGTTCATGCAAACCCAAATGCACGACCCCCTTCACCCCCGCCTATTCCTCAACCTACCCCTATAGCTCCCCAAGTGGTAGAAGTGGTAAGAAGAGAAAAGCCTCCGGTTGATAGAATCCGAAAACAAAGGGCCGAGGAATTTTGAGCTAGTAAAGATAATGATCCAGAAAGAGTAGAATTTTGGCTTGAAAATACCATCAGGGTATTTGATGAATTATCTTGCACACCTGATGAGTGCATGAAATGTGTAGTTTCTCTCTTGAGGGATTCAGCTTATCAGTGGTGGAATACCCTTGTGTCGTTTGTACCAAGGGAAAGGATCACATGGGAGTTTTTCCACGAAGAATTCTATAAAAAGTATATCAGTCAAAGATTCATTGACCAGAAAAAGAAGGAATTCCTTGAACTGAAACAAGGTCAGATGGCTATAATTGAGTATGAGCGTGAATTAGTAAGACTCAACAAGTACGCTCGTGAGTGCGTGTCCTCTAAAGTCATCATGTGTAAAAGGTTTGAGGACAGATTAAATGAAGATATCAGATTATTAGTTAGTGTCCTCGAGTTGAAGGAATTTGTTATGCTCGTAGATCGAGCTTATAAAGTCGAGGAATTGGTAAAGGAGAAAATAAAAGCTAATATGGAGTCTCGTGACTCAAAAAAGAGACAAATGAACAAGTCATTTCAGTCCTCATCAAAGAAATCGAGAGACTTCCTTACGCGATCAACTACTTTCGCCGAGTTTTCAAATAGAAATAGAGTAAACAGTAATCTGGAAATAAGGCTCAAACTACCTCAGTTGCTAGTGTTGGGAATACTCGACCTAATAGACCAAAATGCCCACAGTGTGGCAAACGTTATCCCAGTGAATGCCAAGATCATTTTATTAGGGAATGCCCTGAGATGATTGAAAAAAAGAAAACTCATAGTGCAAGAGCAGAAGCACTATTAGAGGGAGACAACAGAGGAACCCAGGAAGTGGAACGAGTAGTAAGAATACTCCCAGAGAGCAAGCCACAAGATATAAGGGTAGAGCGCCTACAAGGACTTATGCCATTCGCACTCGCAAAGAGGCGTCATCCCCTGATGTAATTACAGGTTCATTTTCTCTCCATGATACTAATGTTGTTGCTTTGATTGATTTGGGGTCTACCCATTCATACATTTGCATGAAATTAGTATCTAGTATGAGCATGCCTGTTGAGTCTACAGAGTTCGTGATTAAAGTGTCTAACCCCTTAGGCAAATGTGTATTAGTTGATAAGGTGTGCAAAGATTGCCCATTGATGATTAGAGGTCATTATTTTAAGGCAAGTCTCATACTATTTCCATTTGATGAATTTGATATAATTCTTGGTATGGACTAGTTAACCACTCATGATGTGACAGTAAATTGTGGAAAAAAAACATTGAATTGAGATGTGAAAATGGGGACACTCTTCGTGTTGAATCAGATGAACAAGACAGATTGCCTGTAGTGATCTCTCACATGTCTGCTCATAAGTATGTAAGAAAGGGGTATGAGGCATATCTTGCTTTTGTGATGAATGCCAAAGAAACTGAGTTAAGAATTGAATCGGTACCGATAGTATGTAAGTATCTAGATGTTTTCCCCCTAAGAATTACCAGGGTTTCCTCCGGTTAGAGAGGTTGAATTTGGTATCGAGTTAGCTCCTGGTACGGCACCAATATCGATTGCTCCATACAGAATGGCTCCAACTGAGTTGAAGGAATTGAAGGCACAGTTGCAAGAGTTAACAAACAAAGGTTTTGCAAGACTGAGTTATTCTCCATGGGGCGCTCCAGTGCTATTTGTGAAAAAGAAAGATGGTTCCATGAGACTATGCATAGATTATCGACAACTTAATAAGGTAACCGTGAAGAACAAGTATCAATTTCCAAGGATTGATGACCTATTCGACCAATTGAAATGAGCCATTGTGTTTTCCAAGATAGACTTGAGGTCGGGATACTACTAGTTGAGAGTAAAAGACTCAGATGTGCCAAAGACTGTATTTCGAACAAGGTATGGGCACTACAAATTTTTAGTCATTCCTTTTGGCTTAACAAATGCCTCTGCGGTGTTTATGGATTTAATGAACCTATATTTCGGCCATATTTGGATAAGTTTGTTGTGGTTTTTATTAATGAAATACTGATATATTCTCATGATGAGCATGAGCATGCCGAACATTTGAGGATGGTTTTACAGATTTTACGAGATAATCAGTTGTATGCCAAGTTTAGTAAAAGTAAGTTTTAGCTCAAAGAGGTTGGATTTTTGGGACACATTGTCTCGAAAGATGGAATCCAAGTAAACCCAAGTAAAATTTCAGCTATTGTTGACTGGAAACTGCCGAAGAATGTGTCTGAGTTAGAAGCTTTCTGGGCCTAGTTGGCTATTACCGACAGTTCATCAAGGGATTTTCTATGATAGCTACTTGATGTGTCTCTAACTAACTATGATCACAATAATGGCAAGTGCACCTATCGTTTAATAGTATAGTTATGGTAAGATCAAAAATATAGTATCCACGAGGACCAAGAGTACTAGTAATTACTATCTTCCTATTATCTAGCCTAAGAATTGGAGTGATTTCTTTTAAACTAAAATTTACTAAAAGCACGACAAAGATTGAATTAGGAAAATATTTCTAGACAACTTTATGAAAGAGGTAATACCCAAGGAAGAATCCACCTAGACTTCACTTATTTCTTATGATCCATACGATTTATTCACTTGACTTAATCCATAGATATCCCTGATTTATGTTAATATCTTCGTCAAGACTAAGAACAACTGACTCTACATTGATTAATTGAAATTTATTTCTACTTAAAACCCATATTGTCGCATTAACTCGATCTATGGATCCCCTTATTAGATTTGACTCTAATTCGGCATATTTACGTCGTCCTATGTCTAGGATTGCTTTCAACTCTGTTTAATTGTGTTGATCTACTCTTAAACAAGGACTTTTGCTCCTCTGAATAAGCACATTCGACTTGAATCAATAACCTGAATTATTAAAGCAATAATAAGAACTCACAATTAAGAATAAGAACAAGTATTTACTTATAAATAAATAGTAATAAGATCCCTCTTAGATTTCATCCCCTCATGTATTTAAGGGATTTAGTTCATACTGATAGAGGGAAACATCCTAAAATAAGGAAAACTACAAAATATAAGAAAACCCAAAAACTTCAAGAGAAATTGATAGGAGATCTTCAGTTTTGATGGGGATCCTTCTTCCAAGCTTCTCCCAATGGCTGTCTTCGAGTACTTTCTACTTTCTATTCTGTGTGTCCTTTTAGGTCCTCCCCTAGGGTGTTTATATAGGCTTTGGAGCACCTTTCTTAGCCCATAAGTGGTCTTTTTTGAACAGAATTAGACATGGGTTCGGAAGGGACACGCCCGTGTAACACGTCCATGTGCGATAGCTTAGGCTGTGTTTGATTCTGCTCGTCACACACAGTCTTGTGGTCTGCCCGTGTACGATAGTCCAGGCCGTGTTGATTTTCGAGGTAAACCCATTTTGTCCCTTTTTGGCCCGTTTCTCGATCTTTTTGACTCCCTAAGCTCTTCTGAGTGTAAAACATGAAATTAAAGGATTAGGAGCATCGAATTCATCAAATCTGATGAAAATTCATCCAAAAATAAGCCAAGCATAGGGTCAAAATATGTATAAATTATGGTTTATCACTACTTCGATGATGAGGTTGTTACAAAAAGATGTAAAGTTTGAGTGGACAGAAATGTGCCAGCAAAGTTTTGAAAAACTAAAAGCATTGTTGACAGAGGCTCCAATTCTAATGCAACCTAGTCCAAGAAAAAATTTGTGATCTATAGCAATGCATCCTTGCATCATTTAGGCTGTGTGCTTATGCAAGAAGGCAAGGTGATAGCATATGCCTCTAGACAGTTAAAACCACACGAGAAGAATTACACGACACATGATTTAGAGTTAGCTGGCATTGTGTTTACATTAAATATATGCAGACATCATTTGTATGGTGAGAAATGTTAGATATTCACCGATCATAAAAGCCTAGAGTACTTGATGATGCAAAAGGAATTGAATTTGAGGCAACGAAGACTGTTAGAGTTGATAAAGGATTATGAGCTAGTCGTTGATTACCACTCGGGAAAGGTGAATGTAGTCACCGATGCTTTGAATAGGAAATCCTTGTTTGAATTGAGGGCTATGAATACACGGTGACTTTTTTAGATGATGGTTCCATTCTAACTGAGTTGAGGGCTAGACCGATGTTCTTTCAAGAGATTTATGAGGCTCAGAAACATGACAGTGACTTGCAAGCCAAAAGTGTTTAGTGTGAGTCAGGTGTTGAGTCTGATTTTCGGATAAATTCTTATGGATGTTTGATGTTCAGAGACAGAGTTTGTATACCTAGGAATGATGAACTTATTCAAAAGATTTTACACGAGGCAAATAGTAGATGATTATCAGTACATCCAGAAAGCACAAAAATGTATAATTATTTGAAGAAATGGTATTGGTGGCCGAGTATGAAGAAAGATATTTCTGAGTTTGTATCAAGGTGCTTGATTTTTCAGCAAGTAAAGGCCGAACACCAAGTACCTTCGAGTCTACTTCAACTTATTATGGTTCCCGAGCGAAAATAGGAGCAGGTTACTATGGACTTTATAACGGGTTTGCCGTTGACACTGAAAAAGATAGATGTTGTATAGGTTATAGTGGATAGACTTACGAAGTCGGCCCATTTCACACCTATACGTGTTGATTATTCACTGGATAAGTTGGCAGACTTGTATGTTTCTGAGATTGTAAGACTGCCTTTATGGATTATATCAGATAGAGATCCGAGATTCACATCCCAATTTTGGAAAAAGTTACAAGATGCTTTGGGCACAAAGTTTAGTTTTAGTACGGCTTTTCACCCCCAAACCGACGGACAGTCAGAGAGATTAATACAGATACTTGAGGATATGCTCCGGTGTTGCGTTCTTGAGTTTCAGGGTAGCTGGGAAAAGTACCTACCACTGGTAGAGTTTGCTTACAATAACAGTTTTCAGTAGATTTTGAAAATGGCACCTTATGAGTCTTTCTATGTGCGTAAGTGTCGAATGCCTTTATATTAGACTGAACTCAAAGAAAATTAGATTCACGGGGTCGATCTGGTTAAAGAAATTGTAGAGAAAGTAAGGATGATTTGAGATTGTTTAAAAGCTATTTCTGATAAACAAAACTCCTACTCGAATTTGAAAAGAAAAGAGATTGAATTTTAAGTCGGTGATAAAGTATTCTTGAAACTGTCACCATGGAAGAAAGTTCTTAGATTCGACCGGAAAGGCAAATTGAGTTCGCATTTTAACAAACCAAATGAGATCACCGAGAGGATAAGGCCGATAGCCTATTGATTGGCTTTGTCATCTGAATTGGAAAAGATTCATGATGTGTTTCATGTGTCTATGTTATGTCATTACCGGTTAGATCTTTCGCATGTGATTACACCTACAGAGGTTGAAATTCAACCCGACATGACATATAGCGAAGAACTGGTAAAGATTTTAGCAAGGAAGTCAAACAATTAAGGAATAAAAGTATAGCTCTTGTGAAATTATGGCAAAGACATGGGGTAGAAGAGGCAACATGGGAGCCCGAGAAGGCTATGAGGAACCAGTACCCAAACCTTTTTGCTGGTAAGATTTTCGGAGACGAAAATCCCTAAGGGGGAGAATTGTAACAGCCTGATTTAGGGCCTAGTCAGAATAGTGATGCAAGACCACAAATCTGAAGTAGAAATATGTGTTTTATGATTTTTATGAGACTCATGATGTGTTTGCATGATTGTGTGAAAATTTTATGAGGAAATTTTATTTATTAGTGATTAATTTACCCATTAGGACTAAATTACAAACATTAGAAAATATGAGATTCTAGAAGACTTAAGTATGGAATAGAATTATAAAAAATACTAGAGGTCCTTAGTTAGCAATTAGACCATTATATCTTAAAATGGACAAAAATAGACATGGGAAGGAAAAATCTCAAGAAATGGGCCTTAAGGACAAATTGGTCATTTTGTTAATTAATGAATTAAAAAGGGAAAATAAGTCAAAAATGGTGTCCATCTTCTCCAAGCTTGGCCGAAAATCACAAGAGCACCATAGCTAAGGTTTCTTCAACTTCCAAGCTTGATAGTAAGTGCATCCTAGGCTCGTTTTTAATGTTCTTCATATCTCTGAGATCCTCGTAGCTCGATTTAGTTATTTCTAGCCATATTTTGAGCTAGAGTTTATGTTCAAAAATTTACCCATGTATGAAATGCATGTATTTTGATGTTTTATGGAAGAATATGAAAGTTTGATATATGATAAACATCTTTTTCTAAGTGATTTTCATGAAAATTTCATAAAAGAACCAAGAAAATGATTCGGCTAGCCTAGAAATACAAGATAGTTGAATGAAAATCATTTTACGATCCTAGGGGTAAAAGTGTAAATATGTAAAAGTTTATAGGCAAAATCATAATTTTTTTTGAAGTATGATTCATGAGTCAATTTAGTCAATGTGAGTATTAAACAAGTGAAATTGTTATTATATATCAAGAAACACGAAACCCAGACAGAAATCGAGGCAAGAATAAAGTATCAAACTAATCAAACATCTACATGCATTTTGAGTACCGAGGTAAGTTTGTGTAAAATTAAGGCTACATATGATATTGTGTTTAAAATTACTTATTATTTTGAGAAATGCATGTAATTTCCATGAAATTTATGAATAATTTATTGATAAGAAAATGAATGAGAATATGCTAAGTAAAGTCCCGATTGAAATTTCAGAATAACGAGGATACCTATGTCACGACATGAGGTAAAGACGGTCCCGTGTAAGACCTTGTCTGGGACATGGCATCGGCACCGAATATAGGTTCAGTATAAGACCATGTCTGGGACATGGCATCGCCCAATCAGAGGTCTCAGATAAGACCATGTGCAGGACATGGCATCGAAGACCGAATGTAGGTCCCAGATAAGACCATGTCCGGGACATGGCATCCTGATCAATGTAGATCTCAGATAAGTCCATGTCTGGGACATGGCATCGATATTGAATAAGGAAGGTCCTGTGTAAGACCATGTCTAGGACATGGCATCGGCATCGAATAAGGAAGGTCTCGTGTAAGACCATGTTTGGGACATGGCATCAACATCTAAGTATGATATCATATAAGACCATGTCCGGGACATGGCATCAACATCTAAGTACAATATTGTGTAAGACCATGTCTGGGACATCGCATCGACATCTATGTACGATCTCGTATAAGGCCATACCTGGGATGTGGCATCGACATCGAGCTAAGAGATCCCGTGTAAGACCATATATGGGATATGGCATCAGCATCAAGAGGTGATCCCATGTAATACCATATCTGGGATATGGCATTGGCATCATAATACATGTATGATGAGATTGAGTATCTTCTGATATTCTGAGTAGTTCAACAGCAAAAGAGCTAAGTATGCAAAGATGCTGTAGAGTTAAATTATACAAGGATGATAGTGAGTTCCATTTATGTTATGTATTATGATTATTTAAGTTTATGTCCAAGTTAGCATAAGTGCTAAATTATATGACTAAGTGATACAGGTACCATGAGTAAAATTACAAGTTATGAAACCATAATGTGATGCGTGATGGTAAGAGTGAGTATGAGTATGAGTAAGTATGCTTAAGCACTTGAGAACTTGTGTTGCAATTGTTATATGAGATGAATGGATTTTACCATGAACACATATGTTGCTATATTAATTCATGCAAACTTACTAAGCTATATGATTACCCCTCTCTTTTCCTTTTTACTTGCAGTATCGCCAAGCTAGCTCAGGGATCGTATAACGTCGGAGCTCAGATCACACTACCAATCATTCTTTTGGTATAGTAAAGTTGATTTATTTTGGTTATGGCATGTATAGGAACTTGGTCATTTTGTATTATGTCAAATTTGAGGGCCAAAGTGTTGGCTACTAATGTTATACAGTCATTATGTATATCGTCATAGGGAATTGGCCAATATTTTTCAAGTTTCATATTTTATTGATGATAAGTTTTATGAAGGGAAAGTTTATACAAATGATGAAGTACAATATGAAGTGTTTGAATGATGATTAGTGATTATTTATAGAGTGTTATTGTCTTGTCATGTTTTGCTTGTGTTGATATATGTGTGTTTATGTTTTAGGGTGGCAATTGGCTTGGTAAATAGCTTTCCAATTGTCCACACAGGTAGACACACGGGCGTGTGTCTAGGCTGTGTGTGACACACGGTCAACCCCATGGGTGTGTTGATAGGCCGTGTGTCCCTTGCACCAAATTTACGAGAATTCGATTAGTCACACGGGCCAGCACACGAGCGTTTGCCTAGGCCGTGTACCCCTTGAGAAGTTACTGACGTCATAAACAGAATGCTAAGGTTTTCACACATGGATAGGGACACGGGCATGTCCAGGTCGTGTGAGGGACATGGGCCATGGACACGGGCATGTGTCCGACCGTGTGAAAACCCCTGTAGGTTCGAAATGAAAAATAAATTCTACATGGGCTAGGAACATGGGTGTGTGTGACCACACGGCCTGCCCACACGGGCATGTGGCCCCTATTTAGGCAAAATTTTTCTAAGTGAACAAAAGTTTTCGATTTAATCCCAAAACCTTCTGGATGTATGTTTAAGGCCTCATGGGCCCATAATAAGGATGTTATGAATATGAATGAAAAGTTATAAGTTTGAAAAGAAATTTTATAGTTCGATAATGTATGTTTGAGTAGGTTAAGTCCGGTAATGCCTCATATCCTGTCC
Source organism: Gossypium rotundifolium (assembly GCA_025506655.1). NCBI lineage: Eukaryota > Viridiplantae > Streptophyta > Magnoliopsida > Malvales > Malvaceae > Gossypium > Gossypium rotundifolium. The sequence continues at coordinate 118,761,528 of CP106734.1, read as the reverse complement.
CAGCGTTGGTCACGGGTAAGGGGTGTTACAGGATGTGCCGAAAATTGAATTTCAGACGAGGTATGGTCACTATGAATTTTTTGTCATGCCTTTTGGCTTAACAAATGCTCCTGCAGTATTTATGGATTTAATGAACCATATTTTCTGACCGTACTTGGATAAGTTTGTAGTTGTTATTATTAATGACATATTAATTTATTCTCATGATGAGAGTGAGCATGCGGAGCATTTGAGAACTTTCTTACAAACTTTAAGAGATAAGCAGTTGTATGCTAAATTTAGAAAAACTAAATTTTGGCTTTGTGAAGTCCGATTGTTGGGCCACATCATGTCGAGTGATGGAATTAGAGTTGAACCAAGTAAGATATTGGCTATCGTTGATTGGAAACTACCAAGGAATGTGTCAGAGATTAGGAGCTTTTTGGGCTTAGCCGGATAGAATAGATAGTTTGTTAAAGGATTCTCCATGATTGCTACACCGATGATAAAATTACTACAGAAAGATGCCAAGTTCGAATGGACAGAGAAGTGCCAACAGAGTTTTGAGAAACTAAAAGCATTGTTGACTGAAGCCCCAGTTTTAGTGCAATCGAAATAGAGAAAGGAATTTGTGGTGTATAGCGATGCATCCTTAAATGGATTGGGGTGTGTGCTTATGCAAGAATGCAAGGTAATAGAATATGCATCGAGACAACTAAAGCCGCATGAGAAAAACTATCCAACTCTCGACTTAGAGTTAGCCGCTATAGTGTTCGCACTGAAGATTTGGAGACACCATTTGTATGGCGAGAGATGCCAAGTATTCACCGACCATAAAAGTCTAAAGTATTTGGTGACTCAAAAGGAGTTAAATCTATGGCAGGGGAGATGGTTAGAGTTGATAAAGGATTATGAGTTGATAATTGACTATCATCCTAGAAAGGCGACCATGGTCGCCGATGCTTTGAGTAGGAAGTCGTTGTTTTCCTTGAGGGCTATGAATTCCCAGTTGTCTATGACTGATGATGGTTCAGTCATAGCAGAGTTAAAATCTAGACCAATATTTCTACAAGAGATTTTTAAAGCTTAGAAAAATGACAAAGAGTTACAAGCCAAGATAACTCAGCGCAAGACGGGTATTGAATCAGATTTTTGGATTGGTACCAATGGTTCTTTGATGTTCTGAGAGAGGATATCTGTACCTAAGGATGAAGAGCTTATTCAAAAGATTTTGGAAGAGGCCCATAGTGGTTTTTTGTCTATCCATTCGGGCAATGTGAAAATGGATAATGACTTGAAGAAAATGTATTGGTGGTTGGGAATGAAAGGAGACATCTTAGAGTTTGTCTCTAAGTGTTTAATTTGTCAGCAAGTGAAAGCCGAACACCAAGTACCTTCAAGTTTACTTCAACCCGTGATGGTTCCTGAGTGGAAATGGGACCGTATTACCATGGATTTTGTGTTTGGATTGTCGTTAACGCCAAAGAAGAAAGATGTTGTATGGGTTGTGGTTGATAGGCTAACTAAGTAGGCTCATTTTATATCGGTGCGTACCGATTATCCACTTGAAAAATTGGCCGATTTGAATGTTTCTAAAATTTTGAGACTTCATGGGGTACCTTTATCAATCATTTTGGATAGAGATCCGAGGTTCACATCACAGTTTTACAAAAAGTGGCAAGAAGCGTTGGGGACAAAACTGAATTTTAGTACTACTTCCACCCGCAAACCGATGGTCAGTGGGAAAGAGTAATTCAGATTCTTCAAGATATGTTGCGATGTTGTATTCTTGAGTTTCAAGGCAGTTGGGAAAGGTACTTACCATTGGTAGAGTTTGCCTACAACAATAGTTATTAGTCAAGTTTCAAAATGATGCCTTATGAGGCTTTGTATGGGTGTAAGTGCCGAACGCCCTTGTATTGGACCAAACTTAGAGAAAATCAGATACACGGGGTTGACATAGTCAGAGAAACCGAAGAGAAAGTAAAAGTGATTCGTGGTTGTTTGAAGGCCACTTCAGATAGACAGAAATCCTACACGGACTTGAAACGGAAAGAGATAGAGTTTCAAGTTAGTGATAAGGTATTTTTGAAAGTATCTCCGTGGAAAAAAAGTCCTCAGATTTGGTAAGAAAGGCAAATTAAGTCCACGTTTTATTGGACAATATGAGGTGATTGAGAGAATTGGACTGGTAACAAACCGATTAGCTTTACCTTCTGAGTTAGAGAAGATCCATGATATTTTTCATGTGTCTATGTTGCGCCATTATCGTTCTGACCCTCCACACATTATTTCACCAGCAGAGGTTGAAATTCTACCGGATATGACCTATGGTGAAGAGCCGGTTAAGGCTTTAGATCAGGAGGTCAAGAAATTGAGGAATAAGAGTATAGCACTTGTAAATGTATTATGGCAAAGACATGGGGTTGAAGAGGCCACATGGGAGCCCAAGGAGACTATAAGAGATCAATACCCAAACCTTTTTAATGGTAAGATTTTCGGCGACGAAAATTCCTAAAGGGGAGAATTTAACAGCTCGATTTTGGACCTAGTCAGAATAATGGTTTTGAGACCACAAATTTGAGGTTCAATAAATTGTTTTAATATTATTTCAAGTGTCATGGCATGATTATATTAGTGTTTGAAAATTTTGGTAAATTAATTTTAGCGATTTCAAGCTTAATTGTGAAAAAGGACTAAATCGCATAAAGTGTGAAAGTTTTGTTCTACAAGCTAAAGGTGTTAAATAGCTATGGAACACTAAAGTAGAGGTCCTTATTGAGTAAATAGACCAATAAAAGTTGTGGTTGGACATGAATTTTTAATTCATGAAATTGGTTAAAGGTTAGGTAGATTTTTGGTGACTTAATTGATAAAATAATCATAAAATAAAAAAGAAAGCTTTATCCTTTTCATTCTTTCTCTTATCCACCGAAAATATCAACAAAAATGGGGGGTTTTGCAGCTTAAAGTTTCAGCCAAACTTCCCTCTTGCAAGTAAGTGTTTTTTTATGGTCATTCTTGATGATTTTTGTATTTTTGCAACCCTTGTAGCTTACGCTAACTAATGGAGGGACTATTTTGCAAAATAGTTGAGGGTCTAGGTTTTTATCATGTGGGTATTCATGTTTTTTGCTTAAAATTTTTTGGAAGAAAATGAATCTTGGTTGCTAAATAAATAACTTTTGTGATAGGGGTTTTCATGAAAACACCTAAAAGAACCATTTTGTGACGTTTATAAATTATGTTGTAAATGTGTGAAATAATTGATTATTTTGAGTTGCTATAAGAGTAATAAAGGTTCGACTAGGCTTGTTAAAGGAGAAAATTTGATTAAAATCGTTTTACGAGCTTAGGGGCAAAATCATAATTATGTGAAAGTCTAAGGGCAAAATGGTAATTTTGCCAAAGTAGGAATTTTGGAATGTATTGATTAATGTGGTGAATAAATAAGTAATTTTTTCATTATAGATCAAGAAAAACGGAATTTAGACCTAGACTAGAGTAAAACCAAACTTTCGGACTAAATTTGGACTAGTCGCCCATATTGTATACCGAGCTAAGTTGTATGTAAATAATACAACTCTATTGTTATTATGCGTTAAATAATTGATATATTATTGTTTTGAATATGCATGATGAAATTTGATGAGATATACTCCCGGTTGAACCTTAGGAATGGATTGGATATCCATGCCATAACATTAGAGATATATGAGAGCCAGTGTAAGACCATGTCTGGGACATGGCATTGGCCTCGATATGTGAGCCAACGTAAGACCATGTATGGGACATGGCATTGCCATTGATATGAGAGCTAGTGTAAGACCATGTATGGGACATGGCATCGACCTCGATATGTAAGCCAGTGTAAGACCATGTCTGGGACATGGCATCGGCATCGTACCCTCTTGTTAAGGCTTGTCAAGTACCCTTTGGTATTCAAACTGGTTCAATGGGTAATTTAAAGCTTGTATAAAAAGTGAGAAAAGTTACGACTATGTTGTAAGTGATACAGGTACCTAGACGAAATTCATGAGAAATGAGCTTGATTTATGTTGTATAATATGTAAAGACGAAAATGAGTAAGTTATGCCTTTAATCATTTGAGAATTATGTGCAAGTTTATAAAATTTTATGAGTATGATAATGCATGGTAATTGTCGTTAACTATTTACATGCGACTTGCTAAGCTTTATGCTTACTCGCTCTCTTTTCCATTTTTTTAGTGCCGCCTGGCTAGCTCGGGGATCAACAGACGTCGAGGGCATCGATCACACTATCAATTGAAGCATTTGGTATAGTTAGCCTTATTATTTTTAAGTATGGCATGTATAGGGGTTGGGTCTTTTGTTAAGTGTCATATTATTTTGGCCATATGTGTTGGCTTCTCATGAAGTTGATCCATTTTGTATAAGGCCATAGTTGATGGCTAATACTTGTTGTTGATAAATGCAAATGTTGGTGTTTCCATGAATGTGGTTAATATATGATTTGGTCAGATGTTTAAGTGTGGATTGTTGTTATTTTATGTGGCTTATGTTAGTGCAAGTAAAGGTGGCAAAAAGGGCTTGGTAAATAGCCTTATTTTTGTCCACACGGGTAGACACACGATCTACCCCATGAGCGTGTAGTTTGTTCGTGTGTCCCCTGTACCCTAAGCTGGCAAAATAGAATGCCCAGTAGTAACCACACTAGCTGAGACACGGCCGTGTGTCTCAACCGTGTGGAAGACACGGCTATAGGACTGGGCATGTGCCCAGGCCGTGTGAAGTCTGCACCTTGAATGTGAAATTTAGAATTTTCACATACCCTTGCACACGGGCGTGTGCCTTGGCCTTGTGACCCTAAATGATTGATGACGTTAGAAACAGAATGTCAAGGTTTTTGCACATGGGCTGAGACCGGTTATGACGTCCGGTGCGTCACCATCCTCCCCCCGAAACTCTTTCTCACCATCCTCTTTCTCACCTCAGCCGAACCATAACTTGAGCCTCACCAACATTCTTTTTCTTCTTCTCACAACCTCTTCAGTCATCAAAAGCTGAAACTCTCTTAATCTCTTTTCTGAAAACTAAAGCCAAATACCATTCATCTTTCTCCCATTCCTCTTTAGCCAAATCTCAAGTGCCTGTTTCTTAAGCCATTGCCGAAATCTCTTAATCTCTTTTCTTCTCAGTTTTTGGCTGAATATCAACCAAACAGAGATCTCCTTTGCTTTCTTCTCTAATCGGTTTGGAATAGGATCTTTGGGATTTTGAAGTATTTCAATAGTTTTCGGTAAGTCAGTGGTAAGGTTTCGTACTGATTCAATTCGTCTCTTAGTTATCTGAAAAGCTGAAAGCTAACCGTTTGAGTATATTAGTGTTTGGCTGATTTCAAGGAAGGCTTATCACATAGTTTTGGGATTTGGATTGGTAACCAAATCAGCATCAAGGTAAGGATTATGGTTGCGTTAACCCTTTGAGATTTGCTGTATAGCCGAATAGCCTCTTTGCTAATGTTCTTAGTGTTGGCCGAATAAAGGAAAGGGGATCTAATGCATGAGATCGAGATTTTCGAGATTCGGTAATCGTGTTAGTAACTAGGTGTGTAACCCACCCTAAATTCCCGTTTAATAATAATAATGATTATGTATATGTTAATGAGGCAATAAATGAATACGGGTAAGAATACCATTTAATAGTGTAGTGTAATCAGGTATGTACCCCATATTACTCGTTAATAATGTTTATGAACATTGCTATGAAAATATGAGAAACTTTGTTATGGCCATGAGGTAAGGTAGATTGCATGTTATCTGTATGACATGTATGTTGTATGGGCATATAGGTGATAATGATAAAGGGGAAGTGTTCTTGTGGTTTTACCACATTATCTGGTGACCTATGTCACATAATATGAATCTGGTGACTTTGTCACGTTATCCGTGGCTATGCCACAATTATAAGGGCGATGAGCTGGCTAGCGAACGCTTCTTCGATGGTGTGTAGCGGATGGAGGGTCGATATAGTAATCCCACGGTGTGATTGGTAGTTACGGGTGATGTGTAGAGGATGGATATCTAGGTGGGTTTGGGTTGCATCATTGCCTATGATTAATATATGTGATATAATATGTTTTATCGATTGGGAATCTATGATGGCTATTACGCACTGAGTCTGTTGACTCACCCTTCGTGGGCTAATATTTTGCAGGTGATACCCAGTAAATGGACCGGGTCGACAAGGACTTAGGGGTGGCCATGCTCAGCTCAGCATTTTCGGATTTTTCTTATTAAGTTTTATTTGATTTATTTTGGGTTATATTTTAATGTAATAAGGCCATTATCATTTAGATGTTTTAAGTTTACGTTTTAATTTTTGTTATGATACGAACACACAAACAAACGATTAAACATTTTTCGTAAAACAACTTCAATTGTTTTGACACCCAAACACCTACGGTTTTTAAGTTAATAATAAAAAGCTCTAAAATTCGGTAATTCTATTAACTTGTAACTTTTGAAACATGATAATATCGTTTCAATGCAAACTTCAAAAACAACATGGTTTTCAAATTGATCATAACTCAAATCGATTTTTCTTCAAAACCACCAGTTTTCCAACATGACAAAACGAGGATTTGCTACGTTTTACTCAAGGAGCATGCCAGATCCGATCAGGGCTTGTGGGCTAGGTTTGGGGTGTTTCAGTTTGGTATCAGAGCCAGGTTCAAAACTCGGCCCTGAGGGCTTTTTGGGCCCAAAACATTTTTCTTATTTTGAACTTGAGTTTACTAAAGGTTGAACAGGGTTTTCTAGCATGGCACCTGAGTCTCCGGCCCAAAGTCCACTAGGTAAGTACCCCTAACTACTGTGTGATTTGTATGTGGGTATTACGGGGACGTAGATTAGTGGATTAGGAGCTATTGAACCCTAGGATTAGCTTACTCCAACACAAAATTTCATAAAATTTAAAGTCTAATCAAACAAACCTGGTGAGTGAGTCATTGAGTTAAAGGTGTGGCAACTGCAGCGCATGTCTAGGATTGGATTAGGAAAGCTTGGTATTTAAGCAATCCTAGTGACTCACCTCCTCTCCACTCGAATCCTACAGTGTGTAGTGACGGTTCACCCTAACCAAGAGGACTTACCCACAAAGCTAAATTCAAGAATTAAAACCCGAAAGGGACTAGCTACACAGCTTTTACAAAGACCTTAGTTTTAAAATCACGAATTACCCTTTGATTCAGTAAAAACTATTTTAGATTTAAAAAATTTTCCAAATACCTCGGTTTGCAAAAAAATTACTAAAATACCCTCAGTTTATAAAATTGCCATACTACCCTCAAATTTTATCAAAATATTCCTATTTTTGTAAAAATACCAAAAACCCCTATTTTGTAAAATTTCAAGATACCCTAATTTGGAAAATTACCAAAATACCCCAAATTTCCAAAATTACCAAAATACCCTGGATTTCTAAAATTACCAAAGTACCCCTGGGATTACAAAATTACCAGAACACCCCTATTTCACAAAATCACCAAGGACCCTATTTTGAAAAAGTACAAAAATACCCCTGTAGGATAAAATTACAAAAATACCCCTGGGTAGTGGAAAAAACAACAAAGACAACCACAACACCTTTCTGTAATGAACGCGAGTTCATGAATGCTGATGATTGAATGAATGAATTTGAGACTGTAGTGTGTGTATGAACTTGAAAGAACTACTTTTTAGAACTATTAATCATAAGATTGTTTGCGATAAATTAGTGGAGAGAAATAATGATTCATAAAATTCTTAACCAGATAAACACAACTCGAAAGAATGAGTTTTAGGGGATGTGGTCGTAATGTGCGAGGGCGTGGTAGAGGCAGAATGACCGTATCGGAACTCGTTAGGTTTGGTCAAGGGTCCGAGAATGAGATGCCACCACCACCCACCACGGTCTAATCAATATCGAGGATCGATGGGGATGATCAAGATCGCAGTGATGCTACGAGTTCTTGAGAGGGTGGTGGAGCGGTGGAGGTATGGGAGCTCAAAAATCTATACCCGAGTGACTCCGAGCCAATGGAGCGGAGGTATTTCGTGGTGTATCTGGTGTGGCACCCAGTACGGCTAAGTATTGGTTGGAGGCGACAGAGCAAATTATGGACGATTTAGACCTGACTGCTGAGGAGAAACTGAAAGGGGTGGTGTCACTTCTAGCAATGAGTCATACCAGTGGTGGCTCATGGTTCGGGATGGTGCTGCAGCTGATGATCTCACTTGGGAGTATTTTAAGGCGGTGTATCAGAAGAAGTATATTGGGACTAGCTATATTGATGCGCAGAGGAAGGCGTTTCTGAGGTTGGTTTAGGGGAATAAGATCGTAGTAGAGTACGAGGCAAAATTCTTAAGGTTGAGTCGATATGCTCGAGGTATCGTAGCTACGGAGCATGAACGATGTGTCCGGTTTGAGGACGGACTGAGGGATAACCTAAGACTGCTGATAGCTCCACAGCAGGAGCGAGAGTTTACCATGTTAGTGGAGAAGGCTAAGGTAGTCGAAGGGGTTAAAGAATCTGTGAGACTGAATTCCGATAGGAATAGACAGAAGAGAGGTTTTAGATCATCAGGGTCATCCAGGAATGTTCAAAAGAGACCTAGAACTGATGGGTCGCGAGGTCAGTAGGTTGTTACGGGAGGACAGTACTGTACTTGTGCTCAATGTGGAAAGATGCACCTAGGAGAGTGTTGGAAGAAGACAGGAGGATGTTTTAAGTGTGGATCCAAGGATCACATGATTAGAGACTATCCTATGAAAATAGACGAGATCTGACCAATAAGTCAGGGTCTTAATCAGGCTAGAAGAGGTGGATAGCAGCCACCGCGGGGTCGTGGTCCGGTTGGTAGGGGTAATGGCTCTGAAAGAGGTCGGGGAACACTGGGCAGAGGTGTTGGTAACACAGAGGTGAGACAACTAGGTCTGGTGTATGCGATTCGTCGGGGGGAGGATGGTGACGCACTAGACGTCATAACCGGTACGTTCCTTATAGCTGACAAGCCTTACTTTGCTTCAATTGGTATTGGCTTGACCCACTTATATGTTGCATATAGAGTAGCTGAAACACTAGGTGTAGCATCTAAATTGTCTGTTAGGGAGATAACTGTAGTAAGCCCGTTAGGTCAAATGGTAGTGGTGAATAGGGTATTTCGGAGTGTACCTCTAGAGATTCAGGGAGTGGTATTTCCTGCCAACTTGATGGAACTACCCTTCGGAGAATTTGATTTTATTCTAGGCATGGATTGGCTAGTGGAACATCGTGCTAAATTGGATTGCGCAACTAAGTGAATAGAGTTGAGGACTCTGAAGAATGAGGAGACAGTTATGATAGGAGAAAGAAAAAATTATTTGGCTAACATAGTCTCTGCATTAAAGGCTGATAAGATGGTGCGAAAAGGGTGCAAGGCATTTCTGGCCTTCGTTAGTGTTTTGGATGCCAAAGAAGAGGGAGTTAGTGGAGTTAGAACAGTAAGGGAATTTGCGGATGTCTTTCTAGAGGAGCTACCTAGGTTACCCCCAGACAGGGAGGTGGAGTTCGAAATTGATTTACTGTCGAGTACAGCTCCTGTGTCAATTGCTCCATACCGAATGGCACCAAAGGAGTTAGTAGAGCTTAAAGCCCAGATCCAAGAGTTACTCGATCGTGGGTTTATTCGACCTAGTGTGTCACTATGGGGAGCACCGATTCTATTTGTGAAGAAGAAGGATGGGACTATGCGCATGTGCATAGATTATCGGCAGTTGAATAAACTGACCATCAAGAATAAATACCCATTGCCGAGGATAGATGACTTGTTCGATCAGCTTAAGGGGCCGCGGTATTTTCGAAGATAGATCTACGGTCTGGATATCATCAGCTTAAGGTGAAGGAAGTAGATATCCATAAGATAGCATTTTGGACAAGGTACGGGTATTATGAATTCTTAGTAATGCCGTTTAGATTGACGAATGCCCCAGCTGAGTTCATGGATATGATGAACTGAATTTTCCAACCCTACTTGGATCGGTTCGTCGTTGTGTTTATAGACGACATCCTAGTGTATTCCAAGTCTGAAGAAGAACATGATGAGCATCTCCGGGTGGTGTTGCAAGTGTTAAGGGAAAAGAAGCTATATGCCAAGTTAAGCAAGTGTGAATTTTGGCTGAAGGAAGTTACGTTCTTAGGGCATGTGGTGTCTGTGGAAAGAATAAGGGTGGATCCTCGAAAGATTGAGGTAGTAGTAGATTGGGAACCACCTAAGTCTATGGCTGAGGTTTGTAGTTTCTTGGGGTTAGCAGGCTACTACAGGAGATTTGTCGAAGGGTTCTCGACTATAGCAGCACCTCTGACGAAGTTGTTAAGAAAGGAGGTATCTTTCGTATGGGCGGATAAGTAGTAGGAGAGTTTTGAGAAGCTTAAGAGAGTATTGACTGAGGCTTCGATTTTGATTCAGCCGGAAGAATGGAAAGACTTCATGGTGTATTGTGATGCTTACCATACAGGATTGGGATGTATCCTTATGCAAGATGGGAAAGTGGTCGCTTATGCATCTCGACAGTTGAGGCCACATGAGGTTAACTATTCGACGCATGATCTGGAGTTGGTGGCGGTGGTATTCGCTCTAAAAGTGTGGAGGCACTACTTGTATGGAGAAAGGCCGGTGATCTACATGGACCACAAGAGTTTGAAGTATCTGCTGACTCAAAAGGAGCTAAATTTGAGATAGTGAAGGTGGGTGGAGTTGTTGAAAGACTATGATTGCTTAATAGAGTATCACCCGGGCAAGGCGAATGTGGTGGCAGATGCCCTAAGTCGAAAAGTGGTGTCAGATCTAAGGGTGATGTTTGCACATCTTAGCCTTTATGATGATGGAAGTTTGTTAGCAGAGTTGCAAGTGAAGCCGACGTGACTAAGTCAGGTGAAGGAAAAATAATTGGTAGATGGTGAACTCAGTGCTAAGCTGCTACAAGTACGAAACGGAGAGTTAGAGGACTATGGTGTAAACAGTGATGGAGTGTTGTGTTTTTGGGGCAAGGTTTGTATGCCAAATGATAAGGAATTAAGGCAGAAAATTCTTCATGAATCGCATAGTAGCCCTTATGCTATGCATCCTGGAGGAAGTAAGTTATACAGGGATCTACGGGATCAGTTTTGGTGGCCTGGTCTTAAGCGAGAAGTTACCGAATTTGTAGGGAAGTGCTTAACGTGTCAGCAAGTCAAGGCTAAACACCAAGTACTATCAGGATTGCTTCAACCGATAAAGATTTCGCAATGGAAGTGGGAGAGAATTACCATGGACTTCGTTAATGGGCTTCCTCTTACGCCTACTAAGAAGGACTCGGTATGTGTGATAGTAGACCGATTGATGAAGTCGGCACATTTCATACCAATGCGGGTTGACTATTCCTTGCAGAGATTGGCAAAGTTGTATGTAGCAGAAATCATGAGGCTGCACGGAGTGCCGGTGTCGATTATCTCGAATATGGATCCGAGGTTTACGTCTTGATTTTGGAAAGCATTACATCAAGCATTGGGCACCAGGTTGGACTTCATTACGGTATTTCATCCGCAGTCGGACGGCTAATCTGAGCGGGTAATTCAAGTTCTAGAGGATATGTTGAGGGGTTGCGTGATGGATTTTAGAGGAAGTTGGGAGGAGTTCTTACCTTTAGCGGAATTTGCGTATAATAATAGCTATCAAGCAAGTATTCGGATGGCACCATACGAAGTGCTGTATGGAATGAGGTGTCGCACTCCTACGTGTTGGACAGAATTGGGGGAATGTCAAGTTTTAGCCCCAGAGAGTGTGGCAAAATCGAAAGAAAAGGTTAAGGTAATTTGGGCACGGTTGAAAGAGGCATCTAACAGGCAAAAGTCATATGCAGATCTTAAGCAAAAGGAGATAGAGTTTGCTATAGGGGATAGGTGTTTCTTAAAGTTTCACCGTGGAAGAAGGTGATGAGATTTGGCCGCAAAGGAAAGTTAAGTCCTAGGTTTATAGGACCTTATCGGGTTTTGAAGCGGGTGGACCAGTGGCGTACTAGTTGGAGTTGTCTTTGGAATTGAAGTAGATACACAATGTGTTTCACGTTTCGATGCTATGTCATTACCGATCGGATCTATCTCATGTAATACCGGTTGAGGAGGTGGAGCTGAGATCAAATCTGTCTTATGAGGAAGAGCCGATTCAGATTCTGGAACGGGATGTGAAGGTGCTACGAAAGAAATCAGTTCCTCTAGTCAAAGTGTTATGGTGTAACCATGGATCGGAAGAAGCTTCATGGGAGCCGGAGGAAGCAATGTGACAAAAATACCCTCACTTATTCTAGCCAGGTAATTTCGAGGTCGAAATTCTTTTAAGGGGGTAGAACTATAAGATCCGGGATTTAGGGGTTATGCATTTTTATTCAAATGTATGTGGTAGCATGCCTGAGTATGTTTTGAATGTGTTCTGGGGGCTTCAGGAACCTTGGGATGTAGGTAGAAGCCTTAGAAAATATTTTATTTTAAGCCTAAAAGGGGAACTAAGGAGCTAGGCCTTAAGGAGTTTATTGTGTGGCTTAGGACACAAGAACTAAGTTGGTAAGGTGGCAAAGAGGCGCCACTTAGGGCCTTGTGAAGTGACGCCACAGGAGTGTAAAGGGCCTAGGTTCAAGCAAACAAGGAAGTGTTTTGGAGCTTTTATTTTTTCGACAAGGAGGTGCGGTGGACGGCACAGGACTCGAAAGGATGAAGTGTAGCTTGGTCCGACAACTTAAAGATTCTGTAAGTAGGAGGAAAAGGGGATTGGGATGAGAGAGGAGAGTTGGTAGGCCAAGGGACTTCTAGGATGACAATTTCGGTCTTGAAGGGGAGTTGGTGCCAAAATTCTTTTGGCATCCTCAAGTTTTTATTTTCTTTTCTTCCTCTTTCTCACCTCAGCCGAACCATAACTTGAGCCTCACCAACAATCTTTTTCTTCTTCTCACAACCTCTTCTGTCATCAAAAGTCGAAACTCTCTTAATCTCTTTTCTGAAAACCAAAGCCGAATACCATTCACCTTTCTCCCATTCCTCTTTGGCCGAATATCAAGTGCCTTTTTTTTAAGCCATTTCCGAAATCTCTTAATCTCTTTTCTTCTCATTTTTTGGCCGAATATCAACCAAGCAGAGATCTCCTTTGCTTTCTTCTCTAATCGGTTTGAAATAGGATCTCTGGGATTTTGAAGCAGTAGATCGGAAACATCTTTTCAATAGTTTTCGGTAAGTCAGTGGTAAGGTTTCATACTGGTTCAATTCATCTCTTAGTTATCTGAAAAGTTGAAAGCTAACCGTTTGAGTATATTTGTAATATCCTGGAATAGGGGCTATTTTATTATTGCATTGTTTGCAATGTGGTTGTTTTTGATGTCTTGGGGCTTAGTTGTAAGCCTGGTGTAAGCTTGAGTGGTAGGGAAAATTTTAGTTTTAAGCTTTAAGTGGATGGAGCCAAGGAGCTAAGGGGTTATAGGTATTTTAGGTGGATTTTAGCACAAAAAAGAGGGTTGGCAAGGTGGCGAAGGGCGCCACTTAGAGCTTGAATTTGGCTTCACTTGTAAGGGAAGGAGGTCCCATGTTCAAGCTGCGAAAGCCTCATCTTTTTGCTTCCATTTGGACGCCAAGGTGGTTGAGGGTGGACCAAGTCAAATAATTTAAATGGTGGGTGGAGAGAAAATCGTGGAGGTTGACTAGTTCAAAGTTGTTTGAACTAGGGGTTGGGAGTGTTTGTAGGTGGTGGTCAAATCTTGGGTGCTTCATGGGGGGAGTGGACGGTTGGAAAGTAAGTAAGGGGGTGTGCTAAAACTTCCTTAGGCATTTTGGTGATTTTCGGCCAGCCTTTGTTTGGGGTACCAAAAGCCAAATTTTCAAAGTAGGTTCTCCCATTTTTACTTCTTGAAATCGAAAGTCCAAAGCAACCATACCTTTGCTGAAATTTGTTTGGTTTTCTCTTGATTTTCATTGATAGCCAAAATTAGGTACTTCTTTCTTCTCATATTTTCATTTCTTTCTTTCTTAAAACACTTGTGCCAAAATTCATATTGCCTTCTTAGTCGAATTTGCTCTCTCTCTTTTCTAATTTACTTTGCCGTTTCTCTCTTCTTCTTTAATTATTTCTTTGCTTCTACTTCCAAAACTGTAGCCGAATTCTCCACTTGTTTCTCTCCATTTCACTTGAGCCGAAACCATCTCATCTTGTCCCCTCAAACTTTCTTTTTCTTTTCTCAAACCCTATTATCGTAACCCCCTATCTCTTTTCACTTCTACTCTTTCTCTCTTACCACTCAAGCTGTACCATAAGTGGTGTTAAACACCTATAGCCGAACCTCCCCTCTCCTAGTAGTTTTCATCTTGGCCGAATATTAGTGTGGTGTTGATCTCTTCTAGTGTAGTTCCAATCGGGTTTAGAGGAAGGTAAGTGGTTTAGCCGAATGGCTATTTCTTTCCTCTCTCATATCTCATCAACTTTACAAAGGTAAGAGTTGGTTGCGACAATTGTTGTTAAGGGTACTAATCACATGTGGAACCGAATTGTTGTAGGACATCCGGATTTCGAAGCAATCAAGCAAAGCCTTTATCTGTGAGTGATCGGTTGGTAAGTAGTCGATTGGTAAGAAGTTATTTTGTTAGTCACTCTTTTAGTTTTCGTTATGCTGAAGGCTAACTATTTGCGTTATAGGGTGTGGCCGTTTGCATAAGGAGGAACCATCATTGGTTCTGGATTTGGTAGGAAACCAAATCATTTGCTAGGTAAGGGTTGAACGTTAACCCTTTGATTTATTTGGTTTGGCCAAATGGCCTTAGTTCTGATGTTCATGTTTGGTCGATTATAGGAGCAAGGTATTCAAGGGTCTTAGATCGGTTCTTTGGGATTAAGACTTGTGCTTTAACAGGTGTGTAAACTAACACACTCTTTGCTTAGTAATATGCTTAATAACCTGATTGTTTAACAAAGCCAAAACGGTATGGTTGAGTGATATGATACCCTATGGGGTATGCGCACAGATTCGGGTAAGTCCATTTCATTACGAGTTCTGTTATTGATATATGATATCATGATCTATGATGTATGTGCTGTTAGATGCAATATTAACATGTTAGCATGATTTGCATGATTGGCATACTTACATGAGTCGGTATGATATGTCTATGGGTGATATGAGAGGAGGGGGAATATGATATCCGTGTCTTTGGGACATCAGAGGTTTGGCACCTCCAGTGGTTTGGTACCACAGATCGATTTATTGTGACTTTGGGTCACCAGAGGTTTGGTACCTCATAGCGACTTGTCCAGTGGCTTAGTACCACAGTGGGTTGGCCCCACGTTGATATTACGGATCGCCGCCGGTGATTTGGTATCACACGGGTTGGCCCCACAACTTGACTATTCGTGACTTGGTCACCGGTGATTTGGTATCACATTTGTGTCTTTGGGACACGGAGGTTTGGCACCTCATGGCGACTTGTCCCTATGGTTTAACGCCACCGTGGGTTGGCCCCACTATTGAGATACGGATCGCTGCCGGTGATTTGGTATCACACGTGGGTTGGCCCCACGATGGATTATTCGTGACTTTGGGTCACCAAAGTGGTTTGGCACCACATTGATGGATATCGTGACTTTGGGTCACCAGTGGTTTGGCACCACCAGTGGTTTGGTACCACATGGGGTAGGAAAGGTGTTATGGATGGTTAGGATTGGGTGCATTAATTGTATTACTTTGTTATGATGTGTGTTAGTATGTTGCATTCATCGAGAGGGGGATTTATGCACTGAGTCTTGCGACTCACCTTCTCCCTTATCATTCCAGGTGACACTTAGATCGCAGACATGGAGCCGGGTGGACTCGAGGTGACCATGCCATGAATAAACTCGGAGTTGCACTGATTTAAAAACTTGGTACTATATTTCATATTTTCTTTTATTTGTTATGTTGGGATTGTAAAAGGCCTTTTAAAAATTATGTTTTGGTTATATATATGCTTAGATTTGATTTCAAATATGCCTTAACAAATTATTGGGTTAATATTGGATAAAACTTGGAAAGATAAGGTTTTCAAAACTACAAAGCGATATGTTTTAAACTTTACCATCGGGTATCACGCTGTAATTTAAAATGAATGCAACTCAAATGTTTTCCAAACTTAAACTAAGTTCAAAATGTTTTTAAGCAACTAAAAAGAATAACTCGAATTTCCAAATGATATAAATTGGTTTTACTATTAGATTCAACTAAGTTTTCAAAACTTCCTGGTTATCAAAATTCACTATCAGTTTTAAACAATCATACCCAAGATTTTTTTTACAAACACAGCCAAGAGTTTTCATCAACCCTTTAACCGAAAACCTAACCTCTCAAATACGAATTTCCCTGTAACATACTAGATTCGATCGTGGTGTATTGGCCGGGTTTAGGGTGTTACAATTGTGGTATTAGAGCTAAGTTCAAAGGCTCGGCGTGGGCCCGAGGCTCAAAATATTTCAAAGATTGGTTTAAGTGATGTTGTTTTAAAATAAATGGTTTGAAAGGCATGGCACCGAGACTCCGGTGCCAATCTGCCTAGGTAAGTACCCATTACTATTGCTTGAGATGTTTGATGTAATGTGACTGAATGACTAGCGGTAGTAGATTACTTTAGAAACTGAAATCGATAGGACTCTGTGGACTCACGAAAACAAAACTTCTTTAATAAGAGATATTCATAAGACTCTTGCCTTTAAAACAAGTGGAATATTTACTAATGCATAAACTTCTAATCGAGACAAGACGAGATTTTAGTCATGAGCGCCGAGGTGGGCGTGGTCGTGGGCGTGGTCGGGGTTGGATGACGATTTCTAAACTAGTAGGGTCAGTCGTGGGTCCGAGAATGAGATCTGGGTACCACCACCGGTGGAGGTGGTGAGTTTCGAGAAACAGGCGGGGATGACGCAGTGTCACGAGCGATCTTTGCGAGTTCGGAAAGGGTAGCTAGAGTAGGTGAGGCGCAGGAGCTCAAAATCGTGCTGAACGACTCCGAGCAAACGAAATTTGAGGTATTCCGAGGTGTGTCTGGTGTGGCTCCTAGCACGGCTGAGTATTGGCTAGAGGCGATGGAGCGGATCATGGACGATTTGGATCTGACTGATGAAGAGAAGTTAAAAGAGATAGTATCGCTTCTTGAGATAAGTCATACCAGTGGTGGCTCATGGTTCGGAGACGATCAGAACGAAAGATCTTACTTGGGATTATTTTAAGGTGCATATCGAGAAAAAGTACATTGGATCTAGCTACATTAATGATCAACGGAAGGCATTTTCGAGGTGGTGCGGGGAGTAAGTGCGTGGTCGAGTACGAGGCGAGTTCTTGAGGTCGATTCGGTATGCTAGGGGCATTGTGGCTCTTGAACATGAGAGGTGTGTTCGATTCGAGGATGG
The DNA here is from genome assembly GCA_025506655.1 of Gossypium rotundifolium. Classification (NCBI taxonomy): domain Eukaryota; kingdom Viridiplantae; phylum Streptophyta; class Magnoliopsida; order Malvales; family Malvaceae; genus Gossypium; species Gossypium rotundifolium. The sequence continues at coordinate 118,744,103 of CP106734.1, read as the reverse complement.
TCGAGAGATGAATTAAGGTTCTTGATTGCTCCACAGCGAGAGCGTGAGTTCTTGTCTGGTAGAAAAGGCTAAGGTAGCGAAGGGGTTAAAGAGTCGTGAGGCGAGAACTTGGATAGGAACAGCATAAGAGGAGTTTTGGATCTTACCGGTCGTCGGGTAATCCTCGAAAAGGGCTAGATAGAGTTGGCCAAATCGATCCGTAGGTTCGTCGCCGCTAATCGTGGACCGCCACAGTGTGTCGTTGTGGGAAAGCTCATTGGGGAGGATGTTGGGTGGTGGAAGAGGATGTTTTGAGTGTGGTTATTTGGACCACCATGTGAGGGACTGTCGCATAAGTTGGCTAGGATTCAGTCTGAGGGTCAGGGCCGTACTCAGTTTCAGAATAATGGACCGCCACCGTAGAGGGGTCGTGGTAATGGTAGAGGAGGTAATGGTTACGGTCGGGTCGCGAGCTTAGGGTAGAAGTGCGGGTAATTCTGAGGCAAGACAGCCTGGGTTAGTGTATGCGCGAGGCACCGAGAGGAGGGTGACGCACCGGTACGTTCTTGATCTTTGGTTCTCCATTTGCTGCTTTGATTGATGTGGGTTTAAGGCAATCATACGCTGCGAGTAGCATAGTGGCGACCATGGATTTAGACTCTGAGATATCTTCTAGGCAGATGACTGTAATTAGCCCTCTAGGTCACTCTGTAGTTGTAGATAAGCTGTATAGAGATGTACCCCTAGAACTTCAAGGGGTAGTGTTTGAGGCTGATCTGATGGAACTACCGTTTGGAGAGTTCGATCTGATTCTTGGGATGGACTAGTTGGTTAAGTACCAGGCGAGGTTGGATTGCGCGGCTAAGCATATGGTTCTAAGGACGGCTAAGGGTGATGAGGTGGTCATGATAGGCAATAGAAGAGATTACTTATCCAACGTGGTGTCTGCTTTGAAAGCTGAGAAGATGGTCAGGAAGGGTTATGAAGCATATGTGGTTCATGTGTATGCCTTGAAGGTTAAGGAGTCTGCTGTAGGGAAGGTCCGAACAGTTAAGGAATTTGTTGATGTGTTTCCAGAGGAGCTTCTGGGATTGCCATCGGATCGTGAGGTAGAGTTCGGGATAGATTTGTTACCTGGAACTGTGCCAGTGTCTATTGCTCCGTATAGGATGGCGCCAAAAGAGTTAGTAGAGCTTAAGGCTCGAGATCCGAGAGTTGTTGGACCGAGGCTTTATCGTGCCAAGTGTTTCACCTTGGGAGCGCGGTACTCTTTGTCAAGAAGAAAGACGGTACTATGCGGATGTGTATAGACTACCGCCAGTTGAATAAGCTGACGATCAAAAACAAGTATCCGTTGCCACGGATAGATGACTTGTTTGATCAGCTGAAGGGTGCATCGGTATTCTCGAAGATCGATTTAAGGTCTGGGTATCACCAGTTAAAGGTAAAGGAGGTAGATATCTACAAGACGGCGTTTCATACTCGGTATGGGAACTATGAGTTTCTAGTAATGCCATTTGGGTTGACTAACGCGCCGGCAGCATTCATGGATATGATGAATAGGGTGTTCCAACAGTATTTGGATCAGTTTGTCGTAGTATTCATAGATGACATCTTGGTGTATTCAAGGACTGAGGAGGAGCATGATGCACATTTGCGAGTTGTGTTGCAGATTCTGAGGGAGAAGCAGCTTTATGCTAAGTTTAGTAAGTGCGAGTTCTGGCTTAGGGAGGTGACCTTCTTGGGTGATGTGGTGTCAGCTGAGGGGATTAGAGTGGATCCTCGAAAGATTGAGGCAGTTTTGGATTGGAAGCCGCCTAAGTCAGTGGCTGAGATTCGGAGTTTTCTGGGCTTGGCAGGATACTACCGAAGATTTGTAGAAGGATTTTTGTTAATCGCAGCGCTGATGACCAAGTTGTTAAGAAAAGGAGTTCCGTTCGTTTGGACTGAGAAGCAGCAGGAGAGTTTCGACAAGTTGAAGAAGATTTTGACTGAAGCTCCGGTTCTAATTCAACCTGAGGCAGGAAAGGAATTCACAGTATATTACGATGCATCACATCTGAGTTTGGGTTGTGTCTTGATCGAGGAAGGAAGGTTGTAGCAATCTCGGCGGTGAGGGCACATGAAGTCAATTATCCGACTTACGACTTGGAGTTAGTGGCGATAGTCTTCGCCTTGAAAATTTGGAGGCACTACTTGTATGGAGAGAGATCGATAGTCTACAGATCACAAGAGTCTCAAGTACCTTTTGACTCGAAGGATTTGAATTTGAGGCGTATGAGATGGATTGAGTTGCTAAAGGATTACTGTTGCTCGATTGAGTATCATCCGCAAGGCTAACGTGGTGGCGACGCGTTGGCCGTAAGGTTGTAGCGGACTTAAGAGCGATGTTTGCCCATTTGAGTTTGTATGATGACGGAAGTATTCGCGTAATTGTAGGTTAAGCCTCACGGGTTGAGCGATTAAGGAGAAAGCAGTTAGAGGATGAGGTTCTAAATGCGCAGAGGTCGCAAGTGCGTAATAGTGGTTTGGAGGGTTGCGATTTGGCTAGTGATGGAGTCTTTGTGTTTTCAAGGGAGAGCTTGTATCGAGGGATATCGAGTTAAGGCGTAAGATTCTTGAGACGCACATAGACCCTACGCTATGCATCCTAGAGGTAGTAAGATGTATCGGGATCTAAAAGAGTAGTTTTGGTGGCCGGGTCTAAAGAGAGAAGTGATAGAGTTTGTAGGAAGTGTCTGACATGTCGAGGTCAATTTGAACATCGATTGCCGTCGAGGTTGCTTGACCGGTGAAGATTCCACAATGGAAGTGGGAAAGGATAACTATGGATTTAAATCGGTGGATTACCTCACGCCTAGCAAGAAGGACTCGGTTTGGGTAATTGTGGATCATCGACTAAATCACTCACTTCATTCGATGAGGTGGATTACTCACTTCAGAGGTTAGCGAAGTGTATGTGCCGAGATAGTGAGGTCGCACGGTGTGCGATGATCGATCATCTCGGATAGGGATCGATTTACGTTAAGGTTACGGAAAGTGTTGCATCGAGCTCGGGTATGCGTTTGGATTTCAAAGACGGTATTTCACCCATGATCGACGGGCGATCGGAAAGGGTTATCTGAGATCTTAGAGGATATGCTACGAGGTTGTGTTCGGACTTAGAGGTAGTTGGGAAGAGTTTCTACCATTAGATGAGTTCACCTACAACAACAGTTACCAAACTAGCATCAAGATGGCACCATATGAGGCATTGTATGGTAGAAAGTGTCGTTCACCTACATGTTGGACGGAGTTGGGTGAACATTAGATGTTGGGACCAGAGTTGGTTGCAGAGACAGAAGACAAGGTTAAGTTGATTCAGGCTCGATTGAAGGAAGCTTGACGCATGACGAAGTCTTACGTTAATCTCAAGCGTAGAGATATAGAGTTTGCCGTGGGTGATAAGGTCTTTCTGAAGGTCTCGCCATGGAAGAAAGTGTTGAGGTTCGGGAGAAAAGGCAAGTTAAGCCCGAGGTTTATTGGGCCGTATAATGTACAGAGATAAGTGGGATCAGTAGCTTATCAGCTTGAGTTGCCAGCAGAGTTAAGTCAGATTCACGACGTATTTCACGTCTCGATGCTTAGGCGTTATCATTCAGATCCATCGCACGTGGTAGCAGTGGAGGAGATCAAGATTAATCCAGACTTGACCATGGAGGAAGAACCAGTGCAGATTCTAGATCGAGATGTGAAAGTCCTGCGTAGGGAAGTCGGCCTTTGGTAAAAGTGCTATGGCAGAATCATGGTGTGGAAAAAGCTACGTGGGAACGAGAGGATGCGATGAGGCAAAGAATACCCTCAACTCTTTTAATCGAGGTAATTTCGAGGTCGAAATTATTTTTAAGGGGTAGAAGCGTAATATCACGGAATAGGGGCTATTTTGTTATTGCATTGTTTGCATGTGTTTGATCTGCGGTGTGGTTGTTTTTGATGTCTTGGGGCTTAGTTGTAAGCCTGGTGTAAGCCTGAGTGGTAGGGAAAATTTTAGTTTTTAAGCTTTAAGTGGATGGAGCCGAATGAGCTAAGGGGTTATAGGTATTTTTAGGTGGATTTTAGCACAAAAAAAGAGGGTTGGCAAGGTGGCAGAAGGACGCCACTTAGAGCTTGAATTTGGCGTCACTTGCAAGGGAAGGAGGTCCCATGTTCGAGCTGCGAAAGCCTCATCTTTTTGCTTCCATTTGGACGCCAAGGTGGTTGAGGGTGGACCAAGTCAAATAATTTAAATGGTGGGTGGAGAGAAAATCATGGAGGTTGACTAGTTCAAAGTTTTTTGAACTAGGGGTTGGGAGTGTTTGTAGGTGGTGGCCGAATCTTGGGTGCTTCATGGGGGGAGTGGACGGTTGGTAGGTGAGTAAGGGGAGGTGTGCCGAAACTTCCTTAAGCATTTTGGTGATTTTCGGCCAGCCTTTGTTTGGGGTACCAAAAGCCAAATTTTCAAAGTAGGTTCTCCCATTTTTACTTCTTGAAACCGAAAGTCCAAAGCAACCATACCTTTGCCAAAATTTGTTTGGTTTTCTCTTGATTTTCATTGATAGCCGAAATTAGGTACTTCTTTCTTCTCATATTTTCATTTCTTTCTTTCTTAAAACACTTGTGCGAAATTCATATTGCCTTCTTATTTAATTTGCTCTCTCTTTTCTAATTTACTTTGTCGTTTTCTCTTCTTCTTTAATTATTTCTTTGCTTCTACTTCCAAAAGCGTAGCCAAATTCTCCACTTGTTTCTCTCCATTTCACTTGAGTAGAAACCATCTCATCTTGTCCCTCAAACTTTCTTTTCTTTTCTCAAACCCTATTGTCAGTAACCCCTATCTCTTTTCACTTCTACTCTTTCTCTCTTACCACTCAAGTTGTACCATAAGTGGTGTTAAACACCTATAGCCGAACCTCCCTCTCCTAGTAGTTTTCATCTTGGCGAATATTAGTGTGGTGTGGATCTCTTCTAGTGTAGTTCCAATCGGGTTTAGAGGAAGGTAAGTGGTTTAGCCGAATGGCTATTTCTTTCCCTCTCATTGTCATCAACTTTACAAAGGTAAGAGTTGGTTGCGCAACAGTGTTGTTAAGGGTGCTAATCACATGTGGAACCGAATTGTTGTAGCACATCCGGATTTGAAGCAATCAAGCGAAGCCTTTATCTATGAGTAATCGGTTGGTAAGTAGTCGATTGGTAAGAAGTTGTTTTGTTAGTCACTCTTTTAGTTTTCGTTAAGCCGAAGGCTTGTGAGGCTAACTATTTGTGTTATAGGGTGTGGCCGTTTGCATAAGGAGGAACCATCGTTGGTTTGGGATTTGGTAGGAAACCAAATCATTTGCTAGGTAAGGGTTGAACGTTAACCCTTTGATTTATTTGGTTTGGCCGAATGGCCTTAGTTCTGATGTTCATGTTTGGCCGATTATAGGAGCAAGGTATTCAAGGGTCTTAGATCGGTTCTTTGGGATTAAGACTTGCGCTTTAACAGGTGTGTAAACTAACACACTCTTTGCTTAGTAATATGCTTAATAACCTGATTGTTTAACAAAGCCAAAACAGTATGGTTGAATGATATGATACCCTATGGGGTATGCGCATGGATTCGGGTAAGTCTGTTTCATTACGAGTTCTGTTATTGATATATGATATCATGATCTATGATGTATGTGCTATTAGATGCAATATTAACATGTTAGCATGATTTGCATGATTGGCATACTTACATGAGTCGGTATGATATGTCTATGGGTGATATGAGAGGAGGGGGAATATGATATCCGTGTCTTTGGGACACCAGAGGTTTGGCACCTCCAGTGGTTTGGTACCACAGATCGATTTATTGTGACTTTGGGTCACCAGAGGTTTGGCACCTCATAGCGACTTGTCCCAGTGGCTTAGTACCACAGTGGGTTGGCCCCACAGTTGATATTACGGGATCGTCGCTAGTGATTTGGTATCACATGTGGGTTGGCCCCATAACTTGACTATTCGTGACTTCGGTCACCAGTGATTTGGCATCACATTTGTGTCTTTGGGACACGGAGGTTTGGCACCTCATAGCGACTTGTCCACGTGGTTTAACGCCACCGTGGGTTGGCCCCACTATTGAGATCTGGGATCGTCACGGTGATTTGGTATCACACGTGGGTTGGCCCCAGATGGATTATTCGTGACTTTGGGTCACCGGTGGTTTGGCACCACATTGATGGATATCATGACTTTGGGTCACCGGTGGTTTGGCACCACCGGTGGTTTGGTACCACACAGGGTAGGAAAGGTGTTATGGATGGTTAGGATCGGGTGCATTAATTGTATTGCTTTGTTATGATGTGTATTAGTATGTTGCATTCATCGGAGAGGATTTATGCCTTGAGTCTTGTGACTCACCTTCTCCTTATCATTCGGGTGACACTTAGATCGCGGACATGGAGCCGGGTGGACTCGAGGTGACCATGCCATGAATAAACTTTGAGTTTACTCGATTTAAAAACTTGGTACTATATTTCATATTTTCTTTTGTTTGGTTTGTTGGGATTGTAAAAGGCCTTTTAAAAATTATGTTTTGGTTATATATATGCTTAGATTTGATTTCAAATATGCCTTAACAAATTATTGGGTTAATATTGGATAAAACTTGGAAAGATAAGGTTTTCAAAACTACAAAGCGATATGTTTTAAACTTTACCATCGGGTATCACGCTGTAATTTAAAATGAATGCAACTTAAATGTTTTCTAAACTTAAACTAAGTTCAAAATATTTTAAGCAACTAAAAGGAATAACTCGAATTTCCAAATGATATAAATTGGTTTTACTATTAGATTCAACTAAGTTTTAAAAGTTAGGGTTATCAAAATTCACTATCGGTTTTAAACAATCATACCCAAGATTTTTTTACAAACACAAAGAAAGAGTTTTCATCAACCCTTTAAGCAAAACCTAACCTCTCAAATACGAATTTCCCCGTAACATACCAGATTCGGTCGTGGTGTATTGGCCGGGTTTGGGGTGTTACAATATTAGTGTTTGGTCGATTTCAAGGAAGGCTTATCACATAGTTTCAAGATTTGGATTGGTAACCAAATCGGCATCAAGGTAAGGATTATGGTTGCGTTAACCCTTTGGGATTTGCTGTATAGCTGAATGGCCTCTTTGCTAATGTTCTTAGTGTTGGCCAAATATAGAAAAGGGGATCTAGTGCATGAGATTAGGATTTTCAGGATTTGGTTATCGTGTTAGTAAGCAGGTGTGTAACCCACCCTAAATTCCCATTTAATAATAATAATAATGATTATGTATATGTTAATAAGGCAATGAATGAATACGACTAAGAGTACCAGTTAATGGTGCTGTGTAATCAGGTATGTACCCCATATTACTCGTTAATAATGTTTATGAACATTGCTATGAAAATATGAGAAAGTTTGTTATGGCCATGTGGTAAGGTAGATTGCATGTTATCTATATGACCTGTATGTTGCATGGGCATATGGGTGATAATGATAAAGGGGAAGTGTTCTGGTGGTTTTTACCACATTATCTGGTGACCTATGTCACATAATATGAATCCGGTGACTCTGTCACGTTATCTGGTGGCTATGCCACAATTATAAGGGCGATGAGCAGTTGGCTGTAGCGACTACCTTCGATGGTGTGTAGTGGATGGAGGGTCGATTTAGTAATCCCCACGGTGTGATTGGAAGGTACGGGTGATGTGTATAGGATGGATATCTAAGTGGGTTTGGGTTGCATCATTGCCTATGATTAATATATGTGATATAATATGTTTTATCGATTGTGAATCTATGATGGTCATTACAATCGAGTCTGTTGACTCACCCTTCGTGGGCTAACATTTTGCGGTGATACCCAAATAAATGGACCGGTCGACGGGGACTTAAGGGTGGCCATGCTCATTTCAAACATTTTCAGATTTTTCTTATTAAGTTTTATTTGATTTATTTTGGGTTATATTTTGATGTAATAAGGCCATTATCATTTAGTCGTTTTAAGTTTATGTTTTAATTTTTATTATGTTATGAACACACAAACAAACGATTAAACATTTTTCGTAAAACAACCTCAATTGTTTTGACACCCAAACACCTATGGTTTTCAAGTTAATAATAAAAAGCTCTAAAATTCAGCAATTCTATTAACTTGTAACTTTTGAAACATGATAATATCGTTTCAATGCAAACTTCAAAAACAACACGATTTTCAAATTGATCATAACTCAAACCGATTTTTCTTCAAAACCACCAGTTTTCCAACATGACAAAACGAAGATTTGCTACGTTTTACTCAAGGAGCATGCCAGATCCGGTCAGGGCTTATGGGCCGAGTTTGGGGTGTTTTAGGCATGTGCCAGGCTATGTGAAAACCCTCGTAAGATTTATGTTAGAAAATAAATTCACACGGGCAAGGGGCACGGGTGTGTCCCTAAATGCCTAGGTCGTGTGAGCTACACGGGCATTCAACATGGCTATGTTATGAGATCACACGGGCATGTCGCCTTTCCACACGGGCGTGTATCGTGTTTTTAACAAGATTTTCTAATGTTTACGATAGTGCTTGGTTTAACCCTGAATTGTTCTTAAAGAGTTTTTTGGGCCAATTAGACGTTAAGAGGAAGTTTGAAAAGTTTTGAATTTGAACGAACTTTTACGACTCAAAATTATATGTTTGTATGCGTTTAAGTAAGGTAATGCCTCATACCCTATACCGACATCGGCTACGGGTAAGGGATGTTATACTTAGTGGTATCAGAGCTATGGTTTAGTCGATTCTCGGACTAACCTAACGTGTGCACGAGTCTAGCTATACATACCATATATGAATTATGATAGTATGACGACTCATGACAATTTAAAATCTGTTTTGATATAGTAAATGGATCCCGATAGAGCAGTGGTGGATGATGTCGAATGTAATGTGCCGGCTCCCGTAGAAGGGACCGCGCCAGTCAAAAGTGGGATCGTGACACTGAGTCAGGATGGAGGGCTAGAGAAGCCTTCCTCCATATGATGAATGCTTGGAATTTGGAGTTTGTTCGTGCAACCCAAATGCTCTATCTCCTCCACCCCCTCTAATTCCCCAATCTGCCTGTAGCTCCTCAAGTGGTGGAGATGTTAAGAAGGGAAAAACCTCAGTTGACAGAATTCAGAAATAAGAGGCGAGGAATTTAGAGCAAATATAGATGATGACCTAGAGAGGGCAAAGTTATGGCAAGAAAATACCATTAGGGTATTCAATGAATTGTCTTGCACACCTGAGGAGTGCATGAAGTGTGATGTGTCACTCCTGCGAGACTTGGCCTACCAATGGTGGAACACCCTGTGTTGGTTGTACCAAGGGAAAGGATTACATGGGAATTTTTCCAAGAGGAATTCCGAAATAAGTATATTAGTCAGAAGTTTATAGACCAGAAGATGAATGAATTCCTAGAATTGAAGCAAGGCCGAATGACAGTAACAGAGTATGAGAGTGAGTTTGTAAGGCTCAGCAAATACGCTCGGGATTGCATATCCACCAAAGCCATCAAGTGTAAGAGTTTTGACGACGGATTAAATGAAGACATCCGACTATTAGTTGGCATCCTAGAATTAAAGGAGTTTGTGGTGCTTGTTAAGAGAGAGTGCAAGGCCGAAGAATTGGCCAAAGACAAAAGAAAAATTGAAATCGAATCTTGTGAATCAAAGAAAAGACAGTTGGGAAAATCATTTCAGTCCTCCTCCAAGAAATCGAAAGAGTTCACTAGTCGATCAAATGCTTCATTGGAATTATCGAGTAGAAATAAGAATAAGTAGTACACGACGTCTAAAGCTCAAACAACTTCTATTGTGAGTGTTGGTAGCACTCGACCAAATATACCGGAGTGTTCGCAGTGTGGTAGATGAAATTTCAGTGAGTTTGAGGAAATGATAGAGGCTGTTTCAGGTGCAGTTTCGATGAAATTTTTAATTCATGAAATTGGTTAAAGGTTAGGTAGATTTTTGGTGACTTAATTGATAAAATAATCATAAAATAAAAAAAAGCTTCATCCTTTTCATTCTTTCTCTTATCCACGAAAATAACAACAAAAATGGGGGGTTTTGCAGCTTAAAGTTTCAGCCAAACTTCCCTGTTGCAAGTAAGTGTTTTTTATGGTCATTCTTGATGATTTTTGTATTTCTGCAATCCTTGTAGCTTACGGTAACTAATGGAGGGACTATTTTGCAAAATGATTGAGGGTCAAGGTTTTTACCATGTGAGCATTCATGTTTTTTGCTTAAAATTTTTTGGAAGAAAATGAATCTTGGTTGTTAAATAAACAACTTTTGTGACAGGGTTTTCATGAAAACACCTAAAAGAACCATTTTGTGAAGTTTATAAAATATGTTGTAAATGTGTGAAATAATTGATTATTTTGAGTTGCTATAAGAGTAATAAAGGTTCGGCTAGGCTTGTTAAAGGAGAAAATTTGATTAAAATTGTTTTACCAGTCTAGGGGCAAAATCATAATTATGTGAAAGTCTAAAGGCAAAACGGTAATTTTTCCAAAGTAGGAATTTTGGAATGTAATGATTAATGTGGTGATTAAATAAGTAAATTTTGTCATTATCGATGAAGAAAAATGAAATTCGGACCTAGACCAGAGTAAAACCAAACTTTCGGACTAAATTTGGACTAGTAGCCCATATTTTGTATACCGAGGTAAGTTGTACGTAAATAATACAACTCTATTGTTATTATGTATTAAATAATTGATATTGCATAAAATGTTTGATTATTGTTTTGAATATGCATGACGAAATTTGATAAGGTATACTCCTAGTTCAACCTTAGGAATGGATCGAATATCTATGCCATGACAATAGGGATATATGAGAGCCAGTGTAAGACCATGTCTGGGACGTGGCATCGGCCTTGATATGTGAGCCAATGTAAGACCATGTATGGGACATGGCATTGGCATTGATATGAGAGCTAGTGTAAGACCATGTCTGGGACATAGCATCAGCCTCGATATGTAAGCCAGTGTAAGACCATGTCTGGGACATGGCATCGGTATCGTACCCTCTTGTGTAAGGCTTGTCAAGTATCCTTTGGTATTCCAACTGGTTCAACGGGTACTTTAGAGCTTGTATGAAAAGTGAGAAAAGTTACGACTATGTTGTAAGTGATACAGGTACTAGATGAAATTCATGAGAAATGAGCTCGATTTATGTTGTATAATTAGTAAAGACGAAAAGGAGTAAGTTATGCCTTTAATCATTTGAGAATTATGTGCAAGTTTATAAAATGTTATGAGTATGATAATGTATGGTAATTGTCGTTAACTATTTACATGCGACTTGCTAAGCTTTATGCTTACTCGCTCTCTTTTCCATTTTTTTAGTGCCGCCAGGCTAGGTCGGGGATCAACAAACGTCGGAGGCATCGATCACACTATCAATTGAAGCATTTGGTATAGTTAGCCTTATTATTTTAACTATGGCAACTATAGGGGCTGGGTCTTTTGTTAAGTGTCATATTGTTTTGGCCATATGTGTTGGCTTCTCAGGAAGTTGATCCATTTTGTATGAGACCATAGTTGATGGCTAATACTTGTTGTTGATAAATGCAAATGTTGGTGTTTCCATGAATGTGGTTAATACATGATTTATTCAGAGGTTTAAGTGTGGATTGGTGTTATTTGATGTGGCTTATGTTAGTGCAAGTGAGGGTGGCAAAAAGGGCTTGGTAAATAGCCTTGTTTTTGTCCACACAAGTAGACACACGGGAGTGTGTCTAGGCCATGTGTTACACCCGGTCTGCCCCATGGGCATGTAGTTCGACCATGTGTCCTCTGTACCCTAAGTTGGCAAAATAGAATGCCCAGTAGTAACCACATGAGCTGAGACACGACTGTGTGTATCAACCGTGTGGAAGACACGGCCATAGGACATCGGCATGTGCCCAGGTCATGTGAAGTCTGCACCTTGAATATGAAATTTTGAATTTCTAAATGGCCTTACACACGGGTGTGTACATTGGCCATGTGACCCTAAATGGTTGGTGATGTTAGAAATAGAATATCAAGGCTTTTGCACATGGGTTGAGACACGGGAGTGTCATGGCCATGGACACGGGCGTGCGCCAGGCCGTATGAAAACCCCTGTAGGATCAATGTTAGAAAATAAATTCACACGGGCACGGGGCACGGGCGTGTCCCTGAATGCCTAGGCCGTGTGAGCTGCACGAGCTTTCAACATGGCCATGTTATGAGATCACACGGGCGTGTCGCCTTTCCATACAAGCGTGTGCCCTGTTTTTAATGAAATTTTCTATTGTTTACGATAGTGCTCGATTTAACCCCAAATTGTTTATAAAGCGTGTTTTGGGCCTCGTAGGCCCATATTAAGGACATTAAGAGGAAGTTTGAAAAGTTTTGAATTTGGACGAACTTTTACGACTCAAAATTATTTGTTTGTATGCGTTTAAGTAAGGTAACGCCTCATACCTGTACCGGCGTGGGATATGGGTAATGGGTGTTACAGTATTAATGTGAATATTAAATTTATTAAAGGTTAATTTAGTAAATTTGTTAATTTATGTTAATTAATAAAATAAAAATTTTAATTTGGTGTCATCTTTATCCTTTAGCCGAAATTAGCAACAAGAAAAGCCATTTTAGGGCTTAAATTTCGGCAAGCCATTATTCTTCATTTAGCTATGCATTTTTAACCCATTTTTAATGATTTATATGTTTTTGAGATCGTTGCTTCGTATTCTAGCTAGCCCGTGCCCTAGATTTCGATACTGTTAAAGATTTATCATGTTGCCATTGTTGAATGCTTGAGTATTTTGATGTTAGATGATAGATTATGAATATTTGTCATGATTATAAAAGTTTTTTTAAGTGATTTTTAGTGAAAATGTAAAATCGGAATTAAATTGAGAAAATGTGAAATGTGGTGGTTAAAAGTGTGAATAAATTGAAAATATGGACTGCTAGTAATATGTTTTAAATTTGGCTAAGCATGGGTTTGTACTAAATTGCATGAATTTACAATTTTATGTGATAAGGACTAAATTGTGAAAATTTGAAACATTTGGGGTAAATATGTAAATTTTCCAAATTGTAAATTAAAGGCTAAATTTAATAGACCGAATGCTAAATGTGTTAAATTTGATAATATATAGATCAAGATAAGTCGAGATTGGGATTAGATCAGGGAAAAGGAAAAGTGGACGAATAGTCGATAATTTCCATCCGAGCAACTCGAGGTAAGTTCGTATAATTAGAATCGAATTTTTAAATACTTGTAAATTATCTGAAATGAAAGTATATTTGAGTAAATGGTATTACAGAGTTTGAATGCCAATTGATGAGAATTATTGATACCGAGTCCCGTTTGAACCGTATAAAGTCGTAGGATACGAGTGACATGTCACTAGGGTTACCGTTTTGGTCAAGATCCTACATATGTTGTGGACTCACCACAGCTCATATGAGCTTACGATATATCAGCTCATAAAAGCTTACTATTTTTAGCTCGTCAGAGCTTATCGTTTCAGCTCAATAGAGCTTACTTTCCATCAGCTCAGGAGGAGCTTACTGATCATAGCTCGAAAGAGCAGAAATGATAATGAATTAATGGATTACTGATTTATACATGTAATGTATATCAACTAAGTATCCCTTGATATTCTAATAGGTTCAATGGGCATAAATTCTGTTAATGGTTATGTGAAAAAGCTATGTGTTTATACGGATGAATTACTGTTTATATGAATTGGATATGATACAATGTATTGAGTAGTAAATTGAGATAATGGATGATTACATGTACTTATGTGACTAACTTGTTGAAGAATGATTATGTTTAGGCATTTGGTAATTGATTTTAGTATACCTTATTTATTGTCTTGATTATGTATAAATGGTAAGTTTAATTTTGAATTATACGGGCTTACTAAGCTATAAAGCTTACTCTATTTTTTTTTCGTGTTTTATAGAGGTTCGATAGCTCGCTCAATTTGGATAAAGTCGAGATACGCATCACACTATCCAGTTGCCGATTGGTACTTTTGAACTCATGGATATATGTAAATATGGCATGTATAGGTTAGTTACAAAGATGATAGTTAAGGTTACTTGAGCTAGTGATTTTGGTACATGTTATGGTATAAGATAAAGCCATTTGATTTGGCTTAACTTGGTAGAATGCTTTGGTTGCGTATAAGTATTCAAATATGTGCATGAAATGTTATGGGTTAGCTACCTATTGAGTTATAAAATTTTGCAAATTATGCTTGTGCAGGCATGTAAAAAGGGTGGCAAAATGGCCTTGTAAATAGCCTATTTTTGTCCACACGGGCAGAGACACGGGTGTGTGTCTCAGCCATGTGTGACACATGGTCAAATTACACGGCCGTGTGTCCCTTTGTGTTTAAATTGAAATGAAGTCAGTATACTCCACATGGTCTCACACATGGGCATGTGATCGGCCATGTGGCACAAGTCAGTATACCCCCTAATTGGCACACGGCCTAGCACACGAGCGTGTGACTCGGTCGTGTTGCATAAGTCAGTATACCCTATAGGTTTGACATGGCCTAGCACACGACCTGGCACACGGGCGTGTTCAGCCACTTCGAAGGGCAGACGGGCGTGTGGTTGGCCATGTGACCCAAGTTAGTAACCTCACTTGTTTGGACACAGGTTGGGACATGGCCATGTGCTCCCATTTCAAATGTCTACACGGCCTGTGACACGGGCGTGCCTGGTGCCTGGCCACACGGGCGTGTGTCCCCTGTTTTAGAGAAAATTTTGTTAAGTGTTGAAAAATTTCCCTTGTTATCAGTTTAGTCCCGAACCACTCTCAATGCATGTGGAAGGCCTCGTAGGCTCGTATTAGGCATAAATTGATTGATAATTGTATGTATTGATTAAATGTATGAGAATAGTTTGTTTATGTGTGTTGTAAGTCCAATAACGCTCCATAACCCTATTCAGGCGTTGAATACGAGTGAAGGGTGTTACACCCCATCACATCAAAAGCATCAAACGGGCATCGCTTCACCTTTGTAGTGATTGATTATTTCACCAAGTGGGTCGAAGCCGCTTCATATGCCAATGTAACTCGATCAGTGATATGCAAATTTCTGAAAAAAGAGGTCATTTGTCGGTACGATTTACCAGAAAGAATCGTCTCAGACAATGCCAAGAACTTGAACAATGCCTTGATAGAAGAGGTTTGTGCACAATGTAAGATCAAGCATCACAATTCTGCACCATATCATCCAAAAATGAATGGGGCAGTCAAGGCTGCAAACAAGAATATCAAAAAGATCATTTCCAAAACAATGAAACGTATAGGGTTTGGCATGAGAAAATCCCTTTTGCTCTTCACACATACCTCACATTAGTGAGGACTTCAACTGGAGCAATTTTCTTTTCATTAATGTATGGCATGGAAGCTGTTCTACCTATCGAGGTGCAAATCCCATCTTTAATAAATTATTTACACTTATATCTTCCCTTTCATTTGTATTTATACCTTATATATTTAATGTGAATTATACACTTTATTTTAATGTTTTATATTTATTTACACTTGTATAATTTTATTTATTCTTATTAGGTCTCCGATTATTTTCATGTCTATTTATATTTATGTTTTTTACACACTCCCTTACATACATTTTAATATTTTTTGTTTATGTTACTTTGATTCTTTTATTGTATTATGAATAAGGTATATTATTGTTCTTATTATCATCATCATGTCAATGTCTTATTTATTTCATTTATTTAAGTTTTCATTTTATTATTGTCCTTTTGAAAGAGTTTTAACTTTTCATTAACTTTAGCCAATTTAATTAATTTTACTATTTCATTACTATTCATTTTAAAAGAGGAACTTTAGGTCATTATTTCATCCTATAAATGTTAAAATGAAGTTAGTTAAGTAGGTGTTAGATTTTAATGACCATAGGGTTTTTACATTTGAATTTAGGTTAGTCTTTAAGATCTTATCTACCATTTACCCTAGAAAAATTATAAATAATAGGATTTTTTTAGGGTTTTAAACTAATTTTAAAGGGTAAAATACCCAAAAATACTAAAAAAATAACTTATTTACGGAAAAGGGCCAGTTTCAAATATATTTATGGAAAAGGGCCGTTTCACCCCAAAATGCGTCCACGTCAGCGCGTTTTGGGGGGAAAAAAGCGCACCCTTGGGGACGTGCTTTATCCCTACAACGGTAAAAAAGAACGGCCAAATTTTTTTTGACCGTTGGGGGTCCAACGGTAAAAAAACTTATAAAAACCCCCAACCCTTTTATTTTTTTACACTTTAATCCTTACTCATTCTTCTCTCAAATTCCTCTCAAATTCCTCTCGAATTCCTCTCAAATTCCTCTCAAAATTCTCTTTAAGTCCTTCAAACTTCCTCTAAAATTTTGAAATAGTCCTTTAATATTTTCAAAAAGCCCTTTTAATTTTTTAATTTTTTAATATTTTTTTGAAACTTTTAAAACTTTCGATCAGTATTACAAATGGTCGGGAATTACTTGTCTAGGCAAGAAGCACATCTTCATCGAGCAATTGCAAATGGTAAGTTTTTAATTTTAATTTTCAATATTATTTAATATTTTTAGGTCTATACAATTTTAATTAATTTTTATTTTATAATTTTTAAGCGATCGTAGATTGGGTGTTGGAATGTTATATTCGAACATGCATGGTCTCCCATCGCTGTTGATCGAGAATTAGCTGCGGGAAGCGAGTTTTTGGCATGTGACCACGATAGGCCGAGGGTTCAAGTTGGAGCTTCCTTTGATCAGTGCGTTGATAGAGAGGTGGAGACCCGAGGCGCACACTTTCCATCTTCCATGCGGAGAGTGTACCATCACTCTGGAAGATGTGCTGTTGTAGTTGGGATTGCTTGGGTGGGCCAGAGTCGGTGATCACCAAGTGCGCAACTTTGGTGATTGGGGAGCCGTATGCTACGAGCTTCTGGGTGCCATTTTGGATAAAATTTAAAGAGCTCGGATCGAGATGGCCTGGTTACGAGGCACATTCCTGAGCCGAATGAGGGTTCGACCGAAATAGAAAGAATATGGTATGCTCAGGCATACTTCTTTAGATAATTGGAGGCTATCTAATGCCGGACCTTTCTATAAACCCCGTACACCTAAGATGGCTGCTGAAACTTGTTGATTTCAGAGCAGCCGGTGAATTGAGTTGGGGGTATGCCGTGCTATTGAGGTTGTATCAGGAGATGTGCGGGGCGACACGGCCGAGTAAAGTGAAAATCAGAGGTTTCCTATCACTACTACAGTCATAGGCATGGTTTCGATTTCCATTTTTACTACCTCGACTCGACCACCCATATTCATTCCCACTGATAACGAGGTAAATTTAATATTATATTTTACAATTATTTCGTAGATTTATAGTATAATTGTATGCTAAAAATTTATTTAATTAGGTGGAACCATTCACGAGTCATGTTGGAATGCCTACCTCGCTTGAAGATATACAACTTCTATTGGACCAACGGTCGGAATCACAAGTAAGTTTCAAATTTCATATTTATAATTTATCATTTTGTATTTACTGTCTAGTATTATGTATATAACTAATATTTTGGTAATGTTAATATAGTTTCAATGGACATCGTACGAGGATCTAAAAATTCGGGCAGTAATTCCGGAGGAGTTCTTCCAAAATCTGAACAGTTGGCACGTGAAGGTTCCATTGATCACATATGCACCAGTCAGATCGGGTTCTGTGACAATTTAGATTCTGGCAACCGATTCCCGTGCCACCTGAGGTGTTCGATGATGAGCACAAAGTGGACTTACAGAAGCGCACACGGATTGGCCAAGATTTTGGTCAGCACATATCGAGACGTGGGAGAACTGGTATGACTATTTACCTATCCGGGAACCGATCATCGTTCCTGAGTTAGCATGCGTGTCGGAATACATGCCGTGGTTTAGGATCCATGGTAAGTCATATCTGTTGTCGGAAGAAGAGAGGCGATAGCAACTTCGTAAACGAAGGGAACGTCAGGGCTCTTTAAATCCAAGGAGAAGGGGTGATGAGACGGGGCCATCAACAGTGCCGACACGGTCACCGGGCCCATCAGTTTAGCCAACGACACCGACATCACAGCCTTTACCCTTTATGCCATGTGCGTACCCTACCCCTTATATGTATCCTCCTAACCCATATATGTTTCCTTTTCCCATTCCCACCCCAAGTTGGAATGCATGGCGAGTTCGAGTCCGTTCCCGACTACTCCCGCTGGCCAGCCGATCTTGAGGCCATCGTCGCGTGAGGGATCACATGAGGCGCCGTTGGGGAGCACTTCTTTCTACCACCCTCCTTCACTATACGGGATTTAGACACCCCCACCGTGGTTTATGCAAACACCTTCGGGGTCGTTATTTTATCAATGTGGGTCATCCTCGCAACACCCACAACTAGACCCGATCTTGGGAGGAACAGGAATCCCCTTGAGGTTCCACAACCCCACCAAAGCTAGCGAAGGAGGAATCCGGTACAGAACCATTGACCGCCCCAGTGTGGCACTCGATTCACCCAAGCATCAACACCGATTCGGACCGACTTTTTATTTTTAATTGTAATATAATTTTTTAATTTTGATTTTTTAATAAAAGAAAAAGTTTTAATATCTTTAATAAAATAAAATGGTTTAATTTTTTATTGTAATTTAGTTTTATATATTTAATAAAATAATGTTTTCTATTTTTTATTGTATTTTATTTTTTAATGCAATTTAATTTTTTAATGTAATTTAATTTTAATATCTTTAATAAAATAAAAATGGTTTAATTTTTTTATCGTAATTTAGTTTTAATTTAGTTTTCTTGGTGATTCAACAGCAAAGCGCCTCCCGAGGGCACGCTTTCTTTGGCGTTCCCAAAATCTTGTTGACGTGGACACGTTTTGGGTGGAAACCCTTTTCCGTAAATATTTTTAAAGCGGCCTTTTTCCGTAAATAAGTTATTTTTTTTTTGGTAATTTTGGGTATTTTACCCAATTTTAAATATCACATAGGATTCCTCTTTAGAATCTTAAATTAATATGTAAATATTTTTAGGACTTTGTTCAAGATTAAAACTAAAGATTTTTGTAGGTGAATTATAAATCATGAGTAGGTCTTTCTAAGTATTTTATTTTAGAAACTTTTAAGAAAGCTAATAAATGTTGTTTAAGATATATTATTTTAGGATTTTGATGTATTTAAACCTTAGATCAAGATTTTTATGGAAGATAAATCATAAACCCGACATAGGATACTTTCGTAAGATCTTGATAGGTTCAATGCTATTAATTAAATCTTTTAAATAATAAAAAAAATATCAAATAAGTTGTAGATGGATTTTAATATTTCTCTTAATTCATTGGTAATTTCTAGGTTTTTTAGAATTCTAAAATAGAATTAATTTTAGGAATTGAAGATATTTTACTAGAATTATTTAGGTATCCTTTTAGGTTCCCATTAAAAGTAAAAATCTCTAATATAAGTTTCAAATTAGATAAGTTTGGTGAACACATCTTAATCGAGTTACAAGTAAATCAGAGGCATTTACTTTAAAGTTTTTATATAAGATTTCCATAAGATTTTAGTCTAGATTAAGACATTAGTATGCTTAAATAAAAAAGCCTAGCTCCTAAGACCCTGTAGGACTATCCCCTGATAGGCATTGTGGGGGTGCTATAATCTTCCCCACACGTAATCATACTCCCGAACATAAAATTTGGTGATGAGATTGAGTCTAGACATGTAGGATTTTTATGTAGTATTAATTCTAGACTTTTAGACGATAGGTGGCTAACCAACCTAGCCCTAATTGGTTAGTGGCAACTCTATGGTAATTTAGGCCCTCATTGTCTAGCTTCGCTTACTAGGCCCTCGTACTCTTATGTAGGCAACATTATGAAACTTGTGATCTTGACTTCTCAGTATCACTCGGTAATGCTCCTTGCTATAGTGATCTTAATGCACTAGCAATTTTCCCCACTTGATTTTCTAAAGCTCTTAAAGATGCAGCTTGACTCTAAATTACAACATCGTTCTTGGCCTTGTATTCCTTCAACAGAGCTTCCATAGATGAAAAAGATGATGCTGAACTTTGTTGAACATTTTTTCATGGCATAGGTTGATTATAATAAGGTAGTGCAATAATGGCATTCTTTTGAACAACATTACTAGAATTTCTCAATCCTTCATTACCGCAGCTGAAATTTGGATGTCGTTTCCACCATGGATTGTAGGTGTTGGAATATGGGTTGTTGTTCCATTTGAAATTTCCCATGTAATATACTGATGCTAGGTTCGATGGACATTCATCAAAAACATTATCTTCCCTACAATAAACACATGTTAGCTCGACTGCTTTCATTTCCTACACTGCAGCTAGTCTCTTCAATGTTTTAATCATGTTAGTTAGGGATGATACCCAAGCTATTAATGAGGTGATTGCATCAAGTTTTGTAGCTCCAACAACTCTTCTTTCAGTACCCCTCTTGTAGTTGGATATTGATAATCATTGTTCGCTATCCTCTCCAAAATTTCATATGCCTCGTTGTAGGATTTACCTAGCAAAGCCCCATTAGCAAATGCATCCACTACCATTCTTGTATGTGCAGTCAGTCTAACTTGAAATATTTCCATTTGTGTCCAATTTTGGAAACCATGCATCAAGAATTTTCTAAGTAACTCATTGAATCTCTCACATGCTTCATATAATGACTCATCCCTGGATTACCGAAAAGATGTAATATCATTCCTCAACTTGGCTTTCATATTTGGAGGATTATATCTTAGTAGAAACATCTGACATAGTTCATTCCAAGATGCCACCGTTCCTGACGGTAATGCATTTAACCATGCTCTGGCACAGTCTCACAATGAATAAGGAAATAACTTGAGTTTCAGGGCATCTTCAGGAACACCCTGCTGCCTGAACGAATCGTATATTTCCAAAAGGAGTTGTAAGTGAAGTTGTGGATCTTCAGTAAGTAATCCACTAAGCTGTCCTATAGTTTGTAGCATTTCAAACATCACAAGCTTTAACTCGAAATGTTGAGCTTGAATATGTGGCCTGACAATTCCTGGATTCAGATCATCCAAAATAGGCACTACATGTTCTCTAATGGGTCTATCTCTATCATATATCACACAAGGAATATCAACATACTTATCATTTGGATGTAATAGCTCTTCTATGTTGGGATCATTTCCAATTCTATCCATTTCTTGTAATTTTTTTCTCCTTCTTCTTAGGGTTCTCTCAATTGCTGGATCAAAAGAATATTCTTCAATTGCTGAATTACCTCTACCCATGCACTAACAAAAAACCTGAAAAATAAAAATAAAAAAACTAAATAAGCTAAAAATAACAAAATTAAATAGATAGTAACAAACAAAATTTCACCAATGTTATCGATCCCCAGCAATGGCGCCAAAAACTTGTCGCATGTGAATATGTAATGCGAATGTGCAAGTATACACGTCGAATCAAGTAATAAAGTGATAAGTGAGATTGCCTTCACAAGGATCAAAATGGGTAAATATTGATGAGTTATTACTATAAACTATACTAATTAAGCTTATGGAAAAGTAAACAAAATAATGACTTAAAATGTTGTGGCAATTCTAGGAGACAAACTTAAGAGGATTGATATTGTTGAATGGGAAGGTTGGAATTAATTAAGTTTTATCTTTATAACATAATAATTCCGTGGCAAAATCTTGACCAAACTACCACTTAGAGAATAACTACTGTAGTCTACTTCTTTCGAGAGAAAGACTTTAAGCTATCATTTTAAGTCTTTGTATGTCTAAAAGTCTCAATAATGATATCCAAATTGTTCTTCCTTTCCCTGCACAAATCGCAACTTCTATGTCTAGAGTGCTACGAGTATTTTGTCGAGTACTCGCCTATATCAATCGATTACAACCCAACTTATTTAACCTTTTCAGAATTAAATAAAGTTTAAGAACATACCATACAATCATATATGTCTAGAGTTAGCAAGCATGCATTTAAAATAATCAGAAATCGAATGAAATAGTAAATCTATTCAAAATAAGACCATGGGCATTAAAGATAATAAAGATTCACCACGTAATTCCAACCCAAATGAGATTAGCTCATCGGTTGGGATTTAAAATCCAAAATCAGAGTAACATTCAACATCATCATCAAAAGTTTAGAAATCAAAGAAATTAATTAACAAAATGAAGGTAGAAGTACATGAAACTTTCACCACTTCAGCTTCCACTTCGATGCTGCTAAATCGTGCAAGACCTAGGGTTGATTTCTTGTCCTTTCCCATGCGTCACTGCTCTCCTCTTAAGTTGCTACCCTCTTCCTTTTTCTCTAGAATTTTTCACCACATTTTCTAAAGAGAAAACTACTCCCTAAATCCTTTTCAATTCCTCCCCCCAAAATTCTCTTTTTTTCTTTTCTTTCTCTTTCCTCTTTTATAGGGTAGGTCCCTCTCTCTCAGCACACATCTTTTACTTCCTCTTTTTCAGGTAAATTTTTCTAGCACAATTATAGTTGGCTGAGAGTGACATGGACTGAGTGCTGCATCAGCATTATCCTAGAATTGCCATGGCATTCATGTTGGAAATCTATCCAACATTTTCCCATGGCAATATTTCACTTCATTCATTCTCTTCCTCTTTTTTTCTCCTTTTCTTCATCCTTCATGTACCTGCTACATACAACAACCAATTCTCTTCTTTCCAATAGAAAAAGTAACATAAAATGACATTTAAGGCAAAATCCAAGCTTTATTATACAATGTTCTAATAATAACCTAAAAATGCAAATATATCTACTTAAGTATAGGCATTTAATCAAGTTTAGAGGCTCGAAATATAACTCTTTTCAAGAGTTATAACTAACTTTACCTATAAATAGAAAAGTTTAGGTTAAGCTATGGGAGGCAACTTAGAAGGTCATTCTTAGGGTTTTAGTTAGTAGATTTAGTTTTAGTTAGGCTTCATTGTACTTTCTAAACAACTTTATTTCTTATTTTTAACTTGGATTTGATTTGAGTCCAAATCTTCATTATTAACTATTTTAGCATTCTTCCTTCACTTCTCACTTGTCCACATCGATATCTCGCTAGTTGTTAAAGGAATTTGTGGAACGGAGCACATCCAACTTATCAAACGGATCAATTTCTATTTCCTCTCGTTTTAATTTAATTTGTGTGTTTTGCATGATTAAATTATTTTTAGGGAAAATGACATTTAGATTCATGAGTGGTTAATTCCTTTAGGAAGATTAATGAGTGAATGTGGGAGTAATTAATGGAATATAAAGGGTTTATCTCAAATTAGGTGGTTTAAATAATTCATGTTTAAACCCTAGGATTGACAACCTCTAACACCCCTAACCCGTAACCGTCGTTAGATTAGGGTTAATAGCCATTACCGAATAATCGAACACTTTTACGGACATTTCATATTACAAATCATCCAATGCAATCAAAGCGTCCCTTAAATAGGTCAACGAGACCTTAAGCATGCTTTAAAATAGGGTCGGGACTAAACCAAACATATACAGAAATACTCAAAAATTTAAAAAATTTTCTAAGTTACAAAGGTCGCACACCCTTGTAGGCAGGTCGTGTGCCTCCCACGGCCTCAGACACACCCGTGTGTCTAAGCCGTGTCAAAACAGGGCACACATACTGACTTGACCACATGGACTGGAAGATGCCTGTGTGCCCCACCCTTGGTCCAGCCTAACTAGCACCACAAGGCCAGTTACACGCCCGTGTATCCAGCCTGTGGTCGAGCTTGACTTGTTTTGAATTGCAACCTCAAAGGACACGGTCGAGCCACATGCCCGTTTGCTCAACCGTGGGGGAAAATATAGGCCATTTGCATGGCCAAAATGCCACCCACACATAGGTCATCCCTACAAGCTCAATCAAGCATTATCCCATACACAATTGGCAACCAAAATCATTTCAAATGTTCAACTTATCATCCCATTCAATTACATTTCTAAACACTCCAACTTGTATGTCAATTAGCACAACTAAATCACATGTAAAACCAAGCATGATTCATCCACAATTTCACCAATTCACTATGGCATCAATCTATCAATAAGCTTGCCATTCATAAAACCATTTCATTGCCATCAAACCATACCAAAACATGCATCATATACCATAATCACTCATGCATATTACCAACATTTATCTAGCCACATCACATAGCTATTTACATCCAAAACATATTCCAAAATTACTAGCCTATGCATGCCATATTTAGCTATGTACACATTCAAAAGTACCAAAATTGAGTTCGATAGTGTGATGACGATCCTCGACGATTCCCGAGCCTTCAGTAGCTTTGATGATCTATAAAATAGAGCAAACACACACAAAGTAAACTTTCAAAAGCTTAGTAAGCCATATACAAATAAACTTAGCATAAAATGCACATAATCATATCAATACAAAATTAGTAATAGCTCATTTGCACATTCATAATTTTTTTTTGCTCATTGAATTAGCCACTTACTTACTATCATGCATATCACCAAATACATCAATAGATCGTAGCATATGCATTCATATACCATGCCTCACTTCATCAATTCCATACACATAATCCATCTAGGTAAGTTCATAGTATACTTACCTTCCATACACATACATGGTGTGCTTTTCAAACATACCTGAATCATTATACATTTATCATAGTCATTCACATCTCAGACTTGCCCGTTGAACCGTTCGGTATCTAATAGGATACTCAGAATGCTCGAAATAGTCGTACAATGCCAACGTCCCAGACGAGGTCTTACATGTACTCAGATATCGATGCCGCTGTCCCAAACAAGGTCTTACACGAAACAAATACGATGCCAATGTCCAAGACATGGTCTTACACGTAAATCTCATATCGATGCCAACGTCCCATAAGTGGTCTTACACGAAATCTCGAATCAATGCCAATGTCCCAGACATGGTCTTACATGATATCACATATTGGACACCTATGTCATGGCATACGTTATCCTATTTATTCCTAGGTTCATATGGGACTTCTCAGATATTTATAACTTGTCAATATATCCTCGGATTTCACATACATTCCATCTTGAGCATTATTCATAGCCATCTAAATTTCATTAATGCATAAATAGCTCAAATCAAATACATTTATTTGTATATCGACTTACCTTGGATTCAGATATCAGAAATGAATTCAGTTACTCTATTACTTTCGATTTCTCGCGATCTAAGTCTGTTTTCTTCGATTCTTGATCTATACATATTCAAATTTAATCCATTTATTCACCAAACTATTCAATTCTATCCAAATACACATATTTAGGGAAATTTACAAATTAGCCCTCATATTTTCACATTTTAACATTTTAGTCCTTATTTCATAAAAGCACAAAATACACAAAATCACTATATACCCATGCTTAGCTGAATACTCATGTAGCTCATACAAGTCCATACATTTCATTTAACTCACAATTTAGTCCTTCAAAATACTATTTCCTCAATTAAGTCCAAATTACTCAAAATCACAAAAACTCCAAAGACAAAACTTGTTAATCTAACACATATCTTTCATTTTCATTGAGTTCAGTCCAATACAGAGGTGTTCGACATTTACGTCTGTACAAAGCTTCATAAGGTGCCATTTTGATACTTGAATGAAAACTATTATTATACGCAAATTCAATCAATGGCAGATATTGTTCCCAGGTACCATTAAACTCAAGGATACAACATTTCAACATGTCCTCGACTATCTGAATGATCCGTTCGGACTGACCATCCATCTGTGGATGAAATGTTGTACTAAAATGCAATTTAGTACCTAAACGTTCTTGTAATTTCTTCTAGAATCGTGATGTAAACCTCGGATCTCTGTCAGACACGATAGATAATGGCACTCCGTGCAATCTTACAATATCAGAAATGTAAAGCTCAGCTAATCTATCAAGTTAGTAATCAGATCGTACCGGAATAAAATAGGCTAACTTCGTCAATCTGTCAACTACAACCCAAATTGCATCTTTCTTTCTTAGAGTCAAAGGCAGTCCAGAAACAAAATCCATCGTCACTCTATCCCATTTCCACTCAAGAATCAGAATTGGTTGTAACAAACCAGATGAAACTTGATGTTTAGCTTTAACTTGCTGACAGACTAAACATTTCGAAATAAAGTTAGAAATGTCTCGTTTCATACCAAACCACAAATAGTGTTGCTTCAGATCATGGTACATCTTTGTACTTCCCGGATGAACAGATAGGCGACTGTTATGTGCTTCATTCAAAATCAAATGAATCAGCTCTAGTTTTCTCAGAACATATAATCAATCTTGGAATCTTAAGCAATCATCAACATCAACTCGAAATTCAGAATTGGAATTCAAATCACACTGAGCTCGTTTCACTAACATTTCATTATCAACTTTCTAAGCATCACATATTTGTTGTAAAAACAATGGTTTTGCTTTTAATTCTGCCAAAACCAAACTTTCATCAGACAAGCCTAAATGAGCATTCATTACACATAATGCAAACAATGATTTTCGACTCAATGCATCAGCAACAACGTTTGCTTTACCCAGATGATAATCTATTATAAGCTCATAGTCTTTTAATAGCCCTAACCATCTTCTCTGTCGCAGATTCAAATCTTTCTAAGTCATCGGGTACTTCAAACTTTTATGATCTGAAAATACATGACATTTCTCGCCAAAAAGATAATGGCACCAAATCTTTAACGCAAACAAAATCGCAGCTAGTTCAAAATCATGTGTCGGATAGTTCTTTTCATGCGGCTTCAATTGTCTCGAGGCATAAGCTATAACTTTGCCTTCCTACATCAAAACACATCCTAGACCATTCAATGAAGCATCACTGTAAATCAAAAACTCTTTGCCCAATTCTAGTTGTACCAACACTGGAGCTTTATTCAAAAGGGCTTTCAACTGATCAAAGCTTTTTTGACATTTATCGGACCATTCGAATCTCACATCTTTCTGAAGCAATTTAGTCAACCGAGTAGCTATCATCGAGAATCCTTTTACAAACCGACAACAATAACCAGCTAATCCTAGAAAGCTACAGACTTCAAACACATTATTTTGATGCTTCTATTCCAGAATAGCAGAAATCTTACTCGGATCAACTCATATTCCAAAGGTCGATACAATATGTCCCAGAAAATTGACTTCACGCAACCAGAATTCATATTTTCTGAATTTCGCATAAAATTTCTTTTCTCTCAGAGTTTGCAACACAATTCTCAGATGTTTAGCATGTTCAATTTCATCTCGAGAATAAATCAAAATATCATTCACTGAAAACAACAACAAATCGATCTAGGTACGGTCTAAAAATTATGTTCATCAGATCCATAAAAACAGCAGGAGCATTCGTTATTCCGAAAGGCATAACTAAAAAATAATAATGCTCGTACCTCGTTCTGAAAGTATTTTTTAGAATGTCTGAATCTTTTACTCGCAACTGGCAATATCCCGATCTCAGATCTATCTTTGAAAACACAGTGGCTCCTTTAGCTGATCAAATAAATCATCGATCCTGGGTGGAGGATTTTTATTCTTTATAGTCACCGATAATCAATGCACATTCTCATCATGCCATCTTTCTTTTTCACAAATAGAACAGGAGCACCCCAAGGTGAGAAACTCGGTCTTGCAAACCCTCTGTCAGTTAACTCTTCCAACTGCGACTTTAACTCTTTCAATTTCGTTGGTGACATTCTATACGAAGCTATCAAAATAGGTGTCATACCAAGAAACAGATCTATACTAAATTTGACTTCCCGTATCAGAGGTAATCCAGGCAATTCTTTAGGGAACACGTCAGGGAATTCACAAACAACAGGCACAGAATCAATTTTTTTAAGATACTTTAGAGTCAATCACATAAGCAAAATAAGATTCGTAACCCTTTTTCACATAACTATGAGCTTTCAACACAGATATCACAGCAGGTAACCCAGTCAAATCATTAGAATCAACTCGAACTATTCTATCATTCTGACATGGCAAATCAATGGTCTTTCTTTTGTAATTCACAACAGCATCATGCAATGTCAACCAGTCCATACCCAAAATTATATCGAACTCATCAAAAGGTAATAACATTAGATCAGCCAAAAAGCAGATATCTTGAAACATCAACGGACAGTTCTTGCATACATTATCAACCAGGACACTTTTACCTAAAGGGCTCGATACTTTTGTAACAAACTCAGTAGACTCTACAGTCAAAGTCTTACTGGATACTAAGTTCATGCATATATATGAATGAGTAGAACCAGGGTCTATCAATGCAATCACAAAAGTATCATAAAGAGTAAATGTACCCATTATAACATTCGGAGATGAAGCTTCCGTACGAGCTCGGATGGCATATGCTCTAGCAGGCGCTCTAGCTTCAGATCTCGCAACAGTATCTTTTGTAGTTCTTTGACCACCATTGGCATTTCTTGTATTTCAAGAAGATCTACCTCTCGCTAAAACATTCTCTGATCTCGAATTCTGAATAATTTCTTACTCAATAGATTCTGGGCAATCACGGACGAAATGATCTAACGATCCATATCTAAAATAGGCTCGATCATTGAATCTACAACATCCCGGATGCCTTTTACCACAATGCTTACATTCAGGTTGATCGGATTAGACATTTCCAACACTTGCCATTGAAGTTTCCAGAGCTTTGGTATTTTACTGTGATCTAGCTCGATCTATATTCAATTGTCCCACATCTTCCCTAGAACGGCTATGTTCATCTCTAAATTTCTTTGAAGCAGACTGAAATGATTTGCTCAGAAATCTCTTTCTCACATCTTTAACTTCAAACTTAGCTTTTCTTTTGTCTTCACCGAGTGCCTTAGCTTTGCACGTTCGATCAACAAGCACGAAGAACTCTTTTATTTCCATAATCCCAGCAAGCAAACAAATAACTTCATTTAAGCCATCTTCAAATATTTTGCATAATTTCTTCAGTTGATATACATTCCCGAGTATACTGACTTAATCTCACAAATTCTCTTTCATACTCAGTGATAGACATACGTCCCTATTTTAATTCCAGGAATTCCTTTCATTTCTAATCTATGAATCTCTGGCTGATGTATTTATTCCAAAATTCAAACTGAAAGAAATCACATGTAACTCGTTCCTTTGGAACAACAAAATCGAGTCTTCCACCACTGATAAGCTGCATCTCGTAGCAAAAAAAACAACACACTTTATACATTCTTCGGGACTCAATGACATTTTATCAAATACTCGGATTGTGTTTTCTAACCAAAACACAGCTTTCTCAGCATCATCATGAATGGTAGCCCTAAACTTTCAGCCTTATATTTATGGATTTTGTCGACCGGAGGCTTGTTCAACAGTTTCATATTCATAATCAGAAGTATAGCAGAAGTTTGAGGGGGATTAGGCGGGGGCAGAGGTTGTGAAACAGTCGAATTATTTCTCACATGCTGAGTGAACCACTCACTCATCATTTGGAAGAAAGCTTGTCTAGCTTCTCCCACTTGACTGCTCGTAGTCGGTCTCGAATCAGATGGCGCTGTCCCTTGAGCGAGAGTAGGCGCATTGCTTTCAACATCATCAACTATGGCTCTTTCAAAATCCATTACCATACGATAAAAACATTTTATACGTCAGGATTCATCACACTATCACATTTTATATATATGGCATGTATAGCTAGACTCTCACACGCTACGTTAGTTTGAGAATCGACTAAACCGTAGCTCTGATACCAATCAAATAAAACACCCCTAACTCGTAACTGTCACCGAATTAGGGTTAAGAGGTATTACCGATTAATCAAAAATTTTTACAGACATTTCATATTACAAATCATCCAATGTAATCAATGCATCCCTTAAATAGGTCAATGAGACCGTAAGCATGCTTTAGAATAGGGTCGGGACTAAACCAAACACATACAAAAATTCTCAAAAATTTAAAAATTTTTCTAAGTTACAGAGGTCACACGCCCGTGTGGGCAGGTCGTGTGCCTCCCGCGGCCTCAGACACACTCGTGTGTCTAAGCCATGTCAAAACAGGGCATACATACTGACTTGACCACACGGCCTAGAACACGCATGTGTGCCCCACCCGCGGTCGAGCCTGACTTGCACCACACGGCCAGTCACACGCCCGTGGTCGAGCCTGACTTGTTTTGAATTGCAACCTTGATGGACACGATCGAGCCACATGCCCTTGTGCTCAACCGTATGGGCATTTGCAAGGCCAAAATGCCACCCAAACATAGGTCATCCCTACAAGCTCAATCAAGCATTATCCTATACACAATTGGTAATTAAAATCATTTCAAATGTTTAACTTATCATCCCATTCAATTACATTTCTAAACATGCCAACTTGTATCTCAATTAGCACAACTAAATTACATGTAAAACCAAGCATGATTCATCCACAATTTCACCAATTCACTATGGCATCAATCCATCAATAAGCTTGACATTCATAAAACCATTTCATTGCCATCAAGCCATACAAAAACATACATCATATACCATAATCTTTCATGCATATTACCAACATTTATCTAGCCACATCACATAGCTATTTACATCCCAAACATGTTCCAAAATTACTAGCCTATGCATGCCATATTTAGCTATATACAAATTTAAAAGTATCAAAATTGAGTTCGATAGTGTGATGACGATCCTTGATGATTCCGAGCCTTCATTAGCTTTGACGATCTATAAAATAGAGCAAACACACATAAAGTAATCTTTCAAAAGCTTAGTAAGCCATAGAAAAATAAACTTAGCATAAAATGCACATAATCATATCAATACAAAATTAGTAATAGCTCATTTGCACATTCATAATTCTTTTTGGCTCATTGAATTAGCCATTTACTTACTAGCATGCATATCACCAAATACATCAATAGATCATAGCATATTCATTCATATACCATGCCTCACTTCATCAGTTCCATACACATAATCCATCTAGGTAAGTTCATAGTATACTTACCTTTCATACACATACATGGTGTACTTTTCGAACATACCTGAATCATTATACATTTATCGTAGTCATTCACATCTCAGACTTGCCCATTGAACCATTCGGAATCTAATAGGATAGTCAGAATGCTCGGAATAGTCGTACAATGCCAACATCCCAGACGAGGTCTTACATGT
Organism: Gossypium rotundifolium; assembly: GCA_025506655.1. Classification (NCBI taxonomy): domain Eukaryota; kingdom Viridiplantae; phylum Streptophyta; class Magnoliopsida; order Malvales; family Malvaceae; genus Gossypium; species Gossypium rotundifolium. The sequence goes on along the minus strand of CP106734.1, from coordinate 118,712,858 downwards.
ACTCAGATATCGATGCCATTGTCCCAAACAAGGTCTTACACAAAACAAATATGATGCCAATGTCCCAAGCATGGTCTTACACGTAAATCTCATATCGATGTCAACATCCCAAACGTGGTCTTACATGAAATCTCGAATCAATGCCAATGTCCCAGACGTGGTCTTACATGATATCACATATCGGACACCTATGTCATGACATACGTTATCCTATCTATTCCTAGGTTCGTACAGGACTTCTCGGATATTTATAACTTGTCGTTATCTCCTCGGATTTCACATACATTCCATCTTGAGCATTATTCATAGCCATCTAAATTTCATTAATGCATAAATAGATCAAATCAAGTACATTTATTTGTATATCAACTTACCTCAGATTCAAATATCATAAACGAATTCGACTACTCAATTACTTTCGATTTCCCGTGATCTAAGTCCATTTTTTTTCGGTTCCTGATCTATACATATTCAAATTTAACCCATTTATTCACCAAACTATTCAGTTCAATCCAAATACACATATTTAGGGAAATTTACAAAATAGCCCTCACATTTTCTTATTTTGACATTTTAGTCCTTATTTTATAAAATCACAAAATACACAAAATCACTATATACCCATGCTTAGTTGAATATTCATGGAGCTCATACAAGTCCATAGATTTCATTTAATTCACAATTTAGTCCTTCAGAATACTATTTCCTCAATTAAGTCCAAATTACTCAAAATCACAAAAACTCTAAAGACAAAACTTGTTAATCTAACACATACCTTTCATTTTTCACCATCAAACATCACAAAATTCATGTGTTCATCAATGGCACATTACAAAATATTCATAAATTTACAACATTGAAGCGTGGGTTTTGAAGTATACAAATCAACGATACGAAAACGTAGAAATTATCAAAAACCGAAGCAAAACATATCTTGAATTAAGCCAAAAGAGTGCCAAAACCTAACTTTCTTTCTTTCTCTTCTTTTCTTATGTTATTCGGCCAAGATGATAAGAATATGGCCATTTTTCATGTTTTGTTTTATTATAAAATCATTAATCATTCTTTTACAAAAATAACCTTTAATACCAAATATAAAAAACATATAATATGAGGTCATTAGTGACCATTACAGTCCACTTACTAAAATAGTGGCATAATTGCCTATTAAGGACCTCACATTATAAAGACATTAGCAAATTAACACTTATACATTAAATAGCCACTTTTTCATTTTACGCGATTTAGTACTTTTCTCAAATTAAACACACAAACAGACAAATTTTCATACGAGACTTTCACACATGCTAAATCATGTACTGTAGGCACAAAAATAATATTAAAATATTTTTCTAACTTAGATTTGTGGTTTCGAAACCACTGTTCCGACTACGGTCTAAACCAAACTGTTACACAACCCTAGGAAGTAACCTAGGTAAATAGGTCAAAAGGAAAAGTCTACCAAGCACCTCATAATTTATCTCGGTTTAAAATTGCAAGGTCGAAAGATAAGTGAGCTTTTACCAAATAATTAATCAGCTAGAGGTTGAAAGGTAATAATTTGTTAGTTATTGACTAATTCACTAAAACCCGAGTTTTGAAGTTAATTACAACCATTGAAGCAAGTTAATCTTCTGCCTGTTATTCGAGATTTTGTTAATTGTTAATTTCTTTTCAATCAATTTAATTTATTTTATGATCATAAATTTTACTTTTATTTTTTATAATATAATTTTCACTTATTACTATTTAGACCTCTTACTATAGAAGATAATATTGAGTTTAATCCATCCTCCCTTAGGTACGATCCTCAATGTACTTCTTGTACCCCATTGTACAATACTATATTATAATTTGACTTGAATACTTGCAAACACTGCTACTTTAATATATATCTTTTGCTGTAGTATTTCTAGTCCAAATGTTTGCATATTTGGTAGCGGTCAGTGAGACCGGGAGGGTATCCTGTTGAGTAAAACTTGTGCCAAGCGGTGAGACTTGAAGGGTATCCATATGCCTAGGTGAGACCTGAAGAGTAGCTTAGGTGGTAATCCTTAGTGAAGATACATGGATTAATGACCCTAATAAGACCTCTAAGGATGGTAAATACTTAATTAAGAGTAATTATTGACTTAGTTAATAATTAGGCAACACAATTGATTCTAGGCTAAGTAGCTCACGTAATCAAAACTAGGAATAAAAAATTCCGAATAAATTAACCTATGGTTAGATTTCATCTTAATTAATTTAATTAGCTTTATTGTGGTTGTTTAAATTGGAGTTTACACTACTAATTGGTGACACTAGTAAATTAGTAATTATTTTAAGTAACTGATTTAATAATAGTTTTCTCTAAATATCAATCCTTTTAATACAATCTTCGAAATATTTACTAATGTTCCGTTATAACACTTTTCTATTACAAGCCAACATGTTGACTTGCAGAAACTGCTCTTAACTTTTATCTTTCAGTTTTTTGCATAATTTTAAACCTTAAACGTTCGCACATCAAAGTGCGGTCAATAATTTGGCCACCAATTTATATATGAATTCACCGCTTATAATTTGAATTGTCATCAATAGTAAAATAATATTCATGAAAAAAAGATACCATCGCAATATTAATGGCATATAATATTGTTAGCTAATATTAGGATGAATGTCAATAATACATACTATATCCTGCTTTCAACCCATCCATCTTTTCTTTATACATAATTTACAATAATGACAATATGTACTTGAAGAAAAAGTCTACAATATGTACCACAAGAAAATGTTATATACACTATACATTTATTTCAAGCTCTAGATATATAATTTTGTATTTACTTGAATGGAAATTAACATTTTGGGATCATTGGACTTCTTTAACAAGTTGGCATTATCTCAGATTGACCTGAGACTTCACCTTCAGACTTTGTGGAAAGTTTGAACACTTGATAGACGATGGATTTAAAAATCGAGATTTTCTCGTCGATGGATTATGCGTGGCATCATTGATTGGATTTGAATCTTTAACCTAGAGTATATAGATCACTAGAGTGAAGGCATGATACCACTTGATTTAGCCAAAAGTCCATTTCGACCCAAGAATAATACCACATGTTTAGGGAGTCCAATGCCCCAAGAGGTGAAAATCTCCTGAAACATAACTAAGTATTTGATGCAATCTAATCTGTATCTCACATTCCTCCTAACAATCTGCACAGATTCCAATTCCCCTGCATCGCATTCTATTTTGTTGATATTGTTCTGTTGATTGAGGACTTAGTTTTCATCGTCCACTAGACATCAACATATCAGAGAACTCCACACCTATCATCAAATCTGAGCAGCTTTCTGGGTATAACCCCTTGGGCGATGACTCGTTCGACTCATTATCCTGGCTCATTTGCAGTCGCTCTAAGCTGTAAAGCACCTCACTCATGGATGGCCGCTTCACCTCTTTCTTTGCCAAGCATTGTTTCGTGATCTTCACAAAGTTCCCAACAGATTCCAATGCGATCTTCCCTTTCAAACTTTGATCCAGGAGTTGATCAACATCTCCCTTCTCAAGGCAATCTGATGCGGGTGGAATAAGACTTTCGTGATCATCGTCACTATTGCTGCCGCTGTTCCCGTCGTTCTCCGTTTTCAGATTCAGCGGCGCCGCCCTTCCGGAGAATACTTCCAACAGAACCAACCCAAATGAATACACATCAGTTTGAGAATCAATGTGGATACTGTAGCCATCACTGTTGTGGGATGCCATGCTAAACCCAAAGCTCAAGATCTTGGCTGTCCAGTTTTCATCTAACAAGATACTGGAAGTACTGATATCACCATGTACGATGGGTCGATTTTTGCCGGTGTGCAGGTAGTGCAAGCCTCTTGCAGCTCCAACACAAATTTCAAGCCTCTGGTTCCATGACAGATGCTTCGAATGATCATGAAGATGATCAGAAAGGGTACCATTATCCATGTATTCATACACCAGGATCTTCTCAGAGTCCTCTTGACAGTAACCTAAAACAGAGACGATGTTGTGATGGTGAATTTGAGAGAGCATTTTTATCCCTTCTTTGAAATCTTGTTCTGATATTTCTTTAACCCCTCGAAGGATAGCTACTGCAGTACCATTTATTTCACCTTTGTAAACCTTCCCCATGTCCAAGTTGTAAATAACCAGTGATTCATCGAAGTTGTTAGTTGCCTTTGTAATATCATCAGCATGAAAATTATTGCAGGGGGATGAATCCTTGGTGTTCTTCATCTTCCATTTTCTCCTTGTTTTGATAAATATTAGAACAAAGAGACATAAAATAAATAGTAAACCCCCGCTAATTGAGTACTTAATCCGATTTTGCAATCCTTTCTTGGACTTTTTTGATAGTTCAGGAGAAGAAGCCTGTTGAATATTAGACTCATCTAATGGAGGGTTAAATCCAGCAAGGTTGCCATCATAGTTGCTGATCTTGAATATCTCCAATCCATTTAAGATCGCATCATAGTACTCTGGCTTTACTTGGATGTTGGGGTGTAGCTCTAGCCATAAGTCCTGCTTTCGGGCAGCTTGCGACGGAACCATCACGATGTAGTCTCGATAGACAGGAACACCATGCCCTTTACTCCATACAATCACATCTGCCTGTGTTTCAGCTGTTTGATTATTGATGAATATGAAAAACACCCTCTGGTTCCCCAAGGTCATATCGGGCACAATCTCACAGAAATGGAGCCTTACTAGATACAAAAAACCAGTATCAACCGGAAAGAACCAGCTTAAGTTGTAGTTCATGTTGATCTCGTTGTACTGACCCATTGATCGGGCAGTTCGATATACATCTTCGGGTGCTGTATAAGCCGGAACCGTCTTGGGATATTGAATTGAAACAGTGGTATCATAATCAAGCTGGCCGAAAGCCGCTCCGAATATGTAACTGGCATCATCGTTCCAAGATCGGAACATCCCCGTATCTTGATCCGGAGAAATGGTTTGGCCTCCTACGTTTGCTCTGTAAACCATTTCCAGGGCAAACTTGTTGTCAATTGCAAGCATGTTATTATGGAAGCCAACGAAAGGAAGGGGCACGTCATCGCCACGAATGTAAAGCTGAAGCGGCATCGAAACAACTTCGATTCCGTTTACGAAGCCATAAGCATTAGGAGGATTTGAAGTTGGGCTGAAAATCAACTCCAATGTATGATTTTCAACATAAATGATGAATTCCTTGAAAAAGTGATCGGTTTTCAAGTATTTGGCAGTAAGGTAGCAACTGAAGTTTCTCAAGAGTGTGTAGCGACCGGCTGTGACAGTGAGAAAAGATTGAGAAGCATTGAGACCCTGATAAGAATCCGAATAGAAGTGGAGACGAATGAACTTTGGGCCTGGGGTGACATTAAAGGTGTAAGAAAATTTGGTGTAGAAAAGCCTTGCAGTGATGTAAGGGACTGTCATTCCTTTAGAGGCAGTGGTGATAATGGAGTCGCTATCTGATTTAGAAGTAATGAACTGTGAGCCGATGTCAGATGACCAGTTCCTTCCCAGCGATAGGCTTTGCTTTGCTGAAGAACCACAGTCGAGAAATATGCTTTCTATTGGAAGATAAGCTAAGCTTTCTGCAGACACAAACGTTGTTCGACGAATGTGGAAACTTAAACCCAGAAATATCAAACTGAAATATGCCCAAAATTGACTCAACCTAGTAACATGGTAGGCTTTGCTGCAACAAAAGACCCATAGTTCAGAACAATATTTTCCAATGGAACATGCTAAAGAATTATGCATAGATACCTGTTGGTAATCATCCTTTATCTGATTCAGTTTAATCCAACAAATAGGAAGAGGGATTACTGATCACATCTGCAATTACAGTTAGAATTACATTATATTAAACTAAGCAAAAACACTTGTTTTATAAGATTACCAGCATCTCCTTAGAAGAATCATGGAATACCTGCAGCCTCTCTTTCTTGTCCAAGACCATTTTAGTTATATGGTCAACAGTTTAGTTAAAAGCTAATGCCCAACATGCATCAAAAATTATTAAATACACCTAATTAGAACAAACTCTATATTGCGAATAAAATTAATAGAAGACCACATGTATAAATAAGATAAAGATTCTCTCTTCGGCTCCGTCTTGTTGTTTGAATCCACATGCTTGAAATTTTACATGAAAATTAAGTTTTAATTAATTTTATACAAAACATTATAATTAATACAAAAATGATATGTTTATTGATATATAAATAGTAGTAGGTGTCAATTGAATGATTAACTAATGGTATCCTAAATTTCAATTAAAAATGACTGCAACAACCAATAAAGTCAAGGCTTTGTTTAATATTATTTTCAAAAAAAAAAAGATCGAAACAACTTTTGCGACAAAAGCAAACCATTTTTTAACTTTTGGGTTTGGAAATATTGTTTTAGAAACAAATTATATTTTTAAGCTTTATTTATAATTTAATGTATTTTATATAATATTTATATTGGATATAAAGAAAATTCTATTCAAATTTATTTCAAATATATAAATTATACATTCAAAATTGTAATAGTTCTATTTTAATATTTAAAATATAATTTATATATTCAAATTGAATTTAACAAATAGCTAATATCAAATGCTTAAAAATATTTAAAATTTGTATTTCATATATCAAAATATTAATAATGAGTTATAATAATTTATTTTATTTTTATTGTAATATATCATAATACTAATGAATTTAAACATTATTTTTACAATACAACATCATATATAAAGTAAACATTTTATTTTTGAAAAGTACTTTTGACAAAAATATTAAACACTTTAATTTTAAACAAAACTTTTCAAAATATTTTTCACAACACTTTTCATAAGAACTTTTAGAAACAATACTAAATTAGCCGAAATTTTTTTAGTGCAATTTGTCATTATTGTTATCATATTTTTATTAAAAATTTTGGATTTATTCTTTTATAACTCATAAGGATTTTAAGAAGTAATTAATTGGATTATATCTTATTAATAATCAAGGACTCTTTTAAAGACTTTTGGTGTGATGGATTTTATTAAATAAAGAGATCCAATTTTAAAATAGTCTACCCTTAGAAAATCTCAGTATATTCAAAGGGATTGATGTTGATACTAATTGATGTTTCACAAGCCATTAATGCCTATTTAAAAAAAAAATTACTTGTTTATATGTTTTAGAACGAAAGGAAGAGAGCAATTATTTTGTTCATTGAGAGAACTTTTTTTAGTATATATTCTTTGTAAATAAGTTGTTCTTCTCCATTAATGCTTAAGGGCTCTTTTGGATGGGCGCCATATTTTTCTGCAGTCAATGTAAAAATAGTAGTGGCGATGAGATTAGATATTGTAGCGATATTGTTGCGTGAGACAAAAAGAAAGCTAAACGTATCGCACCGGAAATAAATGCCATCCAAATCCCATAAAGGCTAGATAAATTAGATTTGATATATTCGATGATTAGAGTTGTCGTGAGTATAGTTTATTGGAACATTTTCAAATATTTATAGTGTTCCAATAATTATAAATAAAATTGTGTAATTAATCGGAAGTTAAATCTTTTGATTATTGGTTAAGAGTCATATCACTTTATTTTTGAAAAATTATAATTATTCAAACAATATTATTTGAATAATTATAATATTAAATGAATAATTGTGTGTCTTTTTAAAGACATTATTATTCAAAAAAGATACCTATTGGAAGATGACTCAATGAAGAGACATGAAAATTCTTATAAATACGAATGAGATGTCATTTAGAAATCACGACAACAGGTTCTAAATTTTTTTTCTATCCTTACTCATTTTCTAATATAATTAGATTATTCTATAAAGAGTAAATGCAAAAATTCTTTGTAGAAATTGAGTTTCGTGTTCTACATTGCTCAGTACTTAGAGGACTATTCTCGTTAGTGCAAAACGCAAATAGTCATCGGCTTTATTGTATCATTGAGGTTAATTTGCTTGAAACTCTTTTACACACCGAATATAGGTGGGGCGACTATAACCTTAAAGATAGTGGCTTGGTGCACTCCTTGGAGCCTTGTGCTATTTCTTCATTTTATATTCGAGTTTCGTTCATGTGTTTGAGATTTTCCTCACTGGAGATTTGTACTAGCAATTTTAAGGTTGTACTTCATGATGACTACTACAACACATGAAAGTGAAACACTAAGGGAGTTAACTTCCAACTTTAATCAAACTTGATCAGTTTGATGGTGGCAATTTCCAACGATGACAGAAAAAGATACACTTTTTATTATCAACTTGAAGATTGCCTATGTTTTGGATACTCCAAGATTGGAAGAGAATGAAAACGAATTTGTTGCTGCAACATGATAAAGGCAAAAATGGGATAATGTTGATTACATGTGCATAGGCCACATATCAAATGGTTTATCCGATGGTTTGTTCACACCTACCAGAATGAGGTCACTGCTAAGAAATTATGGGACAAATTGGAAACAAGATCATAACCAAAGATGCTACAAGTAAGAAATTTCTTGTCAGTCATTTCAATAATTATCAAATGGTTTATGGTCGTTTTGTTAGAAACAATTTCATGATATTGAAAAAAAAGTTGAATCAATTTAAGCAATATGATATGAAAATGAATGAAATGATTGTTGTATCATCCATTATAGACAAATTTCCTCCATCTTGAAAACACTTTAAAAGAAGTCTAAAACATAATAAAAATGAAATATCTCTTAAGGCTTTGGCAAATCATCTTCATATTAAGAAGAATATCAAAAGCAAGATCAGAACTTAGATTTTGAAAAATGTTAAAGTGCATGTTATGGATGAAGTGCAGACTACTAAGCCATCCAAAAGAAAGTTCAAATAGACTGATAGAGCACCTAAGTTCAAAAAGAAAGTGATAATGTATGGTGGATTGAGCATCCAAGAGAAAGTTTGTTGCAATAATATCTGAAATTAATATGACACGAAATGATAATGCATGGTGGATTGATATTGGAGCAACCAAACATGTGTGCAAAGACAAAAGCAAATTCACAAAGTTCACACAATGTGAAAATGACAATGACTTTTACATGGGAAATTCTTCCACCGCAACAATCAAAGGCAAAGGATCTATTGAACTACAACTCACTTCTGGAAAGGTGTTAACCTTGAATGATGTACACTATGTACCAGATGTTAGAAAGAATTTAGTGTCTGGAAGTTTGTTGAATAAGTTTGGTTTCAAACTTGTTTTTGAGGCTGATAAGTTTATTCTGTCTCAGGAAGGAATTTTTGTAGAGAAATGGTATATGTATGAGAGCATGTTCAAACTCAATATTATTAATAAGAATAAAAGTATTATTTTTGCTTATATAGTTGAATCTTCTTGTTTATGGCATTATAGATTAGGCCATTTGAATTATAAAAATTGAATGACATGAGATTTAATTCTTATTTTTAATAATAATATTGAAAATGCAATACATGTATGTTGACTAAATTACAATCAACCATTTCCATAAGGTTAAAAGGAAAACAAAGTTTCTTGATTTGATACATAGTGATTTATGTGACATGCATAATACTCCTACATTAAGTGGAAATAAATATTTTGTTACATTTATTGATGATTGTTCTAGATATTGCTATGTATATTTATTCCATTCAAAAGATGAAGCGCTTGATAAATTTAAACTTTATAAATCTGAAGTTGAACTTCGATATGAATCATTATTCAAGTGCTTAAGATCGGATAGAGGAGGAGAATACTATAGTCCAAGTTATTTTGAATCTATTGGGATTGTCCATCAAGTTTCAGCCCTTTACACATCACACCAAAACGTTGTAGCTGAAAGGAAAAATAGAGTCTTGACTTAAATAGTAAATTCAATATTATCATATTCAGGTATTGGACAAGGTTTTTTAGGAGAAGCTATTCTAACGGCTTGCCATATATTGAATAGAGTTCCTAATAAGGAAACTAAAATAACCCCCTATGAACAATGGAAGAAAATGAAACCAATCCTTAATTATTTGAAGGTTTGGGGCTGTAGATCTATTGTCAAAGTTCCAACACCTAAATGTAAAAAGATAGGTGAAAGAGGAATTGAATGCATACTTATAGGATATGCACATAATAGCAAAGCATATGGGTTCATGGTAATTGAACCAAATGATTCAATTTCAATTAACACTGTTATTGAATAAAGAGATGTCATTTTTGATGAAAATAGATTTAATCCTATTTCAAGACAATTATAGCCACTATAAAGCCCCAAAATATGAATATTTGATTTTTTATATTTTTTCAAGTAATATGATTCACTTCAATGGTTAAGTGCTTGGATGTAGGTTCGGGGTTCGGTGTTTGAACTCCTGTGTGAGCAAGGGAGCAATATTTTTGTAATCACTTGCTTATGTTTCGCTAGCAGTGGAATTTGATTGGAAATTGAATGTTGATTGTTGGGTGGTTTTAGTGTACTGATTATTAAGGGATTTTGTGGCCAATTAAGTTAGTGTTAGGGTATTTTCGGTTGTTAGATTTTTTTCTTTTGATTTACCTGGAATATTTCTCTAAATTTGGACTTGAGTCGTCCCTTTTTGCATTCCTTTCTCACATTTTTTTTAATTCTTTCTTTCTTTCCATTCTTTTCTTCTTTTCTTCTTTTCTTTCTCTTTGCTTTGTGGCTTTCTTCGCAATCAATTAGCTTCTTGGTGCCTTTGTTTTGTCTTGTGAATATTCTTTAAGTGTTGTGTTCAAAGGATTTTGTGGTAAGTATTCGGGTTCTGAATTGTTAAATTTTGTTATTCATGTTGGTAGTTCTTTCGGGAAGATTTTGATTTCGGGTTTATTTTGGGTACCATTGTAATGGTGTTGGTTTCTTAGGTGGAGAATCTGAGCTGTGCACATATTTGTCGAGCTAGACTACTGTTGAGTTACTTTTTTTAAAAGTAGTCATCAATTGGGAATTTGAGGTCGTAATTTTGTTAGACTATGAGCACAAACATTGTTGAATTTTTACAAATCGGGTTTGGTAAATCGTCTTTATGGATGCTTATTAGACGTGTTTAAGTTCTGGAATTCTTGTGAGTGATTTCGCATCAGAAATGAACCAGGTGTGTAATGAGACTCGAAAAATAGCAAACGGTGAAAGCAAAAAAATTGCACTATCAATGCCACAAGACCGTGTGCCAGGCCATGTGTTAGGTTGTGTGTGACACACGACTATCTGACAGGCCATGTGCTAGACCGTGTGAGACACATGGTCTGAGCTATTTAGACCGTGTAGGCCACATGGGCGTATGGGCCCAAAATTCTACATTCTTCCTTAAGGCCATAAACATCATTTGGATTGATCGTAGGCATTTCGTAAGGTTGATATTTCTTAATTGAGCTATAAAACATGAGTTTTAACCATCTGTTAGCGAAAAATTTGATATAAATACGTATGTTTGAATTGATATAAGATAGGTAAAATTTGTAATAAGTTGTGTATAATCTGAAAAATGTTATATATGTTCTGTATCTCTCATTATAAACATTTACATCGTAAAATTATCTGATATCTGTTAGTACTAAATTTGCATCTGGGATGGGATTTGTTATATGAAGGAAGTGTGGGCAGTTTAATAACCTGTCATATTTGGTGGCACTGCCACATATAATTCTATAAGCGATAATAAATTGCCTAATAAATTGGGAGATCAATTGCAAATATTCTGAGAAGTGTCATACCGACACTATGTGATGTGTAAGGTTGGATGGGTACATGTACCCTATATGGTGTGTTAGGATAGTTAGAGATGGTGTGTAGCGGATGGGGGTAGGATTATATATATGCATCTGGTGTGTTCTAATAAGCTCTATTTATGATATTTGTGTATATATTTCTGATTGATATGTTGCACACTGAGTTTCGAAAACTCACTTTCTGTTTGTCTATCACTTTTAGGTAACCCTCAGACTTAAGGTGGGTCGATGTGGTGGAGCTCGGTTAAAACTTAATTAGTTAATCCTTCTACTTATTTTGATCTTATGGTGTTTTGTTATTTTTGGACTGTTTGGATATTTTGGGACTATTTGGTTTTGGGTTTTGTTTTCATCTTTTACTAGAAATTGTTTAAACATTTTCATGGACAACATACGTTTCACCTACAAAATGTCAGATTTTCAAACAACAAATTGTATTTTACCACAATTTTAGATTCTAAAGAATTCCACTACAAACTTATATATTTTGGAAAATGTAAACTAATAACATTTTCATTAAATAAGTTAAGTAATATATGTTTTCTAATAAACCAGATTTTTATGTATCAAGGGCTAACAACGACTTTTTAAAACAAATGAACACCGGGTTTTCAAATGATTGATGGTAACATCTTCGAATCTAGCCATAACATTTAGGTCGGGCTTGGGGTGTTACAGTCACAACAATTGATTTATTTTTCAAATGAGAATGAGATTCCATTAGAAAAAGTTGATAATAATGATGAATTTTGTCAAGAATTAAGAAGAATTAAAAGGATTAAAAAGGTCAAAGATTTTAGACCAAATTTCATTATGTTCCTTGTAGAAGGAAAATGTGAAAGTATATACAATAAGATACCATACAGAATCTTATCCTATTATATTTGAAGAGGCAATGAAATCTAAAGACTCTTCTTTTTAGAAAGAAGAAATAAATAATGAGAAGGATTCAATAATAAGAAATCAAACTTGGATCTTAGTTGATCTTCCACCGGGTTCTAAACCAATAGGTTGTAAATGGATCTTCAAAAAGAAAATTAAGGTCGATGGAACCATTGATAAATTTAAAGCAAGGTTGGTAACCAAAGGTTTTACACAAAAACAAGATATTGATTACTATGATACCTATGCTCTAATAGCAAGAATTGCTACAATTAGACTCTTAATATCACTTACCTCAATGTATAACTTGGTTGTTCACCAAACGGATGTTAAAACTACATTTTTAAATGATGAATTGGGAGATGAAGTGTACATAGAACAACCATAAGGATTTGTTGTTCCAGGACAAGAGCATAAGGTATGTAAGCTTGTTAAATATCTATATGGACTTAAACAAAAACCAAAGCAATGTCGCCAAAAGTTTGACAATGTTATTCTAGCTAATGGCTATAAAATAAATGAATCCGATAAGTGCATATCTAGTAAGTTCGAAAATGGAAAATGTGTCATAATTTGCTTATATGTAGATGACATACTCATATTTGGCACAAATTTGGAACTAATAGAAAACACAAAGAAATTCTTGTCAAACAACTTTGCTATGAAGGATATATGTGCAACAGATGTTATTCTTGGGATTAAAATAACCCAAGATGAAAGCACTATAGCTTTATCACAATCACATTACATTGAAAAAGTGCTTAAAAAGTTTGATCTTTTCAATTGTATACCAGCATCTACACCCATGGGTCCTCAAATAAAATTAGTATCTAATATTGGTAGGAAATTTGATCAATTGAAATATGCAAAGTCTAATTGGTGTTCTTATGTACATAATGACTTGTACAAGACTAGATATTGCATATGTTGTTGGGAAATTGAGTAGGTACATAAGTAATCCAAGTAGTTTGCATTGGCAAGCTTTGAATAGAGTACCTAGGTTCTTAAAAAAAATTATTAACTATGGATTGAGTTATAATGGATATCCTTCAGTTTTAAAAGGGTATTCGAATGCTAGTTGGATTACAAGTTTGGAAGATCATGTATCTACTAATGGATGGATCTTCATTCTTGGTGGAGGAGTCATTTCTTGGGGTTTCAAGAAACAAACATGTATTACTGATTCAATTATGTCAGTAGAATTTACTGCATTAGCCACAGCATTTAAAGAAACAAAATGGTTAAGAAATTTGCTTTATGATGTACATCTATGGCCTAAACCAATTTCACATATTTCTATCACGCTTGGTATAACGTCAAGTCCTGAGTTCAATGAGACAAAGTATGTCATTAATATGTGATTGTTAGCACTATAAATAAATCCATCTTCAAATTAAAGTGCTAGGTACCCGTAATGATAAGGGAAGGATGAGTAATGAACTCCTAATGGACCCATAACATAAATATGTTAGAGTGTTATAATTACGAGAAAACTCTTGATGGGATCTGCCTATTCAAAGAAACAAAATGGTTAAGAAATTTGCTTTATGATGAACCTCTATGGCCTAAACTGATTTCACCTATTTCTATCAGTTGTGATTGTGAGGCTACTCTAGCAAAGGCATATAGCCAATTATATAATGGAAAGTCTAGACATATTGCATTAAGACATATCTATGCCCAAAAATTAATCTCTAATGGAGTTGTAACTATTAATTATATGAGGTCAAGTGAAATTTGGCATATCCTTTGACAAATAGTCTTGCTAAAGATGTAGTCAACAAGGCCTCAAAAGGGATGGGACTCAAGCCCATTAATTAGAGTCACCCATGATGGAAACTCGACTGAACGCTTGGTATAATGTCAAGTCCTGAGTTCAATGAGACAAAGTACATCATTAGTATTTGACTGTTAGCACTACAAATAAATCCATCCTAATATTAAAGTGCTAGGTACTCGTAATGATAAGGGAAGGATGAGTAATGTACTCCTAATGGACCCATAACATAAATATGTTAGAGTGTTATAATTATGAGAACACTCTTGATGGGATCTACGTATTTGAGTGGAAGTGTGGCCGATTCTAAGAGCTCAAGCGCTTGACTCTAATAGCACTCATGAAAAGAGGACACAGACACATGGTTATAATAGTTTCCCTAGATACTATGCATTAATCGATGTTGAAATCATTATGTAAGATGTGTTAGGTCAATCAAATGGAATAGTTGGTTCAAAGCTTAGTCTACCATGCAATTTTGATTAACTTTAACATGCTTTCACTAAGTGAAGGTTCAATCATAAGACACCTTCATTTATGCAAATTGATTTCCAAGAATATCAAAATCTAAAATATTTTGAAAATTGGGGGAGATTGTTGGAACATTTTCAAATATTTATAGTGTTCCAATAACTATAAATGAAATGGTGTAATTAATCAAAAGTTAAATCTTTTGATTATTGGTCAAGAGTCATATCACTTGAGTTTTGAAAAAATTACAACTATTTGAACAATATTATTTGAATAGTTATAATATTAAATGAATAATTATGTGTCTTTTTAAAGACATTATTATTCAGAAAAGACACCTATTGAAAGATGTCTCCATGTATAGACATGAAAATTCCTATCAATTAATAACTTGATATCCACATAACCAACTAAAATTTTTACTAAGGCAACTGCGCCTATGTAACACCCCAAACCCGGTCTATGCGTTAAGACCTGATTTGACATGTCAAATGAATTGAACATACGAATAGTCTTTTAAAGATTCAAAGAAAATGGATTTTCAAAAAAAAAAGATTTTGAAAAGGTGTTTATTGAAAACCGAGGTTGATTGTTAAATCTAATAATTTAAGACATAAAATTTATAATTTAAAAAACCTAAGAAAAATTTATTTAATGTTTTGAGAATTTAAGAGAGCTCAAAGAAATTTTGAAAACAAAGATTTTAAAAGAATTGTTACAAAGAAACTTCCGAGTTAAAATATTTAAGAATGAAAACCCTTTTTTTTCACGTTTATTTACGGAAAACATTTATTTCTATTTTAGAAAAATAAAATCCCACTTAAGTACTTTAAAGCATATCATAGAATCCATCCATAGGTAAAACATCCATAAAATTTATCCAGAGGCCTTATTACAACATAACTTAAATAGAAAATATTAAATGTACTTTAAAGAAATCCGAAATTTAAATAACCCATTATTCATAGTATGGCCTCCACTGAGTCGTCCCCTGCGCAAGCCTCCGTCACAGATCATTACCTGAGAAGGGTAAAGAAAACGGGATGAGTTACTTTGTAACACCCCAAACCCGGCCCATGAGTCCTGACCGGATCTGGTATGTCACTGGGTAAAATATTTTGGGCCATTTTGAAAGTTGGGTGAAAATTCGATTAAATTTGGCTAAGGTATTTAAAGCGGGGTTTGAAAACTTCGGTTGGGCCTTTTATAAATACAGTTGGGCTTTATAAACCCTTTTGAAAACATTGATCATGTATCATTTAAAATCATCAAAGTGATAGTTGACTTAGTTTATTTTGTTACCGATGGTAACATCTTTTGAAAAACCAGTAGAAATTTATTAAGTTTGAAAAATTATTTTAGCGGTTACTTATCAATTGAAAATTTCATTTGTAACATAACATAAGCAAAATAAATAAAATAACATCCACAAAATAAATAGCGGCCTTATTACAATCCCAAAATAAAAATACTTAGGAAATAAAATAATTAAACTTAACGAAAACAAAATTAAATTCCAACATTAAGCATGGCCGCCTCGAGTCCTCTCGGCTCCATCTCATGATCTACTCATCGCAAAATGTTAAGGGAAGGGTGAGTCACCAAGACTCGGTGTGTAAATCCCTACAGGAGAATACAACTCATACACAATTTATCAATTAAACATGCACATGCAACCCAACTAGCCATCCATACTCCTTTTCTACCCGTGTGGTCAAAACCACTTGATGACTTAAAGTCACAATTTAAATGATGGGGCCAACCCATCGTGTGGTCAAAACCACGATGACCATAGGTCACAAAATATCAAGTGTGGTCAAAACCCTTTGGTGGTACCAAACCCTTTGGGACTTAGTCGCAAATATTCAATCGTTGTGGTCAAAACCATGATGACCATAGGTTACAAATACTACGATGGGGCCAACCCATCTTGTGGTCAAAACCACGTGACGATCCATATTTCATCCCCTCCTCTCATCAATCCCACCATCACATGCTTTAGTAAAAATTTTCATAAATCATATCATAGCATTTAATCATCATGTGATGGCATGCAAATCATATATCAAAAGTCATAAATTTAGGGGACTTACCCGGAATCCATGTTTAAGCCCACAAGCATATCATAGATCACTACCAAAATTTATACACAAGACAATAAATTAAGTAAGTTTAATAATAAAGTGTGTAAGGAGTTTACACACCTGTTTCTACCGGAATTCCTAGATCCCGAAGATCCGATCTACAACACTAGATTTTTGTCCCTTGAATGGATTTGATTTCCAATCAAATCCCGAAGCGTAACAGTCCCTAAATCCATGGCATCGTTAGTTTGGCATTTAATCATAGACTTTTAATTGAAAAGCCCTTGGTGAATGTGCTTACCAACTCACCTTGGAAAATAAATCCCGAAAGCTTCCCTCACTTATAGAAAATTGGCAGCACCTCTTAATGTTGTGAGAGGGGTTCGGCTACCTTTTTAGAAGAGGAAAGAACCGAAAACAGCACCCTTTTCCTTAAGGGAATTGACTGAAGTAAACAACAATGCTGGAAATTTTTGAACAATTTTGGCTATGGTTTAAGGGAGATTTAAGCGACACAAGAAGAGAGGAAGAAGAGAAGGAGTTTGCTTGAAATTTTCTCTTAAAGAGGAGTATATTAAACTTGTAAAAAAGAAGAAGCTGGAATTTTGAATGGTTTTGGCTATGAAACAATGGAGATTTTGGCAGTGAGAAAAGAAGAATTTTGGTCGAAGTTTTGGCACATCTTTGCTGTACAAAGCAGATATGGACTGACCCCAAGGTCTCAATTTTCAGCAAACACTCTCTTAATTTATGATAATTCCAGCCTTGATTTATCCAAGATAAATATAATTTTATCATCCTTTTAATTCCTTAATCCCTCAACAAATAGAACACTAAAACCCCCCATGCTTGCAGTCCACTCTTCCCATGAAGAGTTCAAATTTCAATCAATTTCTTTAAATCCCTCTTGGCCACTAGCTTGAATTAATTCAAAAGAATTTGAATTGAACACGTGCCCACTTTTTCTCTTTGCCACATTTTAGATTAATTAAATAATAATCTAATTAAAATCTAATTTAATCCTTATTATCCTTATTATCTCATCAAATAAATAATAAAAAAACCAAAGAAGCCATGTGCCCTCAACTTCCTTCGGTAGAATGCAAAAGCAAGGAACCATATGCGAGCCAATTCTCCTTTTCACGACCTTCAAAAAAAAAAGAAAAACATGGTGCTGCTCCTTTGACTCGAACCAAAGACCTCACGCACCAGCCCTCCTTCCACGTCCCTAGCCACTTCTCCCATTAGACTTTCATGTCAATTAACCACAACATTTAATTATAAACCTTCTTACTAAAGCCCAGCATCACATAAAAAAATAAAACGCGAAATGCTCCCCCATCCATTCGAACCTGCGCCCTTCTTTCCCTCCAACTCTTAAGTGATGCACGGAACCCACTTTGCCAATGAGTTCTTTGTGTCCTAGACTCATCCAGCTCCTTTTAAGGCCTTCTTCCATTTTAACGCCAAACCCAAAATTAAAACACCTTGCTGCCACATTGATTGAACCCAAGCCCCTTAGCACCTTGGGCGTCACCTTCCTAAAGCCCAGCGGCGCCTCCATGCCACTCCACCAAAGACATTCTTGTGTCTTAACTCGCCCAAAAATTTCATTAAAGCCCTAACTAACCTAGCTCTTCCCTTTTACATACTTAAAAATAAATTTTTAATCTTGGGTCACGCTTAGCTCGAGTTATTTTAGGTCCTAAAATCATGCCAAATAAAATCATATTCATTTATTTCTTGAAGCCCACATGGAATTTATTTAAATTACAAATAACCCCTAATTAGAGGTGTTACAATTCTACCCCCTTAAAATAATTTAGTCCTCGAAATTACTTACTAACGAATAACAGTACATCTTTACTCACGCACTATACTCTTCTTTGCACTCGATCTTAAATAATTATCATGCTTCCTAGACACAATCTCTAAGTTCACAACCAAGGTTTCAAGCACTTCCCTAGTAAAACAAGAAAACTCTACAATAATTAAAGCAATTAGGGTATTCGAATTAAAGAGCGTGCCGTTGTCACGTCGGCACATCTTCCTCCTCATGACGGCCAATTGCATAAACCAACTTTGGTTGCCTCGCCTCTGCACCTTCGATTACCTCGCCACGCCGTTACCATTTCCATTACCCCTAGCTGCACCTCGACCCCTCTGTGGTTGTTGGTTATCCCTTCATTGGTGCATGGTCACGACCTTCCATTCTCGGCCTAGTGCCTTCTTAGGGCAGATCTCTAACTCGATGCTCCATAGACCCACATTCAAAGCATCCACGGTTACCATTCCAACACTCCCCTTGTGAAACTTGCCACACTTATCACTGCAGTGGCGGCCATTGAGGATTAGCGGCGGAAGAGCCTAGCGGTTTGATCTGACCCACCAAACTTTGACCTCTTTTGCTGATTACCAGGGAACTCTGATGGTTCCGAGCTCCTCTTATTCCAATTTCTATCCTGGTTCCGTCTAACAGACTGTCTTACTCCCTCAGCAACTTTAGACTTCTCCACAAGGACAGCGAACTCTCGTTCCTGTTGTGGAGCTATCATCATTCTCAGCTCATCTCTCAGGCCATCCTCAAACCTGACACAGTGCTCATGCTCGGTACCCACAATACCACGAGCATATCTACTTAATCGGAGGAACTCGGCCTCATATTACGCCATGCGACTTGTTTCCTTGAACCGAGTTCAAGAAAGCCTTTCTCGGCGTCTACATAGTGGTTCCAATATACTTCTTTTGGTAGGCTTCTTCGAAAAATTCCCAAGTAAGGTTTTACGCCACGTTCCATCCCTTACGGTGAGCCACCACCGATAGGACTCATCCAAGCGAGAGATGATGCCTTTGAACTTCTCCTCGGGGTGAAATCCAAGTCACCCATAATCCTTTTCGTGGACTCTAACCAATATTCCATTGCACTAGGTGCCACTCCGAAACTCCTCTGAATACTTACGCTCCGTTAGCAGAGTCGTTCAATACTGATTCTGGGTTCACCACTGCGCATGACCTCACTACTCGCTCCAACACCGTGTACCGCTGAGATACTATGTCATTACCACCGTATGGTCTTGAAACTTCGGTTTACGGTGTCAGAGATCGGCATCTCATTTCGGACCCATGACCGGACCTCGCGAGACTCGATAGGGTCATCCTACCTCTACCACGGCCACGAGGCGGACGTCCACGACCTCTTGAACTCATTCTAACGATCGCATTTATCATTTAAGAATTTTTATGTATCAAGTACCTTAGTTTCACTTGGTTATCCGCGAAGAAATTTTATGATAGGAGTTTAGGAGTGGTTCTTTCGTAATCAACCAAACACACAGTCTTTCATTCATTCATTCAAAGAGAGTTGTTGATTTCATGGTGATTGTTTTTCCACTACCCGGGGGTATTTTCCGTAATTTGTCCTACAGGGGTATTTTCATAATTTTTCAAAAATACAGGTTCTCGGATGATTTTGTCAAAAATTATTTTAAAACTCTTAATTTCCCGGGTATTTTGAAAAAATTTTGAAATTCGGGGGTCTTTCGGTGATTTTGAATCTCAAGGGCATTTTGGTAATTTTCCACAAATCAGGGTAAATTTGCAAAATTTGATAAATTAGGGATATTTCAAAAATTGTAAAAACTTTGAGGGCTCTTTTTGATAATTGCATTTTCTAAAATAGTGATGTTGCAAAATTTTGAAAGTTAGGGGTATTCGGTAATTTGGTAGGTTAGGGACAATTTTGTAATTTTACAAAATCATGGCGTTTCAATTTTAAGATTTTTTGGGCACTTTTATGTGATGAAATTTTTGATTAAAAAGTGGGTATTTTGGAAATTTCATAATTCAAGAGGCGTTTTGTAATTTTACCCTAAGGGTATTTTAGTAATTCTACATAGTCGGGGTATCTTCACAAAATAATTTCCAAAATTTAGGTTCTAAGTGAATTCACAAAGAAGGATGTTTTGAAAATTTCTATTTGAAAATTTTTTCCATATGGAGGTATTTTACAAACCGAGGTATTTTGGTCTCTTTTTTTAAAAAAAACTAAAATTTTAATTATTTCCCAAAACAAAGCACTAGTCCCTTTCGGGTTTTAGTTATCGAATTTGCTTTGTGAGTGTGTCGTCTCACTAGGATGAACCGTTACTACGCACGGGTAGGATTCAAGTGAGTAGGAGGTGAGTCACGAGGATTGCTTAAATACCGGGCCCTTACAAGAATCAATCCTGACATGCGTATAACGATTGCCACATCCTTTGCTCGGTGACAACCCACGGGGTTTGTTTAGGTAATTATTAAATTTTATGAAATTTTTGTTGGGGTATGCTAGCCCTAGGGTTCAGCAGTTTCTACTCTAGTAGTCTACGTTCCCATTTACCCTTCTACCCCTCATCCAAAGAATTCACGAGAAATTGATGAGAGTACTTACAGGCGGATAGGTCTGGAGACTCGGTGCCATCTTGATCAAGCCAAAACAATTTCTCAAACATTATAATAAGGCCTACTATCCAAAAACCAAACATTTTGGGCCTTGGGCCACAGTAGAGTTTTGAAGCTGGGCTCGATACCAATTGTAACACCCAAACCGGCCCATGAGTCTGGCATGGGATCTGGTATGTCCTTTGGGTAAAATATTTTGGGCCATTTTGAAAGTTGGGTGAAAATTGATTAAATTTGGCTAAGGTATTTAAAGCGGGTTTGAAAACTTCGGTTGGGCCTTTTATAAATCTGATTGGGCTTTATAAACCCTTTTGAAAACATTGATCATGTATCATTTAAAATCATCAAAGTGATAGTTGACTTAGTTTATTTTTGTTACCCGATGGTAACATCTTTTGAAAAACCAGTAGAAATTTATTAAGTTTGAAAAATTATTTTTAAGCGGTTACTTATCAATTGAAAATTTCATTTGTAACATAACATAAGCAAAATAAATAAAATAACATCCACAAAATAAATAGTGGCCTTATTACAATCCCAAAATAAAAATACTTAGGAAATAAAATAATTAAACTTAACGAAAACAAAATTAAATTCAAACATTAAGCATGGCGCCTCGAGTCCTCTCGGCTCCATCTCCATGATCTACTCATCGCAAAATGTTAAGGGAAGGGTGAGTCACCAAGACTCGGTGTGTAAATCCCCTAGGAGAATACAACTCATACACAATTTATCAATTAAACATGCACATGCAACCCAACTAGCCATCCATACTCCTTTTCTACCCGTGTGGTCAAAACCACTTGATGACTTAAAGTCACAATTTAAATGATGGGGCCAACCCATCGTGTGGTCAAAACCACGATGACCATAGGTCACAAAATATCAAGTGTGGTCAAAACCATTTGGTGGTACCAAACCACTGGGACTTAGTCGCAAATATTCAATCGTTGTGGTCAAAACCACCGATGACCATAGGTCACAAATACTACGATGGGGCCAACCCATCTTGTGGTCAAAACCACGACGACAGTCCATATTTCATCCCTCCTCTCATCAATCCCACCATCACATGCTTTAGTAAAAATTTTCATAAATCATATCATAGCATTTAATCATCATGTGATGGCATGCAAATCATATATCAAAAGTCATAAATTTAGGGACTTACTGGAATCCATGTTTAACCCCACAAGCATATCATAGATCACTACCAAAATTTATACACAAGACAATAAATTACATAAGTTTAATAATAAAGTGTGTAAGGAGTTTACTGTTTCTAGGAATTCCTAGATCCAGAAGATCAGATCTACAACACTAGATTTTTGTCCCTTGAATGGATTTGATTTCCAATCAAATCCCAAAGCGAACAATCCCTAAATCCATGGCATCGTTAGTTTAGGCATTTAATCATAGACTTTTTAATTGAAAAGCCCTTGGTCGAATGTGCTTACCAACTCACCTTGGAAAATAAATCCAGCTTCCCTCACTTATAGAAAATTGGCAGCACCTCTTAATGTTGTGAGAGGGTTCGCTACCTTTTAGAAGAGGAAAGAACCAAAACAACACCCTTTTTCCTTAAGGGAATTGCTAAGAGTAAACAACAATGCTGGAAATTTTTGAACAATTTTGGCTATGGTTTAAGGGAGATTTAGGCGACAAGAAGAGAGGAAGAAGAAGGAGTTTGCTGGAAATTTTCTCTTAAAGAGGAGTATATTAAACTTGTAAAAAAGAAGAGAAGCTGGAATTTTGAATGGTTTTGGCTATGAAACAATGGAGATTTTGGTAGCAGAGAAAAGAAGAATTTTGGTTGAAGTTTTGGCACATCTTTCTTTGTACAAAGCAGATATGGACTGACCCCAAGGTCTCCAATTTTCAGCAAACACTCTCTTAATTTGTGATAATTCCCAGCCTTGATTTATCCAAGATAAATATAATTTTATCATCCTTTTAATTCCTTAATCCCCTCAACAAATAGAACACTAAACCCCCCCATGCTTGCCGTCCACTCTTCCCATGAAGAGTTCAAATTTCAATCAATTTCTTTAAATCCTCTTGGCCACTAGCTTGAATTAATTCAAAAGAATTTGAATTGAACATGTGCCCACTTTTCTCTTTGCCACATTTTAGATTAATTAAATAATAATCTAATTAAAATCTAATTTAATCCTTATTATCCCTTATTATCTCATCAAATAAATAATAAAAAAACCAAAGAAGCCATGTGCCCTCAACTTCCTTCCGGTAGAATGCAAAAGCAAGGAACCACGTGCGAGCCAATTCTCCTTTTCACGCCCGACCTTCAAAAAAGAAAAACATGGTGCTGCTCCTTTGACTCAACCAAAGACCTCACACACCAGCCCTCCTTACTTAGAACTCAATTCGAACACAAGCCTTCTTTCCTCCAACTGTAACTCACTTACCATAGTCCATCCCGGCTCCTTTTAAGGTCTTCTTCCCAAAACCATTTAAGCATTTATTTGGGTGTCACCTTCCCAAAGAGCTCATTACAAATATAATAATTTAACATGTATAGAATGCATGTGATATGCAATTGCCAAATAAAACCAAACCTAAATTTCCATCCGCTACACTCAATGTGTAACTCACTTACCATAGTCCATTGGGCCAAAACCATTTAAGCATTTATTTGGGCTGAGCTCATTACAAATATAATAATTTAACATGTATAGAATGCATGTGATGCTTTAGTACACACCACCACCAACCAGCCAACATACCCACCCCATAAATGGGCATTAAGCCATATATCAAGTTGGGAATAAAGCCATATATCAAACTGGGCATAAAGCCATATATCAAATCGTGGACAAGCCACCAGAATTTTGTAGCAAAGCTACCAGAACTTCTCTTTATCAAAATCCCAACCCATGCAAATCATGTATGTAACATGCATAATAATTCATTCATATAATCATTCCAACATAAGGCCCATTATAAAAATTATTACAATCTGGCCCATATCACATTTTAGCCCATCTCACAATTTGGCCTTTTCATCTCATATCCCACTAGGCCAATTTATCAACTAACACATATGGCTCATTTATCAAATATCACATATGGCCCAAAGTATCACATATGGCCTAAAATATCACATATGGCCCAAAATATCACTTTTTATTGTTTTAGCCCATTAAGGGTGATTTCAAAATTTTCACAATCTTAATATCGATTTCATGATCTTAACATTAAAGTGTTAATAATACCATATTTTCCTATTTCACGAACTTTGCGATTTTTAATCCAACGTTTACTACGGTATAGTCATCTAACCCATGAGATACAGTGTGAGATTACACACCTGATTACGGTGAGCACTACACTTTCCTGATCGACGACACCTAGAAATGTTATAGCACTCGATTAGAACACTTAACACTTAAAATAAATCTATTCTAAGATAAGCGGTCTAGATTTTTACCCTCGGAATCTCGAATAACTACTATTTGTTGGTTCTCCCCAGTTGACGGTTCACAACCCAATGGAAAACCCCGAACCACTAATGCTCTGAACTATGAACAACCTCAAATTGTTGATTCTAACCAGATGAGGGTCCACAACCCAGTGGAAAATCCCGGATCGTCGAAACGACCCTTCGTTTGAATCTAGAGGGGATCGCAAATCCGCTCCTTTTTTTATCACTATTCACCACTCCTTTAGATTCGATCTTGTTAGCCTCTATTGGCAAATGAATATTAGTCCAAACTAATATTTCGTAATTAAAACGATTGCTCTTATGAGCAAAATCGGCTTACCACAAAATCCTTACGTTCAAAGGATGAAAATCGAGTGATAGAGTCCCTATGATAAAATCGGTTAATAAACCCTATCTTTAACGGCATAATATGAAATCCTCGAAAGAAAATCCTTACCTTAGATTTTGGACCGAATCCTAGTGTTACACGATGAATTTGAACACTCCAAGCTTCGGCCATCCACTAAGTTTCTATGATAGAGAAAAGATTAGAATGAGATATGGTATGATGATGGTCTTAATCTAAAAAGGTCATCCCACACCACGTATAGATTCGGTACAAAAGAAAGGGAAAATAACAATACCAAAATATTGTACTAGCGACTTACCGATTGATTAAAGTGTGAATAGAAAGAAAAATGATTGAGAAGGAGATATGTGAGTGGTAGAAGATTCGGTTATGGAGGGAAATTGAAGGGGAAGATGCTTAGTAACATTCATCCATGGTGAAAATAAAAGGGAGTATAATATTTGAGAGATTTTTGTAAGAAGAAAAGATGACGAAAGGTATAAAAATAATAATAAGGTTGTTAGGTTTCGGTTCTTTTCAAGAATGGAAGATGAACAAATAAATGAGTTTGACGCTAGTGGGCATTCGACAAAAAGAAAAGAAAAAAGAAAATGGCCTTCCAAGGTCTTGGTGATTTCGGCACTAGGGAGAAATGGTTTGAAGAGAAAAGGAGCAATAAGATCGAAATGGTCAAAATGTGAATTGGCCAAAAGAAAACAATTATTTACCTATTGCTCCAAGTGCATTTGACTAAGGAGAGGAAATGGAGAGAAAAGTGTTGGAGAAAAACACAAAAATGTCCAAATGCCAAAATGACCAACTAACACCTAAACCTTACCAAAGCCTTCAAAATTTCGGTCACCCCCTAGCCCCTAAAACCGTCAAAGTACATGGCCACAAAGTCAAAGTTTGGCCACTCCAAACTTTCCAAAACATCTTCCTCGTTATGTGCCTTGTGTTCCCTCTACATACCTTATTCAAATGATTCCCTACCTTAAGTTAAACACTTGCCTTTTCTCTTAGCCACCCTACCATAAAAAGTAAAGTCCAACCTACCATAAATACTAGGCTTGACCGACACTATGAAGATGGAAAGCAAGAAAAATAAAATTCTCATGCATAACAAGGGATTCGAGCCTCCTCCCTTAAGCAACACTCATGGCGCCATAACCCCTTTACTTCTTGCTCATCTTATGTTAACTTTTGCCACTTAATTTCCTTAAACATCAAGGTTACTTGTTCCACTTCAATAAAGTACTATTTACCAAAATTTATTCCAAAATCCAATTAAATCCCGAGCCTTCTCGAGACTATTAAAACATACACATTGAATCATTTAGCTAAGCACCAAAATTATGCAATATATCGATTCTCAAATTACTTTTTTAGGATGTTACAATTCTACCCCCTGAAAAAAATTTCGTCCTCGAAATTTACCTGGCTAAAAGAGGTGAGGATATTGTTGCCGAATTGCATCCTCAGGCTCCCATGTAGCTTCCTCCGCTCTATCATTACGCCCTAGAACCTTAACCAATGGTACTGACTTCTTCTTAGCACCTTAACTTCACGATCTAAGATTTTCACTGGTTCCTCCTCGAAAGACAAGTCAGGCCTTAACTCAACCTCCTCTACTGGTGCTATATGAGACGGATCTGATCGGCAATGCCTTAACATTGAGACGTGAAAAATGTTATGTATCTGACTCAACTCCGAAGGTAATTCAAGCTGATAAGCCACTGGTCCTACACGCTTCAACACAGGGTATGGTCCGATGAATCTAGGGCTCAACTTGCCCTTCTTTTCAAATCTGAAGATCTTCTTCCAAGGTGAGACCTTTAAAAAGACCTGATCTCCCACCGCAAACTCAATATCCTTACACTTCAGATACACATACGACTTTTGTCTATCCGAAGCTTCCTTTAACCGTGCTCAAATCACCTTTACTTTTTCTTCCATCTCAAATATCAATTCAGGACCCAATAACTGCCGTTCCCCCAATTTAGTCCAACAAGTAGGGGTACGACACCTATGACCATATAACGCTTCATAGGGTGCCATTTGGATACTAGATTGATAACTGTTGTTATCTGTGAATTACATCGCCAGTGAAAATCCTCCCAACTACCTCTGAAGTCAATCACACAACCCCTTAACATGTCTTTCAAAATCTGGATTACTCTTTCCGACTGACCATCGGACTGAGGATGAAAAGTTGTGCTGAAGTATAACTTTGTTCCCAAAGCCTCATGCAAAGCTTTCCAAAACCGCGATGTATACCTAGGGTCCTTGTCCAAAATAATAGACACTAGTATCGCATGTAACCTCACGATTTTAGCTAAATACAGCTTGGCCAACTTTTGTAGTGAGAAATCCGTTCGAACAGGTAGAAAATGGGCAGTCTTCGTCAATCGATCCACTATTACCCAGACGGAATCTTTCTTAGTAGGCGATAAGGGCAACCCACTAACAAAATCCATCGTTATCCGTTCCCACTTCCATAATGGAATCTTTACTGGTTGCAGCAATCCTGACAGCAATTGATGTTCCGCCTTCACTTGTTGACAAGTCAAGCACTTACTCACATATTTAGTAACTTTCCACTTCAACCTTGGCCACCAATACTGTTCACGGAGATCTCGATACATCTTATTCCCTCGAGGTGCATAGCATAGGGGCTACTATGCGCCTCTCGCAGAATCATTAGCCTCAAATCCGAATCCTTGGGCATACAAATTCTTCCGCGAAAACATAGTACTCTATCCTTATTCAATCCAAAATCCCCTACTACACCACTTTCAACTTGTTGAATTAAGGGACCCAACTTTTCATCTGATAACTACTTCTCCTTGATCTGTTCTAACCATATAGGCTTTACCTGAAGTTTCGCTATCAGACTGCCATCTTTATACAAACTGAGATGAGCAAACATTGCTCTTAACTCCGATATTACCTTACGACTCAACGTGTCTGCCGCTATGTTAGCCTTTCCAGGATGATACTCGATTGAGAAGTCATAATCCTTCAACAGATCTATCTATCTCCGCTGTCTTAAGTTCAACTCCTTTTGGGTAAGGAGGTACTTCAGACTTTTATGATCTGTATAAATGATCGACTTCTTACCGTACAGGTAGTGCCTCCAAATCTTCAAAGCAAAAACCACTGCAGCCAACTTTAAATCATGAGTAGGATAATTGACTTTGTGCGGCCTTAACTGACGAGATGCATAAGCCACTACTTTACCACCTTGCATCAACACACATCACAAGCCCATATGTGACGCATCGCAGTAAACAATAAACTCTTTTTTAGCCTCAGGTTGAATCAGTACTGGCGCTTCCGTCAGAATCTTCTTCAATTTTTCAAAACTCTTTTGCTGCTAATCTGACCACACAAATGGTACTTCCTTGCACAACAGTTTAGTTAGAGGTGCTGCAATTAACGAAAACCCGAATCTCAGCCACTGACTTCAGTGGTTTCCAATCTAACACAGCCTCTACCTTCCGAGGATCAACTCTGATTCCTTCGGCCGACACAACATGTCCTAAGAAAGTCACTTCCTTGACCAAAATTCACACTTCTTGAATTTGGCATAAAGTTCTTTTCTGCAATATTTGCAATACTATCTGTGAGATGTGAGTCATGCTCTTCTTCATTCCTCGAATATACTAAGATATCATCTATGAACACCACCACAAACTGGTCTAAGTAGGGTTGAAAGACTCAGTTCATCATGTCCATAAACGTAGCTGGTGCATTGGTCAATCCAAACGGCATCACCAAAAACTCATAATGTCCATAACGAGTTCAAAATGCCGTCTTATGAATATTCGCCTCCTTAACCTTGAGTTAATGATAACCCGATCTCAAATCTATCTTGGAGAAAACTGAAGCTCCTCTCAACTGATCAAACAGGTCATCAATTCTCGGTAATGGATACCTATTCTTGATCGTCAATTTATTCAACTGCCTATAATCGATGCACATACGCATCGACCCATCCTTCTTCTTGATGAACAAGACCGGTGCTCCCCACAAAGACACACTCGATCGAATAAATCCCCGATCCAACAATTCTTGAATTTGAGCCTTAAGCTCCGCTAACTCCTTCGGCACCATTCTATAAGGAGCAATGGACACCACAGCCTCTAGGCAAAAGCTCAATGCCAAACTCTACTTCCCGGTCTAGAGGTAAACCCGAAAGTTCTTCGGGAAAAACATCTAAAAATTCTTTCACCGTTCTAACACCTTCCACCAATAATTCCTTAACATCCAAAGCACTAATGAAAGCTAGGAACACTCCATACCCTTTTCGTACCAACTTTTCTGCCTTTAAAGTAGATACCATATTTGCTAAATAATTTCTCCGTTCGCCTATCATCACAACTTCCTTATCTTCCAAAGTCCTTATCGACATTCGCTTTGCAGCACAATCCAAATGCGCACGGTGCTTACCAACCAATCCATGCCTAAAATAAGGTCGAACTCACTGAAAGGCAGTTCTATCAAATCCGCCAAAAATACTTCTCTTTGAATTTCTAAAGGCACGTCTCTATACAATTTATTCACGATCACAGACTATCCTAAAGGACTAATTACCGTCATCTCTCTATCAAAAATCTCAGATTTAATATTCAGATTCCTGATATAGCACTAGCAACATACGGGTGGGTAGACCCGATATCTATTAAAGTAGTAACAGGTACATCAAAGATGATGAACGTACCAGTTATTACATCAAGTACATCGCCATCCTCCCGACGCCTAACCGCATAGACTAACCCCAACTGTCTTGCCTCCGTGTTACCTCTGAAGCCATTACTTCTACTCGATGCATTTTGACCTCGTCCAGCGCCATTACCACCTCGACCTGGTCCACGGCCCCTCGGTGGCTGCTGAGCGCCTCTAGTTGGCTGTGCATCAGGGTTACGAGCTTCTTGAGTCAGAGCAGTCCGTCGAGGATAATTCTTAAGCCGGTGGTCCTTAAAACCACATTTGAAACACCCACCGGTTCTTTTCCAGCATCCACCTAGGTGTCGCCTTCCACAGTCAGCACACAGTTGAATCTGATTGGTAGCCACAGGTGCTCTAGCTTGAGTTGGCTCATCATTCCAAGGCCTCTTTTGGAACCTTTTAGTAGAACCCGAGTACTTAAAGTCCCTCTTGCCTCTGTCTCTTTCCTGGTTCTGACATTCAGAGTTCTTAGCCTCTTTAGCTATTTTGGCTTTCTCCACAAGCTTGGCAAAAGTCCTTTCTTGTTGTGGGTCTATCAGTACCCGCAACTCATCATTCAGTCCATCCTCAAAACGTACACAGTGCTCATGATCGGTTGGCACTATTTTTCGAGCATAACGGCTCAAGCGTAGAAATTTTGCCTCGTAAGCTGCCATCATCTTATTTTCTTGGACTAGATTTAGAATTCTTTCCTCCGGGCATCCACATAACTTGCCCCGACATACTTTCCTTGGAATTCAGTTTTGAAGAAATCCCAAGTAACATGTTCAGCCTGAGTGCCTTCTCGAACAGTAAGTCACCATTGATACGCCTCGTCCCTTAACAAGGACACAGCTCCTTTTAGTTTCTGTTCGGTGGTGCACTCCAAATCATCCATGATCCGCTCCACTGCCTCGAGCCAATACTCCGCTACATTTGGAGCTACACCCGAGACACCTCTAAAAACCTCGGCACCACTTGATTTAAGTCATTTCGATATTGATCCATGAGCTCTGGCCTAGTTCTAGCCCAGCAACCCTTTCTAGGACTCGCAATATTGCTTGGGTCAAAGCAATATCCTCTCTCATATGGTCATGGGATCCATTTCCGACACAGGTGATGCCGGTGCATCCATTTATGGCATATGTCCCGATGCCTCAGACACAGCTCTAGCACTTCGGCCTTTACCACGGCCACGTCTACCACGTCCACGTCCTCTAGCGCTCATATTGACTAATTCGATTTAATATGATTACAAGTTTTATGAATCAGAATACTATTTCAGTGTTTATTAACGATATCTTATGAGATATAAGAGATAGAGTTGTTTTCGTAATCACATCCTATAGTCTCAATCTCTACAGTTTCGACACCTAAAACTAGAAGTTCTAAAGTGTTCCTATGATCATATCACAATAATAATCATTCAGTATACGAATAATTACTTGACTTGGTGCCGGATGCTCGTGATGCCATACTACCTTTAAAGCATAAATTCTATAAATTCAAAACAATTTTAAATGAAAATTGTTGTTGAACCCAAACCACAGCCAAGTTTTGAAACTGCCTCTAATGCCATAAAATGTAACGACCCAAACCCGGTCTATGCGTTAAGACCTGATTTGACATGTCACATGAATCGAACATACGAATAGTCTTTTAGAGATTCAAAGAAAACGGATTTTCAAAAAAAAATATTTTGAAAAGGTGTTTATTGAAAACCGAGGTTGATTGTTAAATCTAATAATTTAAGACGTAAAAATTTATAATTTAAAAAACCTAAGAAAAATTTATTTAATGTTCCAAGGATTTAAGAGAGTTTGAAGAAATTTTGAAAACAAAGATTTTAAAAGAATTGTTACAAAGAAACTTTTGAGATAAAATATTTAAGAATGAAAACCCTTTTTTTCACGTTTATTTACGGAAAATGTTTATTTCTATTTTAGAAAAATAAAATCCCACTTAAGTACTTTAAAGCATATCATAGAATCCATCCATAGGTAAAACATCCATAAAATTTATACAGAGGCCTTATTACAACATAACTTAAATAGAAAATATTAAAAATACTTTAAAGAAATTCGAAATTTAAATAACCCATTATTCGTAGTATGGCCTCCACTGAGTCGTCCCCGGCCCAAGCCTCTGTCACTGATCATTACCTGAGAAGGGTAAAGAAAACGAGGTGAGTTACTTAGAACTCAATGTGTAACTCACTTACCATAGTCTACTGGGCCAAAACCATTTAAGCATTTATTTGGGCTTGAGCCCATTACAAATATAACAATTTAACATGTATAGAATGCATGTGATATGCAATTCCCAAAACCAAACCTAAATTTCCATCCACTACACACCACCCGTACCAACCAGCACACCTGTGGGGAGCTTTAGTCACCCACCCCGCCAACACACCAAACTGGGCATTAAGCCATATATCAAACTGGGCATAAAGCCATATATCAAATCGTGGACAAGCCACCAGAATTTTGTAGCAAAGCTACCAGAACTTCTCTTCATCAAAATCCCAACCCATGCAAATCATGTATGTAACATGCATAATAATTCATTCATATAATCATTCCAACATAAGGCCCATTATAAAAATTATTACAATCTGGCCCATATCACATTTTAGTCCATCTCACAATTTGGTCTATTTCATCTTATATCCCACTTGGCCAATTTATCAACTAACACATATGGCTCATTTATCAAATATCACATATGGCCCAAAATATCACATATGGCTCAAAATATCACTTTTAATCGTTTTAGCCCATTAAGGCGATTTCGAAATTTTCACGATCTTAATACCGATTTCATGATCTTAACATTAAAGTGTTAATAATACCATATTTTCTGATTTCACCAACTTTGCGATTTTTAATCCAACGTTTACTACAGTATAGTCATCTAACCCATGAGATACAGTGTGAGATTACACACCTGATTACAGTGAGCACTACACTTTCCTGAACGTCGACACCTAGAAATGTTATAGCGGTCGATTAGAACACTTAACACTTAAAATAAATCTATTCTAAGATAAGGGATCTAGATTTTTACCCTCAAAATCTCGAACAACTACTATTTGTTGGTTCTCCCCGATTGACGGTTCACAACCCGGTGGAAAACCCCGAACCGCTAATGCTCCGAACTACGAACAACCTCGAATAGTTGATTCTCACCAGATGAGGGTCCACAACCGGTGGAAAATCCTGGATCGCCAAAACGACCCTTCGTTTGAATCTAGTGGGGATCGCAAATCCACTCATTTTTCTATCACTATTCACCACTCCTTTATATTCGATCTTGTTAGCCTCCATTGACAAATGAATATTAGTCTAAACTAATATTTCGTAATTAAAAACGATTGGTCTTATGAACGAAATCGGCTTACCACAAAATCCTTACGTTCAACGGATGAAAATCGAGTGATAGAGTCCCTATGATAAAATTGGTTAATAAACCCTATCTTTAACGAAATAATACGAAATCCTCGAAAGAAATTCCTTACCTTATATTTTGAACCGAATCCTAGTGTTACACGATGACTTCGAACACTCCAAGCTTTGGCCTTCCACTAAGTTTCTATGATAGAGAAAAGATTAGAATGAGATATGGTATGATGATGGTCTCAATCCAAAAAGGTCATCCCACACCACGTATAGATTCGACACAAAAGAAAGGGAAAATAACAATACCAAAATATTGTACTAGCCACTTACCGATTAATTAAAGTGTGAGTAGAAAGAAAAATGATTGAGAAGGAGATATGTGAGTGGTAGAAGATTCGGTTATGGAGGGAAATTGAAGGGGATGATGCTTAGTAACATTCGGCCATGGTGAAAATAAAAGGGAGTATAATATTTGAGAGATTTTTGTAAAAAGAAAAGATGAAGAAAGGTATAAAAAAAATAATAAGGTTTTTAGGTTTTGGTTCTTTTCAAGAATGGAAGATGAACAAAGAAATGAGTTTGAGGCTAGTGGGCATTTGGCAAAAAGAAAAGAAAAGAGAAAATGGCCTTCCAAGGTCTTGGTGATTTCAGCACTAGGGAGAAATGGTTTGAAGAGAAAAGGAGCAATAAGACCGAAATGGTCAAAATTTGAATTGGCCAAAAGAAAACAATTATTTACCTATTGCTCCAAGTGCATTCGACTAAGGAGAGGAAATTGAGAGAAAAGTGTTGGAGAAAAACACAAAAATGTCCAAATGCCAAAATGACCAACTAACACCTAAACCTTACCAAAGCCTTCAAAATTTCGGTCACCCCCTAGCCCCTAAAACCGTCCAAGTACATGGCCACAAAGTCAAAGTTTGGCCACTCCAAACTTTCCAAAACATCTTCCTCGTTATGTGCCTTGTGTTCCCCCTACATACCTTATTCAAATGATTCCCTACCTTAAGTTAAAACACTTGCCCTTTCTCTTAGCCACCTTACCATAAAAATTAAAGTCCAACCTACCATAAATACTAGGCTTGACCGACACTATGAAGATGGAAAGAAAGAAAAATAAAATTCTCATGCATAACAAGGGATTCAAACCTCCTCCCTCAAGCAACACTCATGGTGCCATAACCCCTTTACTACTTGCTCATCTTATGTTAACTTTTTCCACTTAATTTCCTTAAACATCAAGGTTACTTGTTCCACTTCGATAAAGTACTATTTACCAAAATTTATTCCAAAATCCAATTAAATCCCGAGCCTTCTCGAGACTATTAAAACACACACATTGAATCATTTCATTAGCTAAGCACCAAAATTATGCAACATATCGATTCTCAATTTTTTTTTTTTTTTGGATGTTACAGCCTATCAATTAATAGTATAGTTACTTTGAGTAAAGATATCATTCTCACGAAGACTAAAAGTACTAGTAATTACCGTCTTTCTATTATATAACCAATAAATTCGAGTGATTGATTAAAACTAAAATTAACTAAATTAATTAACTATGAACACAACAAATAAAAAATCAG
Source organism: Gossypium rotundifolium (assembly GCA_025506655.1). NCBI lineage: Eukaryota > Viridiplantae > Streptophyta > Magnoliopsida > Malvales > Malvaceae > Gossypium > Gossypium rotundifolium. The sequence goes on along the minus strand of CP106734.1, from coordinate 118,677,993 downwards.
GAAAATAATCGACTAACAACCAAGAATCAAAACAATACTCAAGAAAGATTTCATTTAGACTTCATCTGTCACTATCAATCTGAATTACGCAATTTTTTCACTTAGTATCTTAATCTGTAAAAATCCCTAAATTATGCTAATATTTGCTTCAAGAGTAAGAGCAACTGACTATAGGTTCATTAATTGAAATTTCTTTCTAATTAAAACCCCTATATCGCATTAACTTGATATATGGAATCTCCTATTAGATTTGACTCTAATCTGATAGATTTATATCATCCTATTCCTAGGATTGCATGCAACTCCACTCAATTATGCTAGATTTACTCTTAAACAAGGTCTATTCCTCCTCTGATTTAAACACATCAAACATGGATCAATAATCTAGAAATATCAAATCATGAATTAAGCACATATAATTGAGAACAAGATCCAAGTCTTTATTGCGTAAAATAAAAATTAAAAGACAGAATTCATCACAGGGTTCATCTCCCTAAGTATTTAGAAAATTAGTTCATGCTTGTAAATAAAAACATCCTAAAGATAGTATATCCGAAAGAAATAAAGAAGCTCATTAAAATCTCCTAAGAAATCAACTAGGAGTCTTTAATCGTGAGGGAAATTTGCTTCAAAATCAGCTTCAATGGTGTTTTTTGAGTTATTTTCTTAAATATTCTATGACGGTTCCTCCTATCTTCTTATTTTAGTCGTATATATGTTTTAGAATACACAAAAAACCTAAAAATCATGTTTTTACAAAGTTTGGTGTGTAATCCCGTGTAAATGACACGACCTACCACATGGTTGTGTGGAAAGGGTCAACCTATGTGGCTCCTATAACTCACTCGATTTTTGCTCATTTTTCGCTCATTTTGCTCCCAAATGCTCTCCTAAATATAAAAACATGAATTTAAAGGACTAGGAGTATAAAATTCACCATTATCATCGAATAATAACCAAAAAACGCATTAAGAATGAGAATAAAACATGTTACTTTTAGCACTTTTCAAGGGGTAAAAAAATTTAAGGATGAAAGTGAAAAAATGATAAAACTAAAATAATGCGGTAAAAATTATCAAATTGTACTTGTTTATCTCATTTCCAAAACTTCTAATTTTTTTAATATTTAAAGTTTTAAATTTCAAAACATCAAAATCAATTAAATAAATTATTGAAAAAAATTATCCTTAATAGTGTCAACCGATTTGTTGTTATAATGTTAAAATTAATTTAATCCCTTATAAAATATTAAATTTAATTTTATGTTTCAGATTAAAATCAACTCAAATAACTTATGTTAATAATTATTTATGAAACCCAAATTTATTTTGAGTATATGATCTTGAATATTCCATACTAATCTAAAAGCAAAGAAAAGTTCTTGCAATTAATTTAATTAATTAATTTTATCTTTCACACCAAACAAAACCTAGAAATTTTTTCCATTATTTCTTTACCCAAACAAAGAACAAGGAATTAATTTAATTAATTACAAGGATATTTTTCTTGCTTTTAGCTTAGCATGGAAGATCCGAGATCATATAAATAAAAGAAATTTAAGTTTTTAAACAATTATTAAATATGTGTTAATTGAGTTCATTTCATTAATGATAATTTGGAAATATAAAATAAAATTTTAAAATTTAGAAGTAGATTTAATTAATTATAATTTTAATATTATAGTAACAAATCGATTGATATTATCAATAGATAATTTTTTAACGAACTCTTTAATTGATTTTAATGTATTGAAATTTAAAATTTTAATATTGAAAATATTAGAACTTTTAGAAATGGGATAAAAAGTACAATATGACAAAATTTTAATGTGTTATTTTAATTTCTAATACCTTCTCACTTTAATCCTTAATTTTTTATCTCAATCAATACTTAAAAAGATATTTTTGGATCCAAAATGAAAACGATTTGAAAATTGGGTGATCAAAATGAAAATGTAAACATAATATAACGTATACAGTTAACAATTATTATATATTTAACGCTTGAGTGATTAAAATAAAAATATCAAATTAGGTGATGAATTTACAAAAAAAAAATTATTTTGAGTGACCAAAATAAATACATTCTAAAAATTGAATTATGAACCAGGAATATAAGTTAAGTTTTCTGCACAAACAAACGTTCTTGGACGAATATTGAAACTGAAACCCAAAAATATAAATATGAAACACTCCCAAAAGTGACTCAATTTCATCACATGATAGGCGTTTCTGCAACAAAAGAGCTATAGTTTAGAATAATATTTTCCAATGGAGCATGTTAATTCTGCAATGGGTTTTAAAAAATATCATCAACCAGCTTTCTCGTTAACATAAATAAATTCAAGGTACCTTTTTTAATAAAATTCAATTAATAAATTTGCAATTTAAAGTTGTTCATGAGTTAAAGTAAATATAAGCATAATATTAATACATTTTATGTTAGTTTAAATTTAATTTGGTTTGAAGTATAGAATTAAAATATTTTTCAAATCTATTCATGTTTATAAATAGTTAATCTAAACTCATTATAAATTTGTTCATATTATTTTTTAAAATTTAAAATAAATAAATATATTTTTATTGGTAAAAATAAAGGCTCAAAGAGCCTAAGTATCAACTAGACCAGTACCACCAGGAGAGTTAAACGCAATTCTGACTATCCTTCCTCAGCAACGCCTTGACAACATTAGGGGGCTCTTTGAATACATACAGTTATACAGTCAAGTTTCTTACCCGTCTGGTTAGTAGATATTTATATTATTTTTAATTTAATAAATTTATTTTTAATTTATTAAAATTTTATATATAATGTTCTTAATAATTTTTATAGTAATATTATATGCCACTGTAGATTTAAAATTTATGTATTATAAATTGTTTAATATAAAAAATAACATTATATAAAACATTACAAATTTAAAAATGGGCCGGACATGGACCTTGAATGTTTAAGTTTGAGCTTAATTTATATTTTAAATGGATTTAATTTTTTTTACTTAAACTCATTTTTCAAACTTAATATTTTTCTCCAAACGATTCCAAATTTCAGGTAAGCCTTTGGATTTGAACGAATAATTCGGCCATTAAAAAGTCTACAGTGTATGCCACGCCCCAAAATTTAAAAGGTTAATTAAAATAATTAATTAAAAAGTTGAATAGGTTTGGTGGTTAAGTAGTTAAACCTAAGATCTTAGGTTCAATCTACACTCCTCCCATTTTCTTTTCATTTTATTTTCAGTAATCTTGGATAAAAACTACGTCAAAATAAATACTATCAAAATAAATACTATCAAAGATAAAACTTAACAAGAAATAGGTTTAGGCCTAATGATTAAACGCTAGTCTCCTCCTTTATTTACAGAAGTTTGAGCTACTCCATCCCCAAATTATTTTATTTTATTTTTGACTCAAAATTTTGAGAAATTTACACTTGCCACCCTAGGGTTTCAAATCCTAGACTATTTAATCAATCTTTTCCCAATAAGATTTGAATTTTGCCTCTTTTCAAATCCCTTTAGGATCTTGCCTTTTCCTTCCTATTTCTTCTCCCTTTTCTTTTCTTTCCTCTCTTTTACAATAAATTTTATATTTTTTTGTTGCTGAGTATTTTGCTTTCCCGAATTAAAACATCCTCCTTTCAATCATTTTTTCTATAGATTTTAGAGTTATCGTCAATAAAATCCCGATCTTTTCCAAGAATCGGTAAATATATCTTGTTTCAAATATTATATCTCGAATTTTCTTAATACTTCTATACGAAACTAATCCTTCATTCAGTCTAATCAATCTTTTACGGTTCTTGCTGTAACTTTCAGTGATCTTGATAAATCTTGAAATAAAGCATTAACTCTTGTATAAATCTCGTTTAAAGGACCTATTTTAGGTGTATAGGATCATATTTGATTGTAAGGAATGTCGATCGAGCTCTCAGTGAAAGGTGTGTGTTTTTTACAAGTGAATTGGGGCAAACCGTGTCTAGGATCGCACGACCCCCACATAGCCATGTGCCCTGCAAACCCTAGGCTAGTTCGGATATCACATGAGCAAAAACCCTCTACATGGCCTACCACACAACCATGTCCTCCTGTAGCTTAATTTTGCAATTTGCCACACAGCCACAATTTGTTACACAGCCGTGTAAACCCTCCACATGGCCTATAGCATCCCATATGGCTTGTCCCTTGTTTTATAGTTTTGCCTAGAATTTGTGAATTGTTTAGTTTAGTCCCTTTATGACCCTTGAACTATTTTTTAGAAATTTTATTCACTCAATTGAGGCCCTAATATTTTAAATATGCTAGAATATGTGATTTGATTATTGAACTGCTATTGAATAATTATGATATGTGAATATTACATGTATATTGTCACTGTCTCTCTGATGAATTGACATTGTTATTCTTACCTCTGTATTACTGATTGCATGCCTACTGTTACTGTTAAACCGAATACATCTTAAACATGTCTAGTGTTACTGATGAACTGAATACATGTTAATCATGTCTATTGTTTCTGTATTGTATTGTTACTAGCATGTTATATTGCATTGCATGAGGTGGGACGATTGAAAGGAGGAAGTATTGGCAGTTTAATAATCTGCAACACTGGTGGTTTATCCACAAATTTACTGGCAGCTTTTATCTGCAAATATGTTGTGCATTCACAACCTACTACTGTTTATCGACAAACACTGGTGGTTCATCCACAAATTGAAGTGTCCAGGTTAAAAGAGTTCTTGAGAACTCTTACTATGGACTGTAGCGACTGGGTAAGATCTTTTCTGTTAAACTAAAATTGCATTGCATTGACACTCATAAGCATGCACGAATGAACTATTAACTTATGTTATACTGTACGAATGTTACTGTACTGAAAACTGTTATTATGTATGTTTGGTTTATTATTTTGCACTGATTTTCTTGTGATGGAACTCACACTAAGTTTCATAACTCACTCCTTTCTTATTTTCATCTCTACAAATAACCCACCAGGTTAGGACACGAACATGATATACGGAGGGTCGGGCCTTGGACTTATTATTTGATATTTTTTTTATTCAGAGATTGTATTGTTTTATTTCCGAACTGTGGCATGATGCTTAGGTTTTGAGTTTATATTGTATGCATGACATTCAATTTGAATATAGGATATTGAAATATGAATATTAATTAATTATGCATGAAATTTGGTGTTTATTAAAAAAAAAAGAATAGATATCACTTTTTTGTTGCTAGGTTATAGATAAATTTTAAATACTAATTAAATGGAAAAATTAACTAAGTTTTCAAAAATAGTTACAGCTATAAGGAAAATGTTAATCTTATTTGGTTTTTGGTTAAACTCGTGAATTTTTTGAAAATAGGCTAATTTTTTAAAAAATAAATAAATATTTTAAAATGATTATTTAATAGAAATTCCATAGTTTACTAGGCCATTTTAACAATTAATATAATCTCTCAATTTCAAACCTAATGTCTAGGCGGATTGAAGAGTTTACATTGCAACAGTTCATTAAATACTATATAAAACTCTGGCAAAAAAAAAAATCTTTGTAAGTATTGCTATATAAATTAGGGCAACAGAAGGTTTCCACGTACATAAGTTGCCAATGAAAACATCTACAAATGAATAAATGATTCCATGAAACAAGTAGGCGATATTATTTTATATTGCCACATCAAATAAAATTTATTATATATTAATAAATTAAAAGTAAAAGTAAATTGAAAAATATTTTAAATTTAATTAAAAATTGAAAAGTAATTTCTGAGTTTTTAATTTTAAAATCGGAATTGTAATCCAATCATTCTTTACGAAAAATGCGAACAGGCTAGATGAGGGGTGATTTGGGTCTGGATTTTAGGAGGTATAAGCAAAGGCAAAGACAATGGTGGAGAAACGAGTTTTACTCTTTGGTAACTTTTGAAGAGATCCATCCTAGGGTTTGAAAGGATTGGGAGCTAAGGTCATTGATGAAGAAGACTGAAAGTCAAAATGATATATATATATATATATATATGTGTATTTTCTTTGTATCACCATTTTCTTGGTTTGTCACAATTTAGTTGGAACTTTCTATCATCATGACCTTGATTATCTTTTGTGATTTTCATTTATTTGAAAATAGATGAAAGGGTTTAATGATGAAAACCTATATTTTTGGTTTATTTTTAATTATATTTAAAATATTTTAATTTATTTATACTTTTAAATTTTAATTTATTAACATTATCTAAATTCAATTTAATGTGGTAATGTTCCCACATTGATGTATTAAAAATTAATGAGACCTATAATTTATATAAAAACACGAGCTTAGAAAAATATTTCAACTAACGAGAGCACTCTTTATTTTTATCATATTATTAAATTTATATTTAAAATAATTATAATATTTAATTTAGAATTATTAGTTAAAAGAGTTGAAATAAAATAGAAGTTGTGATAATTATGCATTTAAAAATATTAGAATTTAAATTACAATTATTGTTTAAAAAATTTGAGCTAATTTTAAAATGAATTATTACTTAAATAGAACTTTAACCATAAAATATAAGAAAAAAGCTTCCTAGTTTTATTTATGTAAAAGAATTATTACTTAAATACAAATTTAAGCATCTTAATTATCACTTAGTTAATATTAGAGTTGATTATGTTAATTAGTTATTATTTTGAATAGTGTTATTTTACATTAATTACATAAAGTAAATCTATATTGTATTTTAAATATGTTAAAAAAACTTGAATCATTATTTGAAAATTTTATATTATAATATTTGAATTCTTAAGTTAATATATTTTAATTATACAATAATCCAAATAAGAAATATTTTTATGTTAATTACTACAATAAAAATACAATATTTAAAAACTAATTAATAATAATTTATTAATAATTGAAATTAGAATACTAATTTATTAGGATTATTATGTGGTAATTATAAAAGTAATATTAATTAATAAGAAAATATATTAATGTGAAATTAATTAAATTGTTCATATCTTTTAAAAGTCCTACTCAAAGTAAATAATAAATATTTAATTAATAAATTTATAAATAATATAAAATCATTGAATATAATTGGATAAATTTAAAAATAAATCTAAGTTTTTATTAAATAAATATAATTTTATATATAAATATGATTTTATTTTAAATATGATAATAATTATTAATGTTAAAATTAATTTTTATAATTAACAAAATTGAATGTGTGACATTAACATTATATATAATCAATACATTGGTAATCTAATCTATAATGTATAATTTTATTTAGGGTAGTTATTCTGTCCACCGCTAGTAGAGTAAAAAAAAACTCCACAAGTGGGTATAGGACGATGCCAAATATCTTTTTTTTTTTAATTATTTAATTATTATTTTATTACACCCTAAAAAGATGGCATCAACCAAACCTGTTTGTGGAGTTTTTTTTACTCTAATGGCAGTGTATAAGCCTATCCATACTCTATAATTAACCCAGAATCGAATAAGGACCAGTTTGCAAAATTACAAAATGATGTCAAATGTGAGGGATTTCTTCATCACGACGGGACACACCAACTTGCCGCGTTGTGACAATAGGGGTTCCTTGTCACGCCATGGCCTAAAATCAAAGACTTGTTGCGGCGACCTTCACTTAATATCGCAACGTGGACTTTGTTTTCTACACAAATTATACCTTTTCATAACTATTTCATGTTAACCTTTCAACCTAACCAATTGAGGCATTTTGTGTAACAGCCCGATTTAGGGCCTAGTCGAAATAGTGGTGCGAGGTCACAAATCCGAGTTAGTAAAATGAGTTTTTAAGGTATTTGAGATGTTTGCATGATAATATGAAAGTTTTATGTAGAGATTTTATAAAATTGGCATTAAAGGGGTCCATTAGGACTAAATTGCAAAAGTTGCAAAATATGAGATTCTAGAAGCTTTTTGTATGAAATAGCTTTGGATTATTAATTAGAAGTCCTTAAATAGCAATTTTCCTAAATTATAATTTTTGGACAAAATTGGACATGAGTTAGAATTTTATGAAGAATTAATGGGAAGGGCATTTTGGTCATTTACCAATTAAATGATTAAAAGGGAAAAAGATGATAAAAATCTTATTCATCTTCTTCCCCAAATGCTGAAGATTAGAGAGACTCCATGGCTAGGGTTCTTCAATTTTTGAAGCTTGGAAGTAAGTGTATACTAGCTCCGTTTTTAATATTCTTCGTATTTTTGGAGTCCTCGTATTATGAATTAGCTATTTATAGTTATAAGTTGAGCTAGAATTCATGTCCATAAAAATACTCATGTATGACATGCTTGTAAAATGATGTTTTATGGAGGATTATGAGAGTTTGATGTTAGATAAACATCTTTTCCTAAGTGAATTTCATGAAAAATGTTAGTATGGACTAATTTGTAGTAGTTATGAAATTGGTCATACATAATAGAAATAGTGAGAGTATATGATTGTTATAGTAGAGAAAATGAATCGGCTAAGCATGAAGTTTAAGAAAGTTGAGTGAAAATCACTTTACGAGCATAGGGGCAAAAGAGTAATTATGAGAAAGTCTAGGGGCAAAATGGTAATTTTGCCAAAGTATGAGTTATGAGTCAATTTAGTCAATATGAGTATTAAATGAGCTAAATTATTATTATAGATCAAGAGAAACGAAGCCCGGATCGAAACCGAGGCAAGAACAAAGTCGAGGACTAAATTGCATAACTGCATACATTTTGTATATTGAGGTAAGTTTGTATGATTTTTAAGCTTTATGACAAATATCATTGAATTGCTTAGTATGATGTTGAACATATTTTAATTCCATGAGATTTTTTAATGCTATGTTAAACAATGAAATTAATGAGATTAAGACTGAGAAAGTCCAGATTGAAGTTGAATTACTTAGGATACTCAATCTACCATGTGAGATGAGAAAGCTCGTATAAGACCAAACCAAGGCATGGTATCGGTAATCAAGCAAGTTATCATGTAAGTCCAATACAAGTCTTGGCATTGAAGATTTATTATGAGATGAAGACCCATGTAAGCCCAAGCCAAGGCATGGCAATGGTGAGTTTCCAAGCAAAGATGTCATCTAAGTCCAAGACAAGTCTTGGCATTGAAGATTTATTATGAGATGAAGACCTATGTAAGCCCAAGCCAAGGCATGGCATTGGTGAGTCTCCAAGAAAAGATGTCATGTAAGTCCAAGACAAGTCTTGGCATTATAAAGTTATCATGAGATAAAGATTCCATGTAAGTCCAAGCCAAGGCTTGGCATTGGTGAGTATCAAGGAAGTTTTCATATAAGTCCAAGCTAAGGCTCGACATTGAAAAAGTAAAGATACCAAGTAAGACTATGTCAGGACATAGCAATGGTAAGTCCCAAAGGGAACCCACAAGGAAGACCTCATGTAAGTCCATGTCAAGACATGGCGTCGATATCAAGTAAGAGATCCCATTGTAAGACTATATCAAGGATATATCATTGGCATCTAGATACATGTGGGATGGGATTCAATATCCTCGGTTATTCATAGTAATTCATTGGGCATAAGAGTAAAGATTGAATGAGAAAGCAAGAAGTTAAATAAGTAAAGCTATCATCAAGTCATGCTAGTTAAAGTTAACTAAGAGTATTATACATGTGGTGAATGATGAAGTTAAGATTATGCTTATCATAGTAAAGTATGCTGATCTATGTGATCAAGTGATACAGGTACCTTGTTTACCTCACAAGCATGAGACTAGTATGTATCATGAGTTATGTAAGAATCTTTAGGAATAAGTAAGCTAAAACACATGAGTTAGGCAATGTCTTTGTTTATGATGAATGAGTTTTGATTAAGCAATTATATTGCTATGTGTATTACATGCAAACTTACTAAGCTAAATGCTTACGTCTTTAATTCTTTCTTTCTATGTAGTCCCGCCAAGTTAACTTGTGGATCATTGAAGTCGGAGCTCGAAGCACACTATCAATCACCATTTTGGTATAGCCATGTTGTTTGTATTAAGTATGGCACGTATAGGAAGCATTTCGTTTTGAAATGTCTTAAGAAGGGCCAAAGTGTGGGCTATCAAGTTTATTATTCTTTTGTATTTGGCTAAAGAGATTGGCCAAGTTTGACTAAGTATGTATGTATATTTATATCAATGAAGTATGCATCTTTGTTAATGTTAGACGAAGTATTTGAATTGTTGAATTTGGCTTGAGATTGATCTTGATTTTAGGGTGGTAATTGGCTTGGTAAATAGCCTCTAAGTGCCCACACGGATAGACACACAGGCGTGTGTGTAGGCCTTGTGTTCCCTGCATGTTAGTGTATTAAGCCAGAATAGACCACAGGCTAACCCCACGGCCATTTGTATAGGCCGTGTGTGACACACAATTAGAACATGGGCGTGTGCTCCAAGTCGTGTGAATAAGTCAGTATATGAAGGTATGGCACACGATCTAGGGCCATGGGCGTGTCCCAAATCACACGGGCATCCTGTTTTGAGAGAAAAGTTTCTAGTTGAATTTGAAAGTTTCTAAACGTAAGTTTAAGGCCTCGTAGGCCCATGAAATGCATGTTTGACTAAGAAAGAGAAGTTTTTAATTAGGAACGAAATTTTATAGCCCATAAATATATGTTTAGGAAATTTCAAGTATAGTAATGTCTCGTATCCAGTCCGAGCCCCGAACTCGGGTATGGGGTGTTACATTTAGTGGTATCAGAGCTACGATTTAGTCAATTCTAGGACTAACATATCATAAGCAAGAGTCTAGCTATACATGCTATAAGTAAGAATGTTTTTATAATGATAGTGTGACGACTCTTGATGATTTAAATTATCTCTATACATATAGTAAATGGATCATGAAAGAGCAGTGGTGGATGATGTTTAAAGCAATGCGATAGCTCCCGCTGAAGGGACAGTGCCTGTTGAGGATGAGAATAGGCCCACTACGGTAAGTTAGAGAGGAGGAGAAGAGGCTAAAGAAGCCTTCCTCCATATGATGAACACATGGTATACAGAGTTCATTCGTACAAACCCTAATGCACAACCCCCTTTACCCCCGCCTATTCCTCAGTCTATCCTAGTAGCCCCTCAAGTAGTAGAGGTGATAAGAGGAGACAAACCTACAATTGATAAGATTAAGAAACATGGGGCAGAAGAATTTCAGGCTAAAAGAGATGATGATCCAGAAAAGGCCGAGTTCTGGTTAGAAAATACCATTAGGGTATTTAATGAATTATCATGCACAGCTGAGGAATGCATGAAGTGTGTAGTTTCTCTTTTAAGAGATTATGCCTATCAATGATGGAACACTTTGGTATTGATAGTACCAAGAGAGAAGATTACTTGAAAATTCTTCCAAGAAGAGTTCAAGAAAAAGTATATCAGTCAAAGGTTTATGGACCAGAAAAGAAAGGAATTCCTAGAACTGAAGCAAGGCAAGATGTCTGTAACTGATTATGAGCATGAGTTTGTGCGAATCAGTAAATACGCTCGTGAGTGTGTATCTACCGAGGCCATCATGAGCAAGAGATTCGAAGATGGACTAAATGAGGACATCAAGTTGGTTGTTGCTGTCCTAGAATTAAAAGAATTTGTTGTGCTAGTAGAGCGAGCTTGTAAAGCCGAGGAGCTAGTACAAGAGAAAAGAAATCTGAAATGGAGTCTCGTGACTCAAAAAAGAGACAGTGGAATAAGTCATTCCAAACCTCTTCCAAGAAGTCAAGAGATTTCTCCACCCGATCGGCTACTTCCACTAGGTTTTTAAGGAAAGACAAGAGTAAGTAGTATTCAAGAAATAAGGCACAGACTACTTCAGTCGTTAGTGTGGGGAATATTCGATCTGATAGACCTAAATGCCCACAGTGTGGCAGACATCATCTCGATGAATGCCAAGCACATAAGAATGCATGTTTTAGATGTGGTTCCCAGGATCACTTTATAAAAGACTGTCCTGAGATGATGAAAGAAGAGAGAACTCAGAACCCTAAATCTGGGGGTATGGTTAGAGGCAGACCATAGAGGAACCCTGGAAGTGGGGCAGGTGGTAGAGGTAACCCTAGAGAATAGGATGCGAGACCTGAGGGTAGGGCACCTGCGAGGACTTATGCCATTTGCGCTTGTGAAGAGGCATCTTCTCCTGATGTTATTATGGGTACCTTTTCTCTTCATGATATTGAAGTTATTGCTTTAATAGATCTCGAATCCACACACTCTTACATTTGCATGGAACTAGTATCCGGTATGAGTATGCCTATAGAGTCTACAGAATTTATGATTAAGGTGTCTAATCCTTTAGGCAAAAGTGTTTTAGTTGATGAAGTATGTAAAGACTGTCCATTGATGATTAGAGGTCATTATTTTAAAGAAAACCTTATGTTGTTACCATTTGATGAGTTTGACATCATTCTTGGTATGGACTGGTTGACCACCCATAATGTAATAGTTAATTGTGGGAATAAATACATTGAGATGAGATGTGAGAATGGTGACACTCTTCATGTAGAATCAGATGAACCGGGTAGATCGCCAATAATGATTTCTTATATGACGGCATATAGATATATAAGAAATGGTATGAGGCGTATCTTGCCTTTGTGATGAATACCAGAGAAATAGAGCTAAAGATTGAGTTAGTACCGATATTATGTGAGTAATTGGATGTTTTTCCTGAGAAATAACCAAGACTACCACCAGTTACAGAGGTTGAGTTCAGCATTGATCTAGCTCTCGGTACTATACCAATATCTAATACTCCTTATAGAATGGCTCCAACGGAGTTGAGAGAGTTGAAGTCACAGTTGCAAGAGTTAACAGAAAAAGGTTTTGCAAGATCAAGTTGTTCTCCATGGGTGCTCCAGTGTTATTTGTGAAAAAGAAAGATGACACCATGAGATTGTGCATATACTACCGTCAGCTTAATAAAGTGACGGTGAAGAGCAAGTACCCATTACCTAGAATCGATGATTTGTTTGATCAATTGAAATGAGCCAGTGTGTTCTTCAAAATAAACTTGAGTTGGGGTACTACCAGTTGAGAGTAAGAGACTCAGATGTGTCGGAGACCGCTTTCGAACAAGGTATGTGTAACACCCCTTACCCGAAACCCTTGCCGGAATCGAGTACATGGCATTACTAGACTTGACTATTAACTCGGGTGTAAGATTTTAAAGCTGTCCAACTGCGTCATGCTGACCAAATCGATCATAACTCGAGTTAAAAAACTCAAAATTTAGATCCGTAAATTTTCCTTGAAACTAGACTCATATAAATTTTCACCATAATTTTTCCAGAATTTTTCAAGTGGCCAATTAGTACAGTTTATTCATCAAAGTTACCCTTATTACACTGCTTGACAATTCTGACCTGTCTCTACAAAAATACAGTTATCTCATTACAAAAATTTCCTATAATGTTCTTGTTTATACCAATGAAAAATATACTCATTAAGGGTTCTACACATATAAACCATGCTTCTTAATAATTTTTGTACAATTTTGACAATTTTTCCAAAACAGAACAGTGACTCATGAATTCATTCAGAGCAGGTCTCACTAAAACTTAATTATCTCATAATATATAAATCTTTTGCCTACTCTGTTTTTTTATGTAAAAATAGACACAATAAGGTTTAATTTCATATCTCATTCACCTTCTAATTCAATATACCCTATTTTTGGTGATTTTCTAACTCACATCACTGCTGTTACTACAAGCTGTTTTGTTGCATTATATGAAAGACTAGTTTCTAACCGAACCTACCTACATCCCTAATTCAAGGATTCATTTCAGATACAAACATTTCCTTAACAAAAACAATTAAACTTTGATTAAGAATGCATAAACATTTCCATTATAAACCAACATACATATCAAGACACAACAACAGATTTAACTAAAAATTTAGCCATATTCGCATGGCTATAATACATATAATGTTAAGGTTTCATTCACACACAATCACTTTCAAACCCCTCCTATACATGCCTTTATCTAATTTAACACAACAAAAGAGTACCAAAAGAAGTTGATAGTGTGGCGACTTGCTTGACAATCCTACTCGAGCCCGTAGCGTAAACAAAATCTGTAAAACCGAGGAGAACATTTCACACAAATAAGCTTACTAGCTTAGTAAGTCCTAAGCTCACAAAAATATAACATTTCACATAAACATTTAAGTATAATTATTTATACAAGGTCAAATGCTAGTAGCTCATTAACATAAGTATTTATACTCCATTTCTTTTAACCTACATTTCCTTTATTCATAGCATATCCACTTGAGGCTGAATTTCCATAACATTAAGTTCAAATTAATTCAATGATAAAATACTCATACATATCAATTTTTTGTCTCAAACATATATTACACAATTTCTATAATGATAACTTGACTCAAATATTTTAATCATAACTTACCTTATGTGCTTACCTATATAGATAGATGAATACTTCAACTATGATTTGCCTTAATTAATATTCAGCTTTCTCTTTTATAAAACACATCATCGGCATCAAGCTCTTTGGCGATAAAGCCCGATGAGTAACACTTAAGACAAGGCTCGCTAGGCTCGGAGTCCGAAATAAAATCAAGCCTTTGGGCACGCTAGGCACGAAGCCCGAATTAAATCACGGCACTAAGCCTGCTAGGCACGAAGCCCGAGCCTGCTAGGCACGAAGCCCAATTAAATCACTGTAATCAAACATTCTCCACACACACTTCACAACTATTATATACATATGTTTAACTCAATTGAGCTCATTCACATTAAACCAATAAAATTTACTATATCATTATGCAATCCAACAATTTATTTCACATAACCAACTTCAATCATCAACCAACTATACCACCATACATTCGGCCATAATGTAAATAGGTACAAAATTCAGCAATTCATACCATTGTATATAATCATAATTAAGTCGTTAACATTCTTTAGCTAAAGGACTTACCTCGGTTGTTGATAGTCCGTAAATCGGCTATTCAAGAACCTTTGTTTTGCCTCGATCTAGTTCTTTGTCTTTTGTTCCCGATCTAAGAAATGTCAAATAAGTTGTATTTACATTCGTTTCTTCCATTTGCTCAACAAACAAAATACACATAGCTTAATTAAGAAAAACTAGGAACCGGATTTCTTACTTCATTTATTTAATTTAAAACAATAATCACACCAAAAATTTATACATTTAACTTAATCAATTTTACTCACAATGCACTACAATACTATTAGCAACTAATTGGAACTTCTCCTCAATGGCCGAATGATCACTAGGGCCTTAAATTTCTCTAAAATTCTTCCTTCTATCATTTTACCCCTTCCTCTAGATTTACTTCAAGTAATTGACTCTTATAATTAGCTCACCCAATAACTATATCTAAGTATAATTAATCATCCAAGAGCAATTATCTGTACATGTATAATGGACATCAAAACAAGAGCAAAAGGGTTCATCAATGGTGGTCTCACATTCGGTCGAATATAAAGGCATCCCCATGCCTACATTTCAAAATTTTCTTACAAGCTCAAGCTACTTCTTCTCATCTTACCTAAGTTTACTAACAAACCTAACCATAAATCATCACCATGGCGAACTTCATCATGCCCAACATTTTCAATTTCTACTTGTTTTCAACGGTGATCAAAGAAATCAACCAATTTCAAGGATGGATTGTTAAGTGAAAGTTCAAGATCTCACCTTGGTTAACACATGCAACCAAATGAATGAAGAAGAAAATTTTTTCTCTTCTTGGAGATGATTTTAGGGTGGAAGATGAATGAAGGAAGGAAATGGTTTCATTGTTCTCTTTTTTTTTTTTAATCCATTAACAAATATTATATCATGTTTATATTATACTATTACTTAATTATAATATGCTAAAATAAAATATATTATTTGTAGCATGATTACCGCCCACTACACTACAATTATGGGAAATTTGACATGCAACTCCTTAAGTTTAATAAACAATTCATTTTAACCTTCTAATTTCATGCTCACTACTTTTATCACCTTAGCAACTTAATCCTTTTTGTTAAATTAAATACTCAAATGATTAAATTTTTCCACGAGATTTTCACACACTTCAATTCACATAAAATAAACTCAAAATATAAATATTAAATATTTATCGGGCTCGGATTCGTGGTCCCGAAACCACCTTTCCGACTAGGGTCAGATTCGGTCTGTTACAGTATGGGCATTATGAATTTTTAGTCATGCCCTTTGGGTTGACCAATGCTCCTGCGGTATTCATAGACCTAATGAACCGCATCTTTAGGCCATACCTCGACAAGTTTGTAGTCATTTTTATTGATGACATATTGATTTATTCTCAATATGAGATTGAGCATGCTGAGCACCTACGGATAGTTTTACAGATTCTACGAGAAAATCAGTTGTATGCCAAGTTCAGTAAGAGTGAATTTTGGCTCAAAGAAGTAGGATTTCTGGGACATATTGTCTCGGGAGATGGAGTACGAGTGTATCCAAGTATGATTTCAGCTATAACGGACTGTAAACCACCGAGGAATATATCTGGGATCAAAAGTTTTCTAGGCTTAGCCGCTATTATAGACAATTCGTCAATGGGGTTTTCCATGATCGCGACACCGATGATGAAATTGCTACAGAAAAATGTGAAGTTTGAGCGAACAAAAAGATGCCAACAAAGTTTCGAGAAACTGAAAGCATTGTTGACATAAGCTCCAGTTTTAGTACAACCTGAGACGGGAAGAGAATTTGTGATTTACAGCGATGCATCCTTAAACGGATTAGGCTGTGTGTACTGATGCAAGAAGGCAAGGTTATTGCTTATGCCTTCAAACACTTGAAGCCTCATGAGAGGAATTATCCGACGCATGATTTAGAGTTGGCTACCATAGTCTTCGCTTTGAAGATTTGGAGACACCATCTATATAGTGAAAGATGTCAGATTTTCACTGATCACAAAAGTTTGAAGTACTTGATGACGCAAAAAGAGTTGAACCTAAGACAGTGAAGATGGTTAGAATTACTAAAAGACTATGAGTTAATCATTGACTATCATCCCGGAAAGGCGAATGTGGTCACCGATGCTTTGAGTAGAAAGTCCCTATTTGCATTAAGAGCATTGAATTCACGGATGACTTTATCCAACGATGGTTCTATCCTAGCTGAGTTGAGAGCTAGACCAATGTTCCTCCAAGAGATCATTGAGGCTCAAAAAGAAGATAGTGAATTACAAGCCAAGAGAACTCAGTGCAAGTCAGATGTTGAGTCCGATTTCCAGATTAGTTCCAATGGAAGTCTGATGTTCAAAGATGGAGTTTGTATGCCGAGAAAGGAAGAGCTTATTCAGAGAATTTTGTATGAGGAACATAACGGATGTTTATCTGTACATCCAGGTAGTACCAAGATGTATAATGATTTGAAGCAACGATATTGGTGGCTGAGAATGAAGAAAGATATTTCAAAATTCGTTTCAAGATGCTTGATTTGTCAGCAAGTAAAGGCTGAACACCAAGTACCTACAGGTTTGCTCTAACCAATTATGGTTCCCGAGTGGAAATGGGACCGTATCACTATGGATTTTGTAACGAGTTTACCATTATCTCCAAGTAAGAAGATGTCATATGGGTTGTGGTTGATAGACTCACAAAATCAGCTCATTTCTTACCTGTACGAGTTGATTACTCACTAGACAAGTTGGAAAACTTCTACGTTTCAAAAATAGTAAGGCTTCACGGAGTTCCATTTTCAATCATATCGGATAGAGATTTGAGATTCACATCCAGATTTTGGAAGAAGTTACAAGAGGCCTTGGGTGCAAAATTTGTTTTAGCACAACTTTTCATCCTCAAACTGACGGTCAGTCGGAGAGGTTAATTCAAGTACTAGAGGATATGCTCAGATGTTGTATTCTCGAATTCCAAGGCAGTTGGGAAAAGTTTCTCCCATTGGTAGAATTTGCCTACAATAATAGTTTTCAATCAAGCTTAAAGATGGCGCCTTATAAAGCTTTATATGGGCGTAAGTCTCGAACGCCTCTATATTGGACTGAACTCAAGGAAAACCAGATTCACGGGGTTGATTTGATTAGAGAGACCGAACAGAAGGTGAAAGTAATTCAAGAAAGTTTAGAGGATGCTTCTGACAGACAAAAATCCTGCTCGGATTTAAAGAGAAAAGGGATAGAGTATCAAGTCGGGGATAAAGTTTTCTTGAAAGTATCACCATGGAGAAAGATTCTTAGATTTGGCTGGAAAGGCAAGTTGATTCCACGTTTTATCAGACCATATGAAATTACTGAGAGAGTTAGGCCGGTAGCTTATCGGTTGGCTTTGCCGTCTGAGTTAGAAAAGATACATGATGTGTTTCACCTGTCTATGTTGCGACACTACCGATCAGACCCTTCGCATGTTATTACACAGACAAAGGTAAAGATTCAACCCGACATGACTTATGGTGAAGAACCAGTTAAGATTTTAGCTTGGAAAGTCAAGCAGTTGAGAAATAAGAATATCTCCCTTGTTAAAGTATTATGGAAAGGACATGAGGTAGAGGAAACTACGTGGGAACCAGAAGAAACCATGAGAAACCAATACCCAAACCTCTTTGTTGGTAAGATTTTCGAGGACGAAAATCCTTAAGGGGGAGAATTGTAACAGCCCGATTTAGGGCCTAGTCGAAATAGTGGTGCGAGATCACAAATCCGAGTTAGTAAAATGAGTTTTTAAGGTATTTGAGATGTTTTCATGATATTATGAAAGTTTTATGTTGAGATTTTATGAAATTGGCATTAAAGGGCCCATTAGGACTAAATTGCAAAAGTTGTAAAATATGATATTCTAGAAGCTTTTTGTATGAAATAGCTTTGGATAATTAATTAGAAGTCCTTAAATAGCAATTTTCCCAACTTATAATTTTTGGATAAAATTGGACATGAGTTAGAATTTTATGAAGAATTAGTGGGAAGGGCATTTTGCTCATTTACCAATTAAATGATTAAAAAGGGAAAAAGATGATAAAATCTTATTCATCTTCTTCCCCAAGTGCCGAAAATTAGAGAGACTCTATAGCTAGGGTTCTTCAATTTTTGAAGCTTGCAAGTAAGTGGATACTAGTTCCGTTTTTAATATTCTTCGTATTTTTAGAGTCCTCGTATTATGAATTAGTTATTTATAGCTATAAGTTGAGCTAGAATTCATGTCTATAAAAATACCCATGTATGACATGCTTGTAAAATGATGTTTTATGGAAGATTATGAGTTTTTGATGTTAGATAAACATCTTTTCCTAAGTGAATTTCATGAAAAATGTTAGTATGGACTAACTTGTAATAGTTATGAAATTGGTCATAATAGTGAGATATTATGATTGTTATAGTGGAGAAAATGAATCGGCTAAGCATGAAGTTTAAAAAAGTTGAATGAAAATCACTTACGAGCTTAGGGGCAAAGAAGTAATTATGAGAAAGTTTAGGGGCAAAATGGAATTTTGCCAGAGTATGAGTTATGAGTCAATTTCGTCAATATGAATATTAAATGAGCTAAATTATTATTATATATCAAGAGAAACAAAGCTTGGATCAAAATCGAGGTAAGAACAAGTCGAGGACTAAATTGCATAACTGCATACATTTTGTATATTGAGGTAAGTTTGTATGATTTCTAAGCTTTATGATAAATATCATTGAATTGCTTAGTATGATGTTGAATATATTTTAATTCCATGAGATTGTTTAATGCTGTGTTAAACAAAGAAATTAATGAGATTAAGACTGAGAAAGTTTAGATTGAAGTTGAATTACTTAGGATACTCGATCTACCACGTGAGATGAGAAAGCCTGTATAAGACCAAGCCAAGGCATGACATCAACAATCAAGCAAGATATCATGTAAGTCTAAGACTAGTCTTGGCATTGAAGATTTATTATGAGATGAAGACCCATGTAAGCCCAAGCCAAGGCATGGCATTGGTGAGTCTCCAAGCAAAGATGTCATGTAAGTCCAAGAAAAGTCTTGGAATTGAAGATTTATTATGAGATGAAGACCCATGTAAGCCCAAGCCAAGGCATGGAATTGGTGAGTCTCCAAGCAAAGATGTCATGTAATTCCAAGACAAATCTTGGCATCGTAAATTTATCATGAGATAAAGATTCCATATAAGTCTAAGCCAAGGCTTGGCATTGGTGAGTATCAAGGAAGTTTTCATATAAGTCCAAGCTAAGGCTCGGCATTGACAAAGTAAAGGTACCAAGTAAGACTATGTCAAGAGGGAACCCACAAGGAAGACCTCATGTAAGTCCATGTCAAGACATGGCATCGATATCAAGTAAGAGATCCCATTGTAAGACTATATCAAGGATATAACATTGGCATCCAGATACATGTGAGATAAGATTCAATATCCTCGGTTATTCATAGTAATTCATTGGGCATAAGAGTAAAGGTTGAATGAGAAAGTAAGAAGTTAAATAAGTAAAGCTATCATCAAGTCATGGTAGTTAAGGTTAACTAAGAGTATTATACATGTGGTGAATGATGAAGTTAAGATTATGCTTATCATAGTAAAGTATGCTGATCTATGTGATCAAGTGATACATGTACCTTGTTTACCTCACAAGCATGAGACTAGTATGTATCATGAGTTATGTAAGAATCTTCAAGAGTAAGTAAGCTAAAACACATGAGTTAGGCAATGCCTTTGTTTATGATGAATGAGTTTTGATTAAGCAATTATATTGCTATGTGTATTACATTCAAACTTACTAAGATAAATGCTTACGTCTTTAATTCTTTCTTTCTATGTAGTCCCTCCAAGCTAACTTGTGGACCATTGAAGTCGGAGCTCGAAGCACACTATCAGTCACCATTTTGGTATAGCCATGTTGTTTATATTAAGTATGACATGTATAGGAAGCATGTCGTTTTGAAATATGTCTTAAGAAGGTCCAACTTGTGGGCTATCAAGTTTATTATTCTTTTGTATTTGGCTAAAGAGATTGGCCAAGTTTGACTAAGTATGTATGTATATTTATAACAATGAAGTATGCATCTTTGTTAATGTTAGACGAAGTATTTGAATTGTTGAATTTGGCTTAAGATTGATCTTGATTTTAGGGTGGTAATTGGCTTGGTAAATAGCCTCTAAGTGCCCACACGGATAGACACACGAGCATGTGTCTAGGCCATGTGTTCCTTGCATGTTAGTGTATTAAGTCATAATAGACCACGGGCTGACCCCACAGCCGTTTGTATAGGCCGTGTGTGACACACGGTTAGCACATAGGCGTGTGCTCCAAGCCGTGTGAATAAGTCAGTATTTGAAGGTATGGCACACGGTGTAGGGCCACGGGCGTGTCCCAAACCACATGGGCGTGTGACCCCTATTTTGAGAGAAAAGTTTCTAGTTGAATTTTGAAAGTTTTCGAACGTAAGTTTAAGGCCTCGTAGGCCTATGAAATGTATGTTTGACTAAGAAAGAGAAGTTTTTTTATTTGGAACAAAATTTTATAGCTCGTAAATATATGTTTAGGAAAGTTCAAGTATTGTAATGTTTCATATCTAGTCCCAGCCCCGAACTTGGGTATAGGGTGTTACATTTAGTGGTATCAGAGCTACAGTCTAGTCAGTTCTAGGACTAACGTAGCATAAGCAAGAGTCTAGCTATACATGCTATACGTAAGAATGTTTTTATAATGATAGTGTGATGACTCCTGAAGATTTAAATTATCTCTATACATATAGTAAATGGATCCTGAAAGAGCAGTGGCGGATGATGTAGAAAGCATTACGCCATTTCCCGTTGAAGGGACGGTGCCTATTGAGGATGAGAATAGACCCACAACGGTAAGTTAGAGAGGATGAGAAGAGGCTAAAGAAGCCTTCCTCCATATGATGAACACATGGTATATGGAGTTCATTCATACGAACCCAAATGTACAACCCCCTCCACCCCCGCCTATTCCTCAGTCTATCCCAATAGCCCTCAAGTAGTAGAGGTGATAAGAGGAGACAAACCTCCAATTGATGAGATTAGAAAACATGGGGTAGAAGAATTTCGGGCTAAAAGAGATGATGATCCAGAAAATGGTTAGAAAATACCATTTGGGTATTTAATGAATTATCATGTACAGTTGAGGAATGCATGAAGTGTGTAGTTTCTCTTTTAAGAGATTTTGCCTATCAATGGTGGAACACTTTGGTATCGGTAGTACCAAGAGAGAAGATTACTTGGAAATTATTCCAATAAGAGTTCAAGAAAAAGTATATCAGTCAAAGTTTTATGGACTAGAAAAGAAAGAAATTCCTAGAATTGAAGCAAGGCAAGATGTCTATGACTGATTATGAGCGTGAGTTTGTACGACTCAGTAAATACGCTCGTGAGTGTGTATCCACCGAGGCCATCATGAGCAAGAGATTCAAAGATGGACTAAATGAGGACATCAAGTTGGTTGTTGCTTTCTTAGAATTAAAAGAATTTGTTGTGCTAGTAGAGCGGGCTTGTAAAGCCAAGGAGCTAGTAAAAGAGAAAAGAAATCTTAAATGGAGTCTCGTGACTCGAAGAAAGAGACAGTGGAATAAGTCATTCCAACCCTCTTCTAAGAATTCAAGAGATTTCTCCACCCGACCGTCTACTTCCACTGGGTTTTCAAGGAATGACAAGAGTAAGCAGTATTCAGGAAATAAGGCACAGACTACTTCAGTCGCTAGTTGACCCCTGTTTTGAGAGAAAAGTTTCTAGTTGAATTCTGAAAGTTTCCGAATGTATGTTTAAGGCCTCGTAGGCCCATGAAATGTATGTTTGACTAAGAAAGAGAAGTTTTTAATTTGGAACGAAATTTTATAGCCCGTAAATATATGTTTAGGAAAGTTCAAGTATAGTAATGTCTCGTATCTAGTCCCAGCCTTGGACTCGGGTATGGGGTGTTACATTTTGCAAAATATTTACCTGAACAAAACCATTCCAATGACATTCCAAAACATCACTTCAAAACTAATTCACACCAAACAATTCATTATGCAACATTTAGCACCCAAACATACCAATTCATCCTAATCTGTAACGATCCAAAAATTTGAGTGTTGTTTGTTGAATCATGTCATTATTAAGTCTCTGTATCTGTGGTTAAGTGTTCTGCTTGTGTGTTAAAGGTTAGGGGTTTAAACCTCACTTTCAAAACTTCTATTATTTTGTTTAGTTGACCTTTATCCTTGATTTTTGACTTAAGTTAAATTTTGTGTAAGAATGAGCTTGCTGGTTCGATGGTTAATTTTCTATATACCTTCTAGTTCTATGTTCGAGTCTCTGCATAAGCGAGAAAGGAATGTATTTAATTTTCTTTTGCTTTACAAGGGAATTAGTTATTTTAAATTATTAAAGTTTTTTCCTTTTAATTATTCGATTCTTTTTCTTTCTTTCTACGTTCTTCTTTTGTTTTTGTTTTTGTTTTTGTTTTCCTTTCTTCACTATAATTTTTCCTTTTACTCATCTCGAGGACTTGCTACGGGTTTAATTGGGAAGTTTTTGTTTTTCATTGTTCAATTGCAAGATTATTACTATAAGTGCTGCTGTTGATTCCTTCGTTTTCGCTAAAATTTGTCTATTCTCTTTGTGGTTGAATAATATTGTTTAGTTGTACCAAATTCCCTATTAATTTTTTAATTAGGCTTATTTAGGCGAGAATCTCAAAAGAAGAATTCCTCCAACATTGTAGTATTGATTAATTGTTATTCCTTCATCGGTAATAGCATAACCTTCATTTTGGAGCCTTTGTGTTAAAGTATTTGACATAGTTCAATTTAACTATAATCTAGCCTTTTAACTCGATTAATCTCTTTGAATTAGACAATTGGTTGTCATTCCTAGGTTACGAGGTCATATCCATTGCTTCTAATCAAACCTGTACCAGGTGTGTAATGAAAACTCAAAATTTTGTAATATTTGAATGTTGGAAAACATGGTTGTCAATGCTACACGATCATGTGTGCAGGCCGTGTAACTTACTGTTTATGAATTAGGGTCATATGGGCTAGGGGCATGGGCATGTGTCTAGGCCGTGTAACTCATTGTTTGTGAATTAGAGTCACAAGGACATATGTCCAAGTTGTGTAACACATTTTTTGTGAATTAGAGTCATACGGGCCAGGCACACAGGCATGTGCTAGGTCGTGTGAACCACACAGGTGAGCTCTCCAGGCAATGTGAATACATATGGGCGTGTGGACCAAATTTCAAATTTTTCTGTTAAGGTCATAACCGTCGTTCCAGTCAAATGTAGGCCTATCGTAGGGTTCGTATGATCCAGTTTGGGCTATAAAACCCAATAATTGTGAATCTATTTCTGTATAAACTATTATTATATATATGTCATTGATTTGTTAACTAGAGAGTAATTATATTCTGTATTAACTGAGTATAATCTGAATCTATAACACCATATGCTTATATCTATATCTATAAATCTATATTTGTATTGGGGTTGGGATTGAATAAGAAGAAAGTTGGGGGAAGTTTATTAATCTGCCAAGATTGGTGGCTAAACCACGAATATGTATCTGATTCTGGCGACTTATCTCATTCTGTTCTGGCAACTAGTCTGCGACTTTTCAAACGTGACATACGGTCACTATGTGGTGTGTAATGATAGATGGGTACTCAGTACCCTTTTTGGTGAGCAGGCTTAGACGGAGATGGTGTGCGGATGGGGGTATTGCATCTTGTAACACCCCAAACCCGGCCTAGATGTTATGGCCGAATTTGGCATGTCACATTGAAGTGTTTTTCAAAAATCATGTTTTCATTGAAAACCCTTCTTGAAATTTAAAACTTCTTGCCATTCAAAACTTGTACAAAACCTCAGTTTGCATTTGTTTATTTTCAATCGACGTTGATTAAAAATTTATTACCTTCAAAACCTTATTGTTATGGAAGCTTAATTTAAAACTATTGATTTACGAAAACGCGATATTTAAAAATTGAGTTGCGAAAATGTAGCATTTGAAAATAGTTATTGTTTTGGAAAACTTTGTTCTACTTCTAACAGATATAAATTACAATCAATAAAAATCCCAAATTTAAAATCCAGAAATTATAGAGGCCTTATTACAACTTGAATCAAAATCAAAGTGCTTAAGTAAATGAGCAAAATAGAATAAAACATGTGCAGTTGTGTGGCCCTCTCCGAGTCCCTCGCAGCTTTGAACCGTCTAATGCTAGGGATTACCTGAAAGGCTAAAAATGGGGTGAGTTACGAAAACTCAGTGTGTAATCCCCTTATTAAAGAAGTAGTCAGTATACAAAAATAGAATCAGCCTGGGCCTCGGCCCTTTAACAGTAATAGTACATTGTGGGCTTTAGCCCATTATAGTAATCAATGTAGGCCTGAGCCCAATACAGTAATGGTGGCAATTGGGCCTTAGCCCCCATCAGCCTCGGTTGGGCCTTAGCCCATATCAAATGTCACATATCACATCTATCTGGGCCTAAGCCCATCTCAATATCAGAATCAGTATATGCAATGCATAAATACCCAAACCAACCCTGCACTCCACCTCCTGTCCAACCCTGCACTCCTTTGGGGATTAAATCGACCCACCTATCCATACACTTCTTATGTAGCACCGGTTGCGACACTAACCAATATTGCAACAGAGCTGCCAATCACATAATCGACTTAAAGCCATTGGTGGGTCCACAGTCGTCTCATGCGACCCATGCGACCCTCACATATCAATCACTTCCTCCAATACAAGATCCCAACCCCATGCAGTATGTCGTGTATGTAGTATGCCATGCTTAGAATCAATCATATTATTCACAATTAAGTCAATCAAATCATAGTCATACAATCACAGTCAAATTAGTCAAATCCTAGCACAAATCAATCATTCACCCTCGAGGGACAAAATAGTTATTTACCCTCTACGGGCATTACGATCATTTTACCTTACAATGATATTACGGTCATTATGGTCATTTTACCCTATAGGGGCATTACGATCATTTTACCCTACAAGGGCATTATGGTTATTTTATCCTACAGGGTATTACGGTTATTTTACCCTATAAGGGCATTACAGTCATTTTACCTTACAGGGGTATTATGGTTATTTTACCTATAAAGCATTACAGTTGTTTTACCCTATAAGGTATTACAGTTATTTTACCCTACAGGGGCATTACGATCATTCTACCTTACAGGTGTATTACAGTCATTCTACCCTATAGGGGTATTACGGTCATTTTACCCTAAAGGGCATTACGGCCATTCTACCCTATAGGGGCATTACGGTCATTCTACCCTACAAGGGTATTACGGTCATTCTACCTTACAAGGGTATTACGGTCATAACCGTGTAAATGGGCCCAAGGCTCAATGTTCGGCCTAAGTGGGCCCACACGCTTTCGTATGGCCCATTTAGCCCAAATTCGGTCACGGCTATGGGAACTACATAGCCTAGTCTAGTATTTACCACATAACATGGATTTTATTTGTATGGGGCCTACGAGCCCATTGGGCCCACATGACCCATGTCAGCTAAACGAGGCCAAAGATCACGAGAATGCTCGTAGTGGCCTCTACAATTTATTGCCCATGATTTGTGGGCTCGATTTACCACACGAATGATCGCACGCTCGTGAGGACAAGAATGTCGAAGTTTCAGCTTTTTGGCTTTTCAACTTTTGCCGATTCACAGTAGAGATAGTGTGATTACACACTATACCAGCTTTTACGCCTATTACCGTTTGCAGGGTTCGGTTACACACCTAATTACGAAATGTGCGAATGACCCACGAGAACTCCAACGTATATTTAATCAAGGCAATCCATTAATCACTTGTCAATTGGGTTAACCGAATCCCAATCAACTTATCAAAAACAGCCTTTACCAAAAATACTTGTCCAATAGATTACCTCTCCCTTGACTAGATCAGTTGGTTGTGGTTTGCCCAATTGATCTAGAGATTGGTGCAACCACCCTTCCACACCCCGGTAAAAAATCTCGAATAGCTGACACTTTACGCTACTTAAATTTGGGGTTAGGGGCTACGTACCCATTCTCAGCTAGCACCATTCCTGATCCTCCCTCAGAATGGCTACTACTCGTCACCATTGATATCTCTTTATGCAACATATTATCGGAAACCTCCATTTCTCTTTTAGAGATTTTAGAACCCAAAATTGATGATGATAGAACCGGTTGGAATAGTTTAGGTGTATTCGGCCAAGCACAATAAGGAAATATGATAAACTGAATGTACACAAAAAGCCTTATGAAGAATTCGACTATGATTGGAAGAGAGTGGAAAGCAGAGAAGAAGAAGATGGAGAGTAGGTTCGATTTAGGAGGGAGGCCGAGAGGAGAAGGATTTAGAAGGAAAAGAAGAAGCAGAACCAATAGTGAGGGAGGAAAGGGATTTTGGCAAAGCAAAAAAACAAAAAGAAACCAAAAAGAAGGTTACCTATGCGACAATTGTGGGAAGGAGGAAAGTAGTGGAAATTTTGGTCACTTCAATAGCTAAACGCAAACCCGAAAGGAACCTCGAAAGGTAGAAAAATCCCAAAGAATATTTGGCACCTTGCTTTCAACCCTCTCAAAATCGAACAAAGAATTGCCTTGTGTGGAAAATGCTCCCTCACTTCCCCTTAGCCGAATTTAACTAAGCCTTAGAGTTCCAATCAGCCGCAGCATCCTACCAACCTCCCATTTTCGAATTTCCTTGATTTTCTCCCTAATCTCCTCCTTGATTTGCTCCACAAAACCCTCCAAGACCAATTCAAACTTCACCTGACAGAGTTTTGGTCTAACTTCAGTTCTCATGCTGCAAGGAAATAAAATAAATTCTCCCTTGCACATCATGAGACTCGAACTTGAACTCCCTTACAACCTTGAACACGCCAGTTACCACTTGACTACAAGTTCTCTTGTGTCATAAAACAAACATTATTATTAATAAGGCCTAAGTTCCAATGTCCAGGTTCATTTAGGAGAAAACTAAAAATTTTGCAAGAGCAAAGACTTGAACCCAGGCTTCTCACACACTCCATACACACCCAAATCACTTAGCCATTAAAGCAAGAAAGCAATTTGTGACATTTTCTTGCACACATGAATATTTATGTGCAGTCTCCTAGTTGATCCCACGCTCAAGGGCCATTCCTTCTAGGCCCAAATTTAAGGTGTTACACATCTGCATCTATATATGTTGTAATCTGTATCTATAGCTGGCACATTTTGTTCTGCTTCCATATTTAATTCTAAGAGCTATTGAACTATGAGAAATCGAAGATTTGCTCTATAGTTTATGTTCAATAAATACTATAAGTTACACACTGTGTTTATCAACTCATTTTGTTTGTTTATCTGAATTTCAAGTAATCCTCCAACTTAAGCAGCTCAGCGTGGTAGGAGCTCGGTCATCCATATCTACTTATTTTACTACTTAAATCAAACTTAAACTATAGTGTGTTTTAACTTGGGTTTGATTTTAAGTTTGGAATTCCATGTTGATTAAACTACTTAGATGATTTTGGAAAGTTAAAATTTAAATAGAAAAAGTTGGACTTTTCTAGGATAATCTAATATAGCTTTCATGACTTGGTCTTAACGTCTAGGCTGGGTTTAGGGTGTTATGTTTAACGGTATCAGAGGCAGGTTTACAAAACTCAGGCTGTGGTTTCGGGGATCCCATTTTTATGAATAGTATGGTTTGATTAAATATGTTTATCTGATTAAATTTGAAAATTGATTTTATAAAGACCGAGTCTCCGACACTAAACCTATAAGTATTATTGTTTTAGCTACACTAATTAAGTAAAAGTATTATAGTAATTGAACTGGTTTACTTAGTTGAATCATCTGATATGAACTACCATAAGATATCTGATAAGAATTTCAAACTGATCTGTGCTTTTCTGACAGTGTAGATAAATTAATAGAATGAGGTCGCGTAGTAGTCGCGAACGTGGTTCCTATAGGGGCCACGGGCGTCAAGGAGGAGCTCGAGCAGAGTTATCCTCTATGGGAAATATGTTAAATCTGGAGATAAGCTAAACTATTGGTACACCTATTACTGAGACAAGATCTTAGACTCCGACAGTTGGGGATAATGCACTATCTCAAGCTATGCTACGAGTATTAGATAGAGTCTCTATGACATATTCTGGATCTAGAGGTCGTGGGTTGGTTACAAAATGACTCTAGCTGAATGGTGTGAAGGTTTTGAAGGGTGTTATTAGATTCGCCCCGACAGTGGCTGTGTATTGGCTAGAGGCTACTAAGCACATCATGAATGATATTGACTGTGCTCCTGTGCAGAAACTAAAGGGTGCAGTGTCACTACTCGAGATGAGGGGTAGCAGTGGTGGTTGACTGTTGAGTAGAGCACCCAGCCCAAACAAATTGCTTAGGATTTCTTCAAGAATGCCTTCTAGAGTAAGTATGTCAGGGTGAGTTATGTGGATGCTCGTAGATGCAAACTTATGAGCTTAGTTCAGGGTGAGAGGTCTTTGGTCAAGTACGAGGCTGAGTTTCTAAGATTAAGCAAGTATGCTCGAGCACTGGTTTATAAGAGTGTCCGATTCGAGGAAGGACTGATGTATGATCTGAGAGTCTTAATAGCTCCACAAGGGAGCGGTTTTTGCCATCTTGGTGAATATAGCAAAGATTACTGAGGAATGTAAGCACACTGGGCGCGAGAAAGGTCAAAGTAGGTTTAGGAGGGATTCGGGTCCCTCTAGTGCTGTTAAGCACCCTAAAAATGGACTAAGCTTGATAGGCCTCCAAGAAATGAGGCATTAGCTATACTAACGATGATTCAGACTTGTGGTGTTTGTGAGAGGTGTCATTCGGGTGGGTGTTGGAGAAAATTGGGGGCTTGTCTTTGATACAGTCGATGGAACATCGTGTTAAGGACTACTTTAGTGATTTGATCAAGTGGAAGCTTTAGTACAAGCCCTTGCTTCAGGGCTCATTTAGCCTCCAAGAGTAGTTTAGCAGCCACCTAGGGGCTGTGATAAGGTAAAGGCAGTAATGGCTCTGGCCGATGCCAGAGAGCACATGACAGAGGTGCAGTTCAGGCTAAGGCACATCAACCTACTCTTATGTACGCAGCGAGGCACCATAAGGACAACGACAACACTGATGTTATCGTGGGTACGTTCTACATTTATTCTGTTCCGTATTTTGCTTTGACAGATATTGGTTCCAATCATTCATATGTATCTAACATTATTTCTGTGAATTTGTGTATATCTACTAAGTATACTATTAGAGAGATATCCATAATTAGTCCTTTAGGCCATTTGATCCGAATTGATTAAGTGTATAGACGTGTTCCATTAGAAATTCAGGGTGTTGTGTTTTTGGCTAACCTAATGGAGTTGCCGTTTGGAGAGTTTGATTTGATTCTAGGAATGGATTGGCTTGGGGAACATCAAGTCAGTTTAGATTGTGCCTCTAAGAGGGTAACTCTAAGATCAAATGAGGATACCAAGATCGTTATGGTCGGTAAGCGTCAAGATTACCTTTCTAATGTAATCTCCATACTTACATTGAAAAGTTAGTTAGAAAAGATTGTGAAGCATACTTGGCCTTTGTGTCTAACTCTAGTTCTATAAGGTTTTCTGTTAAGGATATTCGAATTGTAAAAGACTTTCCGGATGTTTTGTAACAGCCTGATATAGGGGCTAGTCAGAATAGTGATCTCAGAATCACTAATTCGAGATTAGAGAAAATTATTTTCATGTTACGTTATGTGTTATAACATGTTTATAAGGATGCATGAAAATTTTGATGCCTTAATTTTAGCGATTTCTAGCTAAATTGTGAAAAGGACTAAATCGCATAAAGTGCGAAAGTTCTATTTTATTTCCTAGAGGTGCCAAATAGCTATGGATTATTAATTGGAGGTCCCAAATGTACAATTTGACCTTGTTTAAGTGGGTTGACCGTTCATAAAACACAAAGGGGAAAAGAGCATTTATTATGATGAATAGTTGGTGATATTAGTTGGAAAAATAAATAAAATAAGATGATATAAGCAAAAGTTATCATCTTTTTATTTATCTTTCTTCTCCAACCAAAAATATCAGCCATGGGAGGGGTTTGAAAGCTTCAAATTTCAGCAAGCTTTACTCCATTCATGTAAGTCCATTTGATGTTTTTTTTTATGAAAATTATATTTTTGGAGTCCCCAAAGCTTAAGATAGCTAATGGGGGGACAAATTTGCAGCATGGTTGAAAGTCTAGGGACTTACCATGATAGAGTTTATGCTGTTTGATGAGCTTTTATGGAATAAAATGAATGATAGGATGATGACAAACAACTTTTGTGAAAGGTATTGTTATGAAAACATCTAATTTGGGCTAAAATGCAAAAGTTGTAAATTGTTCGTTAAGGCATGAAATAGTTGGAATTGTGGATAGTTGTAAGAGGATTAAAAGATCAGCTAGGCTTGTTTAATAAGAAAATGTGATGAAAATTTATTTACGAGCCTAGGGGCAAAATCATAATTTTACCAAAGTGTAGGGGCAAAAATAGTCATTTTTGCCTAAAGTGTAGTTTATGGTGAATTATGAATTATAAGTGATTAAATCACTAAATTCCATTGTTCTAGATCAAAGAAAACAAGCTTTGGACCTAGAACGGGTGACAAGAGAAATGTGGGCAAAAAGTCCTTTTCGGCCTTTTTGTCATCGAGGTAAGTCCATGTGCAAATGTTGCAATTATGTATGAGTTAATTTAATATTCTAATGTTGTATGGAATGTATAATTAGTCTATGAATGCATGAATTATCTTTTGATGAGATGTCAAAAGAATTGAATCTAAGAGTAATGGGAAATGTAAATTGTATGAAATGATGATAGTTAAGGTTCCGTGTAAGACCTTATTGAAATATGACCTTAGTGAGAGATATTAAATAAGACCATGTCAAGGACATGGCAACGATGTAAGAATTCGTATAAGACCATGTCAGGGACATGGCATCGATATGTTAATACTTGTAAGACCATATCAGAATATGGCCTTGGTGTAAGAATTCGTATAAGACCATGTTAGGGACATGACATCGATATGTTAATGTAAGTAAGACCCTATTAGGGTATGATGTCAATGTGACACTATGTGCATGAGATTCAATAGTGTTAGTTAACAATTCGAGATGAATTCAGTATATGATGAACCTCTAGTGGATTATGTTTAATCGATACACCTTAGTTGTATGAGCTAGATTTATTAATGCATTGTGTGAATGCCAATGAGAATCATAGAAAGTTAAGTAAAAATAGAAATGTGTGAGGATGTTCTTGGTTGAACATTTGAAATAGAGATATACATGTGGATTACTATCCATGAATGTAAAATAACGGTGAGCTATGTGCGATATCACCTTATTGATGTTAATGATGGGCTAAGTGTGATACTATCAATTATATCGTTATCGGTGGGCTATGTGCATTACCACCTGATTAATTAGTAATCGATAGGCTATGTGCAATACCATCGCTTATAAATGATTGGTGGGCTGTATGTGATACCACCCTAATAGAGATTCAATAGTGGGCTAAGTGCGGAACCACTGAGAAATTAGTAGTATGAGTGACTCATTGAAAATGATTGATATGTTGTTTTATATGATCATGTGGAGATCGGTGCAGGAATGTATGTTAATTAAATGAGCAATTGCCTTATGGCATTTTAAGAATGTAGTAAGAGATAGAATGAGTAAGCTTCAAAAGTGGTTGAGTAAGTAACCATGAGTTTATGAGAAAATTCATTATAATACATTGTAGTCATGGATATTCAATGAATATTAGAAATTGTCAGTTATATATAGATGAACTTATTAAGCATATTGCTTACTCCTTTTCTTTTCCCATCTCTTATAGGTTATTTTAACTAGCTCAGGTTAGAGGCCGTGGGAGATGTTTTCACACTATTGAGTAGACTCCTGGTATGATGTTTCAAGTTCTTTTGAATCATGGCATTTATAGGGATTCTTTTAAAGTTGATTATGTTCTAATTGATGTAGCCAAATTGTGTTGGCCTAAGAGAACTTAGAGTTTGGTTGTGTATAGCCATAGATGAAGGCTTAAGTCATTTGTAATTGTATTGGGAATAGTTCTCCCTAATGCATGGGATGAATACTTTAACTCTTTTATGATTAGATGTCCTTATTTCAAGAGTTATATTGATGCTATGTGAAGTTATGTGATGATGAATGAATGTATGCAAATGAGAGTGGCAATTGGCTTGGAAAATAGCCTTCATGTGCCCACACAGGTAGACACACGGGTGTGTTTCTAGGCCGTGCGTGCCCTGCACCTTAGTTTTTTAAATTAGGATAGACCATGGGCAAAAACCACGGTCATTTGTGTAGACCGTGGGTGAGACACGGTTAGAATACGGGTGTGTGCCCCAAGCCGTGTGAACAAGTCAATATTTAGGGTATAGTACACAGTCTGAGTCCACGAGCATGTCAAGGCCGTGTGTGTTTAGTCAGTGTCGAGCAAGGGTGGTAGGCACGGGTATGTAATAATGGTACATGGGCGTGTCCCGAGTCACATGGGCGTGTGACCCCTGTTTCGATAGAAAGTTTCGAGATGAGTTTTGAAAGTTACAGGACATAAGTCTGAGGGCTCGTAAGCCCATGAAACGTATGACCTGACTACTAAAAAGAAGTTTTTAATTCGGAACGAAATTTTTACAGCTTGTAAGTACATGATTAAGAAAGTTCAAGCATAGGAATGTCTCAAATCTGGTCCTAGCCCGGATGTGGGTATGGAGTGTTACATTTAGTGGTATCAGAGTTATGGTTTAGTCGGTTCTAGGACTAACCCAGCATGAGTAAAAGTCTAGCTATACATGCCGTATGTGGACCGTGATAGTGTGATGTCTCCCGGCTCTAACGAAATTGTTTTGTTAAGTTAAAGTTGATTCCCAGTCGAGCTAATTTTAGTAAGTTTGTATGATTTCTAAGCTTTATGATTAATATCATTGAATTGGTTAGTATGATGTAGAATATATCTTAATTCCATGAGATTATTTAATGCTATGTTAAATAAAGAAATCAATGAGATCAAGCAAGAGAAAGTCCGATTAAAGTTGAATTACTTAGGATACTCGATCTATCACATGAGACAAGAAAGTTCGTATAAGACCAAACCAAGGCATGGCATCAGCAGTCAAGTAAGTTATCATGTAAGTCCAAGACAAGTCTTGGCATTGAAAAGCTATCATGAGATAGAAATCCCATATAAGACTATATCAAGGATATAGCATTGGCATCAAGATATATGAGAAATGAGATTCAGTATCCTCGGTTATTCATAGTAATATCATCGGGCAAAAGAGTAAAGCTTAAATGAGATATCAAGAAAGTTAATTCAGTAAAGTTGATATCACGTCGTGCTAGATAAAGCTGAATAAGAGGTATTATTCATGTTATGAATGATGATATGGAGATTATGCTTATCATAGCAAAGTATGCTGATCTATGTGATCAAGTGTCTGAGTACCTTGTTTACCTTACAAGCATGAAACTAGCAAGTACCATGATGTATGTGAGAAGAAGTAAGAGTAAGTAAGCATTTGAAATCAGTGATGCCATTGTTTATGATAAATATGTCCACATGGTTAAATCTCACATGTGAATGTTAAAGTAGAGAATGTATAATGTATTGTTTTATGATTGTTATGAAGTCCTACATATTATAGTGTGGGAGTTAAATTGAGAAGCTTAACTAAGTAGACTGTAGGAGATGAGTACGGTCGTTTAGTGGTAAAATGATGAATATGACCATGGTTTGACCATGGCGGTACATGTGATCCCATATAAGACCATGTCTGGGACATGGCATTGGTGACGATACGTGATCCCGTGTAAGACCATATCTGGGATATGGCGTCAGCATCGAATAGTGATTCCGTGTAAGTCCATGTCTGGGACATGGCTTTGGCACAAAAGAAAGATCTCGTATAAGACCATATCTTGGATATGGCATTGACATCGAGTTACAAGATCTCATATAAGACCATGTCTGGGACATGGCATTGATGACGATACGTGATCCCATATAAGACCATATCTGGGATATGGCGTTGGCATCGAATAGTGATTCCGTGTAAGACCATGTCTGGGACATGGCTTCAGCACAAAAGAAAGATCTCGTATAAGACCATATCTGGGATATGGCATTGACATCGAGTTACAAGATCCCGTATAAGACCATATCTGGGATATGGCATCAGCATCGACATGAGTTCCATGTAAGACCATATTAGGGATATGGCATTGGTATTGATATGAGATTTCGTGTAAGACCGTAGCGAGGCAATGGCATCATGATGACATGTAAGGAAATAGTTGGGCTATGACGCGTGATACGAGTAAGACAATAGTTGAACTATGGCACTTAGGTAAATGACGTATTCAAAACCCGTAAGACATTCTCTAAATTGATAAGCAATAGTAAGAGAAAGTAGAGTCAAATGTTGAGTACTTAAGTAGATATTAATGTGGAACTTGAATAAGTAAAGTCACTGTTCGAAAGTATGTGTGATAGAAATGATTATAGCATGAAAAACGTAAAACTCACTTGGAGTGAGTTGTGTGACTGTGATGATATTTCATTGATGATGAATGTTAAATCATATGTATGTGGTCACGAGAGACAAGTTATAGGCGCTACGACCTCACCCCCTTACCACTGTTGAATTGTGATGAGATGTTATGAGATTTAAGTTGAGTAAGTTTACATTTGATTAATTCAATAATTATGTTAGGATAATTGAGAATGCTTTGTATCACGTTGATACATGATACTCTAGTAAATAGAGTAATTGTTGTTGAACATGAGGTTGAAGTCCTAGGGGACTATAATAAAAAGGCTATCATTGAGATATGAAAAAGATAAGGTCCTGTATAAGACCATGCCCAAGACATGGCCTCGGCACCGAGTTGAGATCCGTATAAGACCATATCTGAGATATGGCTTCAATAATTAATATGAGAATCATATAAGACCATATTTGGAATATGGCATCGATACTTGATGTGGAAGTCCATATAAGACCTTTCCGGGATATGGCGTTGGCTACTAGAGGTGACTCCATATAAGACCACCTCGAGGATGTGGCATTGGTTTCGAACTTACATAAATGATGATGAATATGTGTCTTTGACTATCCCTATTGATTAATGGGATAAGTAGATGAGTTAAAAGTAAAAACGAAATCAGTACTAAAGTTATGTAAATGAGTGAATGCAAGTACTCGTGAATGAATCACGAAGAGACGATTACGATATGTGGCACGGAATGTGTTATATAAGGGCAAGTATGAGTAAGTTAGCTTGAAGCTTGTGGCTTGTGCATGGCTGGTTAATGCCATGGATGGGTTATAATGATCTCCTTTAGTATTATGTATTAATATTTGTTTCCCTTCAGGGGTGATGTGGTTACTCTTTTCACGAAATTGTGATTGTGTGAGAATGTTAGCTGACTTAAAAATCAGACTAAATGATTGTCGATTTAGTTAATTGGAATTGACATTTCTTTATTTCCTTGTAACCCTATTCGGGCACTTTGAGGAGGAAGTTGGGAATGATTCTAGTATAAGAAGTGAAATCACAAGTTTCATGTTGTGCGATGGGTTTTCGGGCAAGCCGAATAGAGTTAATGAATTAAAATGAGATGTCCCTGCTGTCGTGAGATGTGATGAGGGTAAAGGTTTTAGATTAGCATAGAAAGAGATACTCAAATGAGAGTTTGCTTAAAATATGTTCTCAGTATGGAGAAAAGAGCAAATTAATGTATTGAAATATGATTCAAGCTTTGTATATATTTACACACGAATCAATAAGGAGAATAAAATTTTGTGTGTACGTGAGTAGGGAGCATGTTATAAAGATTTGCTCATCGAAATGTTCAACCCATGATGGTTGAGTTGAAAGCTACAAAAGGAACTATTAATTGAATGTTCTAGTACTGAGTTCAGTCTGAATCGAGAAAAAGAGTTGAAAGGTTGGTGATCCAGAGACGATCACTTTTGTGTTAGTGTTGCGAGTTAGATGTTACGAAATGATCCATGGAAAAGTCAATGCGTATTTTCTGAATTTTGATGAGCGAGAGTATCTTATGCTGCAAAAGATTTTGAAGATGAATTAGTGGAAACTGCTTGAGCTATTACAATGGTGGGTATAGTTATTGTAATACTTCTCGGATAATAGACATAGTATAGATGTCTGGATGAAAGATCCATGTTGGATAAGATTTTCGTTGTTGAAGTTTCCTCGAGATAGAATTTGAATGATGATGAATCCAAAACTTATATAGTAGCTTTGGTATGAGATTTAGTAGTAGCATAACTACTAATGCAAGAATAAGGAAGTACAGTTATGTGCATAAATGTTTTGACACTAGAATACATTTCACGATATGATTGAGTTTATGGCCAGAAGTAGTTGACCACTAAAAGCGGAGTTTTTAAAGCATACAAGTCAATAGTATTAAAGTAGGTGAATGCTTTGATGAGAAAGTGAGATAAAACCTTATTGATTTCAAATTCGGCTTGACAAAATTCCCAAGAAGGGGAATGTCTTTTGAATTGTAGTAAATCAACTGGTAAAGATTCGAATGATCATTTGGACGTGTACAGAGTTCTAAATTAGTGGATTACTGAGTATACACCATGGAGGAAGAAATACCTAGGTCGCAAGTGATGCTTCGACGTTGTATATGATAGCTTAAAGGGTTGTTGACAAGAAAAATTGAGGATAACTAGATTTGTGATTTTGAAGAGTTTATGGAAACGTTTTAAGAATGTTGGCAGCAACTCGTCCTGATAAGATTTTCGGGGACAAAAATTCCTAAGGGGGAGAATTGTAACAGGCCGATTTAGGGGCTAATCGGAATAGTGATCTCAAAATCATTAATTCGAGGTTAGAGAAAATTATTTTCATGTTACGTTATGTGTTATAACATGTTTATAAGGATGCATGAAAATTTTGGTGCCTTAATTTTAGCGATTTCTAGCTAAATTGTGAAAAAGGACTAAATCGCATAAAGTGTGAAAGTTCTATTTTATTTCCTAGAGGTGCCAAATAGCTATGGATTATTAATTGGAGGTCTCAAATGTACAATTTTACCTTGTTTAAGTGGGTTGACTGGTCATAAAACACAAAGGGGACAAGAGTATTTTTTATGATGAATAGTTGGTAATATTAGTTGGAAAAATAAATAAAATAAGATGATATAAGCAAAAGTTATCATCTTTTTATTTATCTTTCTTCTCCAACCAAAAATATCAGCCATGGGAGGGGTTTGAAAGCTTCAAATTTCAGCAAGCTTTACTCCATTCAAGTAAGTCCATTTGATGTTTATTTTTGATGAAAATTGTATTTTTGGAGTCCCCAAAGCTTAAGATAGCTAACGGGGGGACTAATTTGCAGCATGGTTGAAAGTCTAGGGACTTACTATGATAGAGTTTATGATGTTTGATGAGTTTTTATGGAAGAAAATGAATGATAGGATGATGACAAAAAACTTTTGTGAAAGGTGTTGTTACGAAAACACCTAATTTGGGCTAAAATGCAAAAGTTATAAATTGTTCATTAAGGCATGAAATATTTGAAATTGTGGATAGTTGTAAGAGGATTAAAATATCAGCTAGGCTTGCTTAATAAGAAAATGTGATGAAAATTTATCTACAAGCCTAGGGGCAAAATCATAATTTTGCCAAAGTGTAGGGGCAAAATAGTCATTTTTGCCTAAAGTGTAGTTTATGGTGAATTATGATTTATAAGTGATTAAATCACTAAATTCCATTGTTATAGATCAAAGAAAACGAGTTTCAGACCTAGAACAATGAAAAGAGAAATGTGGGCAAAAAGTCCTTTTCGGCTTTTTCATCATCGAGGTAAGTTTATGTGCAAATGTTGCAATTACGTATGAGTTAATTAATATTCTAATGCTGTATGGAATGTATAATTACTCTATGAATGCATGAATTATATTTTGATGAGATGTCAAGAGAATTGAATCTAAGAGTAATGTGAAATGTAAATAGTATGAAATGGTGATAGTTAAGGTTCCGTGTAAGACCATATTGGAATATGATCTTGGTGAGAGATATTAAATAAGACCAAGTCAAGGACATGGCAACGATGTAAGAATTCGTATAAGACCATATCAGGGACATGGCATCGATATGTTAATATGTGTAAGACCATATCAGAATATGGCCTCGGTGTAAGAATTCGTATAAGACCATGTCAGGGACATGGCATCGATATGCTAATGCAAAGAAGACCCTATTAGGGTATGATAAATGTAACACCCCAAACCCGGCCCATGCGTCATGATCGGATTTGACATGTCACATGAGAAAAACGTGTTAACTCCTTTTTGTTTGTACTAAAAATAGTGTTGTTTTGCTATAATTGAGAAAACAAGTTTGATTTGAAATTGTTGATAAAATACTACTAATTTCAAGAGGTTGATAGATAAATCGAAAATCCAGGTAGTGAACTTTAAAACCGTGACTTTTGAAAATGACGTTGATAATTTCGAAAGAAAGTCCAAGTTAATTTATTTGTCCATATTGATTATGAAATCCATTTGTTAATCAATTTTTGAAAATCGTTATTAATGATTTTAGAAAAATCCCCATTTAAAACATTTCAAGCAAAATATTAAGTATGTTTAACCGCAAAGCAAAATAAAACATATCCCAGAGGCCTTATTACAACTTGAAACCCAAAATAGTAAAAGTAATAATAGTGAATGGAAATAAATATCCAAAGTTCAATAAAAACCATTTATGAAGTATAGCCTCCACTGAGTCATCCATGGGCCCAAGTCCTCGTCACTGAGCATTACCTACAAGGATTAGGAAAGAAGGGGGTGAGTTACAAGAACTCAGTGTGAAATCCCCTTACAGCCATCCACTGGCCTGAACCCATTTAGCAATAACTTGGGCCGAAGCTCATTTACATAATCTTGGGCTTGAGCCCATATACCATAATCTTGGGCCTAAGCCCATATTTGCATAACAGTATATATATGTGCAATGCATGCAACCTAACCCATCCTAATAATCCATCCGCCACACACCACCCATACCATCCCATCACACCTGTGGGGATCAAGTCAATCCACCCCGCCAAACACACCAGTCGTAGGCAAGTTGCCATTTATAATATTTGTGGCTGAGCCCCGAGTCATATTTATACGTGGCATAGCCACTATACAGATTGTGATAGAGCCACCAGAATATCATATACGGTAATATAATCGACACACAGCCTTAGGTAAATATAATTGACACAGAGTCATTAATTCATATGTTAGGCACACAGGCCCAGGTAAATAAATTTAGCACAAAGACATAATCACGATGGCAGAAAGCCACATTTAGGTTGGAACATAGCCATTATCAGAATTTGTGGCAGAGCTACCAGAATATGTGACAGAGCCACCAGAATAGTGAAATATACGTGGCATAGCCACCAGACAGAATGTGGTAGAGCAACCAGAATACATGTGGCAGAGCCACTAGAATAACTTCATCCGATCATCAATATCCCAATCCCATGCAATATGTAAATGCAACATACAATATAAAACATAATATTCACATACAATCATTAATCTAACAATTTATTTCGGTGAATCGGCCTATTATAGCACTTTGTAATACGGCCTATTAAGGCAATCTAGCAAATCAGCCCATAGGGGCATTTTCGTAATTAAGCCCATAGGGGCATTTTCGTAATTTCACAACGCAAAGGTATTTCTGTAATTTTACCTATCGAGGGTATTTTCGTAATTTCGCAACCCCAGACTTAACTACTAATTTGGGGCATAAAAATTAAATCTGTCCATCCGCGTCATATTGACTAAATTGACTATAACTCGAGTTAGGAAACTTAAAATTTAGATCCGTAAATTTTCCTTGAAACTATACTCATGTATCTTATTACTACAATTTTTCCAGAATTTTTGACTTAGCCAATTAGTACAGTTTATTCATTAAAGAGTCCATTGATTCACTGACCAATGGTTCTGACTTCTCTTACCCTAAATTCAAATATCTCCTTATACCATTTTCATATGTTGCTCCCACTTGTTTCTATTGAAACTAGACTCACTAAAGAATATA
The DNA here is from genome assembly GCA_025506655.1 of Gossypium rotundifolium. NCBI lineage: Eukaryota > Viridiplantae > Streptophyta > Magnoliopsida > Malvales > Malvaceae > Gossypium > Gossypium rotundifolium. The sequence continues at coordinate 118,636,838 of CP106734.1, read as the reverse complement.
TAAATATAAATTATAACTCATAATTCACTTTGTACAATTTTTAATGATTTTTCTAAGACAGAATAGGGAACCACGAAGACCTTCAGAACCAGTCTCACTAAAATTAAGATATCACAGAATATAAAATTCCTCTTCCTCTTATGTTTCTTTCATATAAAACTAGACATAATAAGATTTGATTTGATATCTTATTCACTTTATAATTCCATTTTCCTATTTTTCATGATTTTTCAAAATCATGTCACTACTACTGACCAAACTATTTCATTGCAAAATATGGTTACCACTAAGAACATACACACGCCCGAGTGGTCACGGATGCTAGTTTCTGATTTTTCAATCTTTCCACTGAATCACAAAATATTACATGCAAATACTCAAAGAGTTGTGAGATTACAAACCATTTCAAACATGTATTCGGAAGGGTACGAGATTACACATCTGATTTGGATTTCCTAAAGAACCACTCTTCGTTGACCCTAGAACAATACCAACCAAAAGTTAGCCTCAGATTTCCAATAGATTTCGTATTACATACACTTGAATCACTTACACAGAGTCCCGATATTCAACCCCACCTTCTAACTACCACCACACGCTCCTTTACTGCAACTGATGTTAACGATCCTCACCCTTTGATTATCAAAAGAATCGGCAAAAGATTGTTTTGGCTTAACCAAATCAAGAAAAAAAAAAAGAACAAACAACATGAAATAAGAAGAAAGAATCTTTACCTTAATAATAGGGGTGAACTGAAAAGAATAACATGGTTTGGAACTAGTAGCAAGACAACAAAGAAGGTTCGGCTACAAGTGATATCGATTTAAGAGGAAGGGAGAAAGGTAGGAGAAATAGCGAGGAAGGAAAAGAAGAGATGGACAAGAGAGTGTCAAAGTTTCGGTCAAAATAAGGAAAATGGTGTACAATATTGGCTTTAGAGTTTTAGCAAGGGAGAGAAGAAATTGGGAAAAGAGCAAACTAAAAAACAAAGCTCAAAAGAATAAGCCTCTCATGCACTAAAACTTAGCAAAATGATCCTAGCAAAATCAGCTACCCTTTCCCAAACCATGTATCATCTTTACCAAAAGATGAACAGTGACCCATTAAAAACTTTCCAAAACATCTTCCCCCTTAAAGGCCAACATGTTTCCTTAACTTTCCTTTTTCTTTTGATTTCTTCCCTTACCCTCAACCTTGCCTTATTTCCTTAGCCACCTTGCCAAAATTAAAAAGTTCACCTTACCATATTAAAGCCATGACCGACACTTACCTTATTAGTACAAAAATTTAATCCAAAATATTTTCACTAGGTGGGATTCGAACCTCAGACCATTAGTACACTCCACACGCCAATTTCCACCTTTACCAATAGCCTCCTTGTGCTAGCAAAATGCACACTTATTTACTTAAGTCTTGATGCCACTTACCTTCTCTCCTTAAAGTGCTTAAACACAAAAAATTTCATTTAACCTAACTTGAACCCGGAACTTCCTAGAAATCCCGTAACTTTCCAAAATGACTTACCTAATAAGTCCAACTTGAAATAATGTCGTTCTCTTGTTCTAAAATATTTTAAACGCTCCCAAGCCCTAAGGCCCAGTTTTGGGATGTTACAATTCTACCAACCTTAAAGAAATTTCATTCTCGATATTTCCAACCAACTACTAAACGTACCGCTCAAGTCACACCGCTATGCTTTCACAAGACTCGATTTTAATAACACTAATGTACTTTCTATCTTAATCTTGGAAGCTCTTCACACCATCAAATATCTAACCTTAGAAGCAAATAGGTATTTAACACACATACATCAAATTTTCTACATTCAACCAAAACATACCCGTCTTAATAGTGATGGAACAATCCCGAGCCTTATGCTCCTTAGACTCGCATCTCAAGCATGCTCCTGACCTCCTCCGGCATTCTCCCGGGTGATGCCTTCTGTAATAATTGCAAGCCAAAAAGTTTGGACGTGCCTTCACACGCTTTACAGAACGAGACTGCGACCCAAAAGAACCTCGATCAATTTTCTTCTTACAGTCTACAGACTCAACTCAAAGTGCTTCACTGATTCCCTTAACCTTATTCAAAACATCCTTAACTATCTGAGTCAGCTTGTCAACCCCAGCTCAATCATGAGATCCCGTCTCAACCACTAGCGATGCCAGCGCCTCCCTTTCAAGCATATGCCTCGGTGCCAAAAATCCAGCCCTAGTACCTCGGCCTCTATCATGGCCACGTCTACCGCGTCCACGTCCTCTAGCGCTCATGTTCACTAAAGTAGATTTAATCTGATTAAGAGTTTTATGAATCATTATGCTATTCGATATTTATTAAACAATGTTTTATGGAGTATAGGATGTAAAGTTGTTTTCGTAGTACGTATCCTAAAGTCTCAATCTCTATAGTTTCAACTCCTAAAGCTAGAAGTTCTAAAGTATTTCTACAGTCATATCGCAATAGTCATAATTATAAAATGATAACATATACTTACTTGACTTGGTACCGGATACCCGTGGTGCCATACTTCCTTTAACACATGTATAATTTAAAATTCAAACAGCTTTTTGAAAACGCTTTTGAACCCAAACTACAGTCGAGTTTTGCAATCGGGCTCTGATACCATAAAATATAACACCCCAAACCCGACCTATGCATTATGACCGGATTTGACATGTCACTTGAGAAAAACGTGTTAACTCCTTTTTGTTCGTACCAAAAATAATTGTTGTTTTGCTATAATTGAGGAAACAAGTTTGATTTGAAATAGTTGATAAAATACTACTAATTTCAAGAGGTTGATTGATAAATCGAAAATCGAGGTAGTGAACTTTAAAACTGTGACTTTTGAAAATGACATTGATAATTTCAAAAGAAAGATTTATTTGTCCATATTAATTATGAAATCCATTTGTTGATCAATTTTTGAAAATCGTTATTAATGATTTTAGAAAAATCCCCATTTAAAACATTTCAAGCAAAATATTAAGTACGTTTAAACGCAAAGAAAAATAAAACATATCCCAGAGGCCTTATTATAATTTGAAACCCAAAATAGTAAAAGTAGTAATAGTGAACAGAAATAGAAATCCAAAGTTCAATAAAAACCATTTATGAAGTATGGCCTCCACCGAGTCATCCATGGGCCCAAGTCCTCGTCAATGAGCATTACCTACAAGGATTAAGAAAGAAGGGGGTGATTTACAAGAACTCAGTGTGAAATCCCCTTACCGCCATCCACTGGGCCTGAACCCATTTAGTAATAACTTGGGCTGAAGCCCATTTACATAACTTGGGCCTGAGCCCATATAGCATAATCTTGGGCCTGAGCCCATATTTACATAACTGTATATATATATGTGCAATGCATGCAACCTAACCCATCCTAATAATCCATCCGCTACACACCACTGTACCATCCCATCACACCTGTGGGGATCAAGTCAACCCACCCCGCCAAACACACCAGTCGCAGGAAAGTTGCCATTTATAATATTTGTGGCTGAGCCCCTAGATGCATAATTATGTATGGCATAGCCACTATACAGATTGTGACAGAGCCACAAGAATATGTGGCAGAGCCACCAGAATATCATATACGGTAATATAATTGGCATACAGCCTTGGGTAAATATGATCGACATAGAGTCGTTAATTTATATGTTAGGCACATCGTTTAGCACAAAGCCATAATCACGATAGCACAAAGCCATAATCACGATGGCACATAGCCATTATTAGAATTTGTGGCAGAGCCACCAGAATATGTGGCAGAGCCACCAAAATATGTGGCAGAGCCACCAAAATATGTGGCAGAGCCACCAGAATATGTGGCAGAGCCACTAGAATATGTGGCAGAGCCACCAGAATATACGTGGGATAGCCCCCAGAGAGAATGTGGCAGAGCCACCAGAATACATGTGGCAGATCCACCAGAATAACTTCCTCCGATCATCAATATCCAAATCCCATGCAATATGTAAATGCAACATACAATATAAAACATAATATTCACATACAATCATTAATCTAACAATTTATTTCGGTGAATCGGCCTATTATAGCACTTTGTAATACGGCCCACTAAGGCAATCTAGCAAATTAGCCCATAGGGGCATTTTCGTAATTTGACCCATAGGGGTATTTTGTAATTTCACAACCCAAAGGTATTTCTGTAATTTTACCCATCGAGGGTATTTTCGTAATTTCGCAACCCCGAACTTAACTACTAATTTGGGGCATAAAAGTTGAATCTGTCCATCCATGTCATATTGACTAAATTAACTATAACTCGAGTTAGGAAACTTTAAATTTAGATCCGTAAATTTTCCTTGAAACTATACTCACATATATTTTTACTACAAGATTTCCAGAATTTTTGACTTAGCCAATTACTACATTTTATTCATTAAATATTCCCTTGATTCACTGACCAACAGTTCTGACCTCTCTTACCCTAAATTCAAATATCTCCTTGTATCATTTTCATATGTTGCTCCCACTTGTTTCTATTGAAACTAGACTAACTAAGGAATCTATAAATATAAATTATAACTCTTAATTCACTTTGAATAATTTTGAATGATTTTTCCAAGACAAAACAGGGAACCACGAAGTCCTTCAGAACCAGTCTCACTAAAATTAAGATATCACAGAATATAAAATTTCTCTTCCTCCTCTGTTTCTTTCATATAAAACTAGACAGAGTAAGCTTTGATTCAATATTTTATTCACTTTCTAATTCCTTTTCTCCCATTTTTCATGATTTTTCAAAATCATGTCACTTCTGCTGACCAAACTGTTTCATTGCAAAATATGGTTACCACTACGAACATACGCACGCCTGAGTGGTCACGGATGCTAGTTTCCTATTTTTGATCTTTCCACCAAATCACAAAACATTTCATACAAATACTCAAAGAGGTGTGAGATTACACACCGTTTCAAACATGTATTAGGAAGGGTACGGGATTACACACCTGATTTGGATTTCCTAAAGAACCACTCTTCGTTGACCCTAGAACAATACCAACCAAAAGTTAGCCTCGAATTTCCAAAAGATTTCGTATTTTACACTTGAATCACTTACCACACATGATCTCCCTCTGCAGAGTCCCGATATTCAACCCCACCTTTTGACTACCACCACACGCTCCTTTACTGCAACTGATGTTAACGATCCCCACCCTTTGATTATCAAAAGAATAGGCAAAAGAGTGTTTCACTTAACCAAATCAAGAGAAAAAAGAACAAACAACATGAAATAAGAAGAAAGAACCTTTATCTTATTAATTAGGGTGAACTAAAAAGAATAACATGGTTTGGCCCTAGTAGCCAAACAACAAAGAAGGTTCAGCTACAAGTGATATCGATTTAAGAGGAAGGGAGAAAGGTTGGAGAAATAGTGAGGAAGGAAAAGAAGAGATGGACAAGAGAGTGTCAAAGTTTTTGCCAAAACAAGGAAAATGGTGTACAATATTGGCCTTAGAGTTTTGGCAAGGGAGAGAAGAAATTGGGAAAAGAGCAAACTCAAAAAAATGCTCAAAAGAATAAGCCTCTCATGCACTAAAACTTAGCAAAATGATCCTACCAAAATCGGCTACCCTCTCCCAAACCATGTATCATCTTTACCAAAAGATGAACATTGACCCATTAAAAATTTTCCAAAACATCTTCCCCCTTAAAGGCCAACATGTTCCCTTAACTTTCCTTTTTCTTTTGATTTCTTTCCTTACCCTCAACCTTGCCTTATTTCCTTAGCCACCTTGCCAAAATTAAAAAGTTCACCTTACCATATTAAAGCCATGACCGACACTTACCTTATTAGTACAAAAATTTAATCCAAAATATTTTCACTATGTGGGATTCGAACCTCAGACCATTAGTACACTCTACACGCCAATTTCCACCTTTACCAATAGACTCCTTGTGCTAGCAAAATGTACACTTATTTACTTAAGTCTTGATGCCACTTACCTTCTCTCCTTAAAGTGCTTAAACACAAAAAATTTCCTTTAGCCTAACTTGAACCCGAAACTTCCTAGAAATCCCGTAACTTTCCAAAATGACTTACCTAATAAGTCCAACTTGAAATAATGTCGTTCTCTTGTTCTAAAATATTTTAAACACTCCCAAGCCCAAGGCCCAGTTTTGGGATGTTACAATTCTACCATCCTTAAAGAAATTTCGTCCTCGATATTTCCAACCAACTACTAAACGTACCGCTCAAGTCACACCGCTATGCTTTCGCTGCGTACTCTGATTTTAATAACACTAATGTACTTTCTATCTTAATCTTGGAAGCTCTTCACACCATCAAATATCTAACCTTAGAAGCAAATAGGTATTTAACACACATACATCAAATTTTCTGCATTCAACCAAAACATACCCGTCTTAATAGTGATGGAACAATCCCGAGCCTTATGCTCCTTAGACTCGCATCTCAAGCATGCTCCTGACCTCCTCCAGTATTATCCCGGGTGATGCCTTCTGTAATAATTGCAAGCCGAAAAGTTTGGACGTGCCTTCACACGCTTTACAGAACGAGACTGTGACCTAAAAGAACCGCGATCTATTTTCTTCTTACAGTCTACAGACCCAACTCGAAGTGCTTCACTGATTCCCTTAACCTTCTTCAAAACCTCCTTAACTATCTGAGTCAGCTTGTCAACCCCGCTCAATCATGAGATCCCGTCTCAACCACTAGCGATGCCAGCGCCTCTCTTTCAAGCATATGCCTCGGTGCATAAAATCCAGCCCTAGTACCTCGGCCTCTATCACGGTCAGTCTACCGTGTCCACGTCCTCTAGCGCTCATGTTCACTAAAGTCGATTTAATCTGATTAAGAGTTTTATGAATCATTATGCTATTCTATATTTATTAAACAATGTTTTATGGAGTATAGGATGTCAAGTTGTTTTCGTAGTACGTATCCTAAAGTCTTAATCTCTATAGTTTCAACTCCTTCAGCTAGAAGTTCTAAAGTATTTCTACAGTCATATCACAATAGTCATAATTATAAAATGATAACATATACTTACTTGACTTGGTGTCGGATACCCGTGGTGCCATACTACCTTTAACACATGTATAATTTAAAATTCAAACAGCTTTTTGAAAACGCTTTTGAACCCAAACTACAGCCGAGTTTTGTAATCGGGCTCTGATACCATAAAATGTAACACCCCAAACCCGGCCCATGCATTATGACCGGATTTGACATGTCACTTGAGAAAAACGTGTTAACTCCTTTTTGTTCGTACCAAAAATAAGTGTTGTTTTGCTATAATTGAGGAAACAAATTTGATTTGAAATAGTTGATAAAATACTACTAATTTCAAGAGGTTGATTGATAAATCAAAAATCGAGGTAGTGAACTTTGAAGCTGTGACTTTTGAAAATGATGTTGATAATTTCAAAAGAAAGTCCAAGTTAATTTATTTGTCCATATTGATTATGAAATCCATTTGTTAATCAATTTTTCAAAATCGTTATTAATGATTTTAGAAAATCCCATTTAAAACATTTGAAGCAAAATATTAAGTACGTTTAAATGCAAAGAAAAATAAAACATATCCCAGAGGCCTTATTACAATTTGAAACCCAAAATAGTAAAAGTAGTAATAATGAATAGAAATAGAAATCCAAAGTTCAATAAAAACCATTTATGAAGTATGGCCTCCACCGAGTCATCCATGGGCCCAAGTCCTCGTCAATGAACATTAACTACAAGGATTAAGAAAGAAGGGGATGATTTACAAGAACTCAGTGTGAAATCCCCTTACCGCCATCCACTGGGCCTGAACCCATTTAGTAATAACTTGGGCTGAAGCCCATTTACATAATCTTGGGCCTGAGCCCATATAGCATAATCTTGGGCCGAAGCCCATATTTACATAACAGTATATATATATGTGCAATGCATGCAACCCAACCCATCCTAATAATCCATCCGCTACACACCAGCCGTACCATCCCATCACACCTGTGGGATCAAGTCAACACACCCCGCCAAACACACCAGTCGTAGGAAAGTTGCCATTTATAATATTTGTGGCTGTGCCCCTAGAGGCATAATTATGTGTGGCATAGCCACTATACAGATTGTGACAGAGCCACCAGAATATCATATACGATAATATAATTGGCATACAGCCTTGGGTAAATATGATCGACACAGAGTCGTTAATTTATATGTTAGGCACATAGCCCCGGGTAAATACGTTTAGCACAAAGCCATAATCACGATGGCACAAAGCTATATTTAGGTTGGCACATAGCCATTATTAGAATTTGTGGCAGAGCCACCAGAATATGTGGCAAAGCCACCAAAATATGTGGCAGAGCCACCAGAATATGTGGCAGAGCCACCAGAATATACGTGGCATAGCCCCCAGACAGAATGTGGCAGAGCCACTAGAGTACATGTGGCAGATCCACCAGAATAACTTCCTCCGATCATCAATATCCAAATCCCATGCAATATGTAAATGCAATATACAATATAAAACATAATATTCACATACAATCATTCGTTGACCCTAGAACAATACCAACCAAAAGTTAGCCTCGAATTTCCAAAATATTTCGTATTACTTACACTTGAATCTCTTACCACACATGATCTCCATCTGCAGAGTCCCGATATTCAACCCCGCCTTTTAACTACCACCACACGCTCCTTTACTGCAACTGATGTTAACGATCCTCACCCTTTGATTATCAAAAGAATAGGCAAAAGAGTGTTTCGGCTTAGCCAAATCAAGAGAAAAAAGAACAAACAACATGAAATAAGAAGAAAGAACCTTTATCTTAATAATTGGGGTGAACTGAAAAGAATAACATGGTTTGGCCCTAGTAGCCAAACAAGAAAGAAGGTTTAGCTACAAGTGATATCGATTTAAGAGGAAGGGAGAAAGGTTGGAGAAATAGTAAGGAAGGAAAAGATGAGATGGACAAGAGAGTGTCAAAGTTTTTGCCAAAACAAGGAAAATGGTGTACAATATTGGCCTTAGAGTTTCGGCAAGGGAGAGAAGAAATTGGGAAAAGAGAAAACTCAAAAAAATGCTCAAAAGAATAAGCCTCTCATGCACTAAAACTTAGCAAAATGATCCTAGCAAAATCGGCTACCCTCTCCCAAACCATGTATCATCTTTACCAAAAGATGAACATTGACCCATTAAAAACTTTCCAAAATGTCTTCCCCCTTAAAGGCCAACATGTTCCCTTATCTTTCCTTTTTCTTTTGGTTTCTTTCCTTACCCTCAACCGTGCCTTATTTCCTTAGCCACCTTGTAAAAATTAAAAGGTCCACCTTACCATATTAAAGCCATGACCGACACTTACCTTATTAGTACAAAAATTTAATCCAAAATATTTTCACTAGGTGGGATTCAAACCTCAGACCATTTGTACACTCCACACGCCACTTGCCACTTTTACCAATAGACTCCTTGTGCTAGCAAAATGCACACTTATCTACTTAAGTCTTGATGCCACTTACCTTGTTTTCTTAAAGTGCTTAAACACAAAAATTTTCCTTTAGCCTAACTTGAACTCGGAACTTCCTAGAAACCCCGTAACTTTCCAAAATGACTTACCTAATAAGTCCAACTTGAAATAATGTTGTTCTCTTGTTTTCAAAAATTTTAAACGCTCCCAAGCCTAAGGCCCAATGGGCCCAATCCTACAAGGCCCAATTTTGGGATGTTACAATGTCAATGTGACATTATGTGTATGAGATTCAATAGTGTTAGTTAACAATTTGAGATGAATTCAGTATATGATGAACCTCTAGTGGATTATGTGTAATCAATACACCTTGAGATAGATTTATTAATGCATTGTGTGAATGCGAACAAGAATTGTAGAAAGTTAAGTAAAAATAGAAATGTGTGAGGATGTTCTCGGTTGAACATTTGAAATAGAGATATACATGTGGATTACTATTCATGAATGTAAAATAATGGTGAGCTATGTGCAATATCACTGTATTGATGTTAATGATGGGCTAAGTGCGATACTATCAATTGTATCATTATCAGTGGTCTATGTGTGTTACCACCTGATTAATTAGTAATCGATGGTCTGTGTGCGATACCATCGCTTATAAATGATTGGTGGGCTGTGTGCGATACCACCCAAATAGATATTCAATAGAGGGTTAAGTGCGAAACCACTGAGAATTAGTAGTATGAGTGACTCATTGAAAATACTTGATATGTTGTTTTATATGATCATGTGGTGATCAGTGCAGGAATGTATGCTAATTAAATGAGCAATTGGCTTGTGGCATGGTAAGAATGTGGTAAGAGATAGAATGAGTAAGCTTTAAAAGCGGTTGAGTAAGTAACCATGAGTTTATGAGAAAATTCAATATAATACCTTGTAGTCATGGATATTCAATGAATATTAGAAATTTTAGTTATATATAGATGAACTTACTAAGCATATTGCTTACTCCTTTTCTTTTCCCATCTCTTATAGGTTATTTTTAACTAGCTCGGGTTGGAGGCCGTGGGAGATGTTTTCACACAATTGAGTAGACTCCTGGTATGGTGTTTCAAGTTCTTTTGAATCATGGCATGTATAGGGATTCTTTTAAAGTTGATTAATTTCTAATTGATGTAGCCAAAATGTGTTAGGCTAAGAGAACTTAGAGTTTGGTTGTGTATAGCCATAGATGAAGGCTTAAGTCATTTGTAATTGTATTGGGAATAGTTCTCCCAAGTGCATGAGATGAAGACTTTATCTCTTTTATGATTAGATGTCCTTATTTCAAGAGTTTTATTGATGCTATGTGAAGTTATGTAATGGTGAATGAATGTATGCAAATGAGAGTGGAAATTGGCTTGGAAAATAGCCTTCATGTGCCCACATGGGTAGACACACGGGCGTGTGTCTAGGCCATGCGTACCCTGCACCTTAGTGTTTTAAATTAGATTAGGCCATGGGCAAAATCCATGGTCGTTTGTGTAGACCACGGGTGAGACACAGTTAGAATACGGGCGTGTGGCCCAAGCTATGTGAACAAGTCAGCATATCAGGGTATAGCACATGGTCTGAGTCCACGGGTGTGTCAAGGCCGTGTGTGTTTTGTCAGTGTCGACCACGAGTGGTAGGCACGGGCATGTAATAATGATACACGGGCATGTCCCAAGTCATATGGGCGTGCGACCCCTGTTTCGAGAGAAAGTTTCCAATTGAGTTCTGAAAGTTACAGGACGTAAGTCAGAGGCCTCGTAAGCCCATGAAACTTATAACCTGACTAAGAAAAGAAGTTTTTAATTTGGAACGAAATTTTTACAGCTCATAAGTACATGTTTAAGAAAGTTCAAGCATAGTAATGTCTCTTATCCGGTCCTAGCCTCGGATTTGGGTATGGGATGTTAAATGTTTTATCGGAGGAGTTGTCGGGCATACCTCTGAACAGTGAGGTTGAGTTTGACATTGAAATTTTTTCAAGTATAGCTCTTGTGTCTATTGCCCCTTATCATATGGCACCAAATGAGCTCATAGAATTAAAAGCTCAGCTTTAAGAACATCTCGATCGAGGGTTCATTCGACTAAGTTTGTCCCCACGGGGAGCACCAGTTTTGTTTGTCAAGAAAAAGGATGACACGATGAGAATGTGTGTGGATTATCATCAATTGAATAAGTTGACGATAAAGAAAAGTTATCCACTTTTGAGAATCGATAATCTATTTGATCAGTTATGTGGGGCATCGGTATTCTCCAAAATTGATCTCTATTTCGAGTGTCATCACTCAAAGTTAAAGAAACTGATGTGTATAAGACCGCTTTTAGGACTTGGCATTATGAGTTCCTAGTTATGCCTTTCACTTTGACTAATGCTCCAGTTGCATTTATGGATCTGATGAGCCGGGTATTTCAACTATATCTAGTTTAGTTTGTCATTGTTTTCGTTGATGATATTTTGATTTATTCTAAGACTGAGAGCGAAAACGATAAGCACCTTTAGACCATCTTGCAGATACTTCGTGAGAAATAGTTATATGCTAAATTTAGAAAGTGTGAGTTATGGTTACAGGAGGTTACCTTTCTAGGTCATGTAGTGTCAACTGAGAGGATCTGAGTTGATCCTAAGAAAATTGAGGTTGTGATCAAGTGGAAATAGCCTAAAAATGTGTCTAAGATTCGAAGTTTCCTTGGGTCAGCAGGCTATGACTGGAGGTTTGTAGAGGGGTTCTTGCTTATCGTAGTTCCCTAACTAAGTTGTGGCATAAGAACGTGTCGTTTGTGTGGTCTGATTATCAAAAAGTGATCTTTGAGAAGCTCAAGTTCGTTTTGACGTAGGAACCTATTTTGGTATGGCTTGAATCTAGTAGGGAGTTTGTTGTCAACAACAATGCTTCACATGTCGGTTTGGTCTGTGTTTTGATGCATGATGGTAAAGTTGTGGCTTACACTTTCCAAAAGCTTAAGCCATACGAGGGTAACTATCCCACGCATGACTTTAAGTTGGCTGTGGTTGTCTTCACTCTGAAAATATAGAGGCATTATCTGTATGGTGAGAGGTGTTTCATATACACCGATCATAAGAGCCTTAAGTATCTATTAACTCAGAAGGAGTTGAACCTTAGGAAACGTAGATGGGTTGAGTTGCTTAGGGACTATAACTGCATGATAGAGTATCATCCCAGTAAGGCCAATGTTGTGGTTGATGCTCTTAGTTGTAGAGCGATGACTGATCTGAGAGCGATGTTTGCTCGTCTAAGTTTGTTTGATGACGGTAGTCTACTAGCCAAGCTGCAGGTTAAACCGACCTAGGTTGATCAGATTCAAGCTAAATAGTTGAGTGATAAGTCTCTCGTTTCCTACTTTTTTAGGTTAGGGATAGTCAAACTTCTAATTTTGGATTAAATAGTAGTAACACCCCTAACCTATATCCATCGTCGGATTAGGGTTAGAGGCATTACCAGACATATCAAAAAATTTTACAGATATTTTAATAATACAATTCATCATTTACAACCAAGTGTCCCTTTTTATGGGTCAACGAGACCTTAATCATGCTTCAGAATAGGGTCAAGACCAATCCGAATGCATATGAAAGTTCTCAAAAATTTAAAACTTTTCTATATTATAGAGGTCACACACCTGTGTGGGCAGGCAATGTGCTTTCCACGGCTACTAGACACACCATGGGTCTTGGTCGTACCAAATCAGAGTAAGCATACTGACTAACCCACACGGCCACTAAACAAGCCCGTGGACCATGGCCGTGCTCATAAGCTATATACTGACTAAATCACAAGGCTACCAAGCACGTCCGTGTGCCAAGGCAGTGCACACATAGGCAGATTACTGACTTAATCCCACGGTCACTAGGCGCGCCCATGTGCCACTACCGTGTAGGCAAAACAGGCCATTTCATGTACAATTAACAACCAAAAACATGTTCAATGATCAACAAATCTTCACATTCAATCTCATTTCTAAACATGTTAATTGCTTACAAATTTGCACAACTAAAATACATATATACTCAAGCACAATTCATCCATATTTACCTTTCATACTTGCCCTTCTTTGATCAATTATGCATAATCAAAGCTTCATCCATAAACTTACCATAAACTTGACCAATTCATAGGCACATACTCATACCAACATTGTTATCCACAATCACAAAAGTATAATACCAACACATAACTAGCTACATCACATGGCCAAGTTCACATCTCAAATTTATACCAAATAACTAGCCTATACATGCCATATCTAGCTATATACATTTCAAAAGTACCAAAATGAGTTGAGTAGTGTGATGACGACCTCGATGGTCCCGAGCCTTCAGTAGCTTTGACGATCTATAAAAAAGAGCAACCACACACAAGGTAAGCTTTCAAAAGATTAGTAAGCCATATACAAATAAACTTAACATACAATGCATATAACTAAATTAATACAATGGTACTTATGGTTCTCATAACCAATTCATCACAAAATCTTTGGCACATTTGCTTACACAAAGCTTGCCACATAATTTTATTCCCATATCACATATGTACTTAGCTCATTCTTGCATCTCAATCACATTCTCATATTCAAAAACAAACTTCATCATAGTAAATTTATATAGCTACTTACCTTTTATACACACTTAGTGTACATATCATACGTACCTGAAATGGATTTATAGATCACATAATCATTCATATCTCAGATTTGCCCGTTTAACCATATGGAATCTAATAGGATACTCAGAATGCTTAGAATAGTCATACAATGCCAATGTCCTAGACGAGGTGTTACATGTACTTAAATATCGATGCCACTATCCCAGACAGGGTCTTACACGAATCAAATACGATGCCAATGTCCCAGACATGGTCTTACATGTAAATTAAATATCGATGCCAATGTCCTAGATGTGGTCTTACACTAAATCTCAAACAACGCCAACGTCCCAGACATGGTCTTACATGATATCACATAACAAACACCTATGTCATGACATAGTTAATCCTATCTATTCCTAAGTTCGTACGGGACTTCTCAGATATTAACACTATGTTGAATCTATCTTCGAACTCATGTGCACATCATCTCATGTGCATTCAACATTGTCAATAGCCATATGAACATACATAATTTCAATTCAAACACATTTATTTGTATAATGACTTACCTTGGATTTGGATATTCGTTCGAACTCGATTATTCAACTACTTTTGCTTTCCCATGATCTAAGTCTATTTTCATTGGCTCTTGATCTATACATATTCAAATGTAATCCATTTATTCACTAATTCATTCAATTTAATCCATGAACACACATTTAGGGCAATTTGTAATTTAGCCCTCACATTTGCACATTTTATCAATTTAGTCCAATTTTCTCAAAACATCAAATATACAAAATCACCACATATCTATACTTAGCCGAATGCCCATGTATCTCATACAAGTCCAAACATTTCATCAAATTCACAATTTAGTCCCTAAAATTTTTATTTTCACAATTGAATCCAAAAATACTCAAATTCAACAAACTCCAAATACAAACTATGATATTCAAACATATATCTTTCATATTTCACTATAGAGCATCACAAATCTCACCATTTCATCAATGGCACATTTTAAAAATATCATCAATTCTCAAATTTACAACATGGGCTTGATAGTAGACTAAGCAATGATTGTAAAAACGTAGAAATTATCAAAAATCGAAGTCAAAACTCAACTTAATTTTTGCTTCAAGCTAGCTGAAAGCTTCAAAGTTTCTAACTCTATTCTCTTTTCTATATTTTGGTGGTGGATTAACAAAATGATGGAAGAAATACTTTATTTTATGTTTTGTTTTATTATAACATTTATTAATTATTCTTTTACTAATTTAACCTTTCATATAAAATATGTATAACATATATTATAAGGTCATATTTGTCCATGGGCATCCACTAACTTACAACCTGGCATAATTGCCTCATAAGGCCTCCACATTTAAAAGCAACATCAAATAGGCACTTAATCAAATAGAAGGCCACTTTTACACTTTATGCGATTTAATCATTTTTGTCAAATTAAGCACACAGACGGAAAAATTAACTTATGAAAATTTAACACATGCTTAATCACACATCAACGGCATAGAAAATAATATTAAAATATTATTTAGACTCATATTTGTGGTTTCGAAACCACTATTTTGACTAGGGTCTAAACTGGATTGTTACAATAGTGATGGAGTTATGTGTCTCAGGGCTTGGATCTGTGTGCCTAACGATGTTGAGTTAAGGCAGTCGATTCTACAGGAAGAGCATATCAGCCTTTATGCCATACAACTCGATGGAAATAAAATGTATAGGGATCTTTGAGTGTTATACTAGTGGCCCGATTTAAAATAGGAAGTAACTATCATTGTTTCTCACAATTTGACATGTCAAAAGGTTAATGCTGAGCATCAATTGCCCTCAGGTCTGCTACAACTAGTTAAGATTCCTCTTTGGAAGTGGGAGCGAGTAACGATGGACTTCATTAGTGGGTTACCTTTGACACCCATTAAGAAAGATTTGGTTTGGGTTATCGTGGATCGATTGACCAAGTCTACCTATTTCCTACCTATTAGAAAAGATTATTTGCTTCAGAAGTTGGCTAAGTTGTATATTTCTGAGATTGTAAGACTTCTCGACATGTTGGTTTTCGATATCTCTGATAGAGACCTATGTTCTACTTCTCGATTCTGAAAAAAGCTTCACGATGCATCAGATACCCGATTGGATTTCAGTACTGCATATCATCCACAGACCGATGAACAGTCTGAGTGAGTCATTCAGATTCTGGAAGATATGTTGCAAAGTTATGTAATTGACTTCCGAGGTAGTTAAGAGGACTATCTACTACTAGCTGAGTTCAAGTATAATAACAACTTTCATTCTAGTATCTAGATATCACCTTATGAGGCCTTATATGGTCGTAAATGTCGAACCTCTCTCTGTTGGACTAAGCTAGGTGAACGTTGAGTGTTTGGTCTCAAGCTAGTTTTTAAGACTAAGAATACTATTAGATTGATTCAATAGTGACTTAAAGAAGCTTTTCATCAACAAAAATCTTAAGCAAAACTTAAAAAGGCATGATATCGACCATTCTGTGGGTGATCAGGTATTTCTAAAATTTTTTCGTGGAAAAACGTTCTCCGGTTTGGGCGTAAGGGCAAGTTGAGCTTGAGATTTATTAAACCCTACTATATTCTGAAACGTATCGGATCGGTCGCATATCAGCTAGAGTTACCTCCTGAGTTAGATCGAATTCATAATGTGTTCCACGTCTTTATGTTGATATGGTATCAGTCTAATCCGTCTCACCATTATTTCTGTTGAGGAGATTGAGGTCGGATTTGACTTTTGAGGAGGAGCTCATTCAGACTCTGTATCAAGATGTCAAGGTCTTGAATAGAAAAACCATTCCTCTAGATAAGGTTTTGTGGCAGAATCATGGCAGTGAGGAAGCCACTTAGGAACCTGAGGATTCGATTCATCAATAATACCCTTATCTGTCTAAGTAAATTTTGAGGTCAAAATTTCTTTTAGGGAGAGAGTTGTAACACCCCAAAAATTTGAGTGTTGTTTGCTGAATCCTGACATTATTAAGCACATTATTAAGCCACTAGCTCATATTAACAAGAATCAACATTTACAAGCTCATGGATATCGCAAGGATACTCCATGTTAAAGGAAATGGTACAATATTTATTTAGCACAAGCTTATAATCGCAATTCTATTACTCATACGACCAATATATTCAATCTTAAAATTGATAAAGTAATCCAACAAACTGAAGATTTCCTTCAATCAATAGCCAAAAATAGAGATGTCGTCCCCGATGATTCTTAACGTGATTCACTATGCTCACACAATCAGTCTAAAAAATTACCTTCGTGGTATTGTTTTTACATGCCCACACAATCCCTTCCCTTAAAGCCACCTCCTCTTCCTATTATACATTCATTTGAGTCGCTCTATACATTGCAAGATCACCTACAACAAACCCGTTACAGTCCTAGTCAATAACCCCAAGACCCACTGAATTATCAATAATTGTCACATCCACATTAATCTTGACAAAGCACTAGGGGGAATGTTCCACTTTTGGGGCTTTGGGTTCTGGGGAATAATAGGTGCATTCATGAGATTAAAAATCCTGAAATCATCCCCTAATGATCTAGCCCGCTCCCACACAATTCGAGCATCCTCTTCCTTACCCCGTACTAGTCTTTAGGACTTGCTACGGGTTTAATCGGGAAGTTTTTGTTTTTCGTTGTTCAATTGCAAGATTATTATTGTAAGTGCTACTATTGATTACTTCATTTTCGCTAAAATATGTCTGTTCTCTTTGTGGTTGAATAATACTGTCAGTTGTACCGATTTCTTTGTTAATTGTTTAATTGGGCTTATTTAGGCGAGAATCTCAAGAAGATCATTCCTCCAATGTTGTAGTGTTGATTAATCGTTGTTTATTCGTTGGTAAGAGCATAACCTTCATTTTGGAGCCTTTGCATTAAAGTTTTCGACATAGTTCAATTTTACTGTAATCTAGCTTTTTGACTTGGGTAATCTTTCTGAGTTGGATAATTAGTTGTCGTTCTTAGGTTACGAGGTCATATATGTTTATTTTGCATCAAACTCGTACAAGGTGTGTAAATAAAACCCAAATTTTTGCAATATTCAAAAGTCGAAAAACATGGTTGTCGATGCCACATGGTCGTGGGTCAGACTATGTGTCTAAGCGTGTAACTCACTGTTTGTGAATTAGGGTCACACAGGCTAGGGGCATGGGCGTGTGTCCAAATCGTGTAAGTCACTATTTTTGAATTAGGGTCACACGAGTTAGGGGGACGTGAGTGTGTCCAGGCCGTGTAACTCATTTTTTTGTGAATTAGGGTCACACGGGCTAGGGACACGGGCAAGTGTCTAGGCCGTGTAACTCATTGTTTGTGAATTAGAGTCACACGAATGTGTACTAGGCCATATGAAACACATGGGTGAGCTCTCCATGCCGTTTGAATACACATGAACGTGTGGGCCAAATTTAGATTTTTTTGTTAGGGCCTTAAACGTCGTTCCAGTCAAACATAGGCCTACCGTAGGGTCCATATGATCCGATTTGGACTATAAAACCCAATAACTGAGAATATATTTTTATATAAACTATTATTATATGATTTTCAGTGGTGTAAAAAATAGTGGTTTCAAGACCATAATTCTGATGAAATACTACGTAGATATTATTTAATTAGTATATTTATGAAGTCTATAGAGTCATATTAAATTTTGGTTGAGAAATTTTATTGTTTGGATAGTTTAGTAAGTAAAAGGACTGAATTGTAAAATCTACAAAGGTTGAGTAGTTAAATTATGGATTTTAGTTAGTGGATTGGAATGATGATATGCTTAAGTAAAATGGTTTAATTAGGCTTAAGCATGGTTAATTAAGAAATTAATCATGAAAGTTGTAATAATTAAAAAAAACCTAGTTATATAAAATAAAATTAGAAATTAAAAGATGAAATTGGATGAATTAGATCATCTTCTTCACGGAAAAGGTGAAAACTTTAGGGTTTTAGCTTCCAAGCTTTGAAGCTTTAATTTGTAAGAGAATTCTAGCTTGTTTTTAGTAATTTTTATGTTTTTGAGTTTGTATTAGCTTGATCTAGCTAACCCGAGGATCAATTTGTGAAACTGTTAAATGTTATAAATGTTGCCATTGATGAGTTGAGCTATACTTTGAAGTTTATGGTGGAAATATGAAACCTTATTGTTTGGGTGGACTATTTTGCAAAGTGATTTTTAGTGATTTTGATGTTTAGGGACTAAATTGATTCAAATGATAAATTACTTCAACTTGAGGTGAAATTGTTGCAAACAGGAGCTGATAGGAAGATATGGAACAATCGGCTAACATGGGCTTTAAGGAAAAATGGATAATTTGCATGATTAGGGCATAGCGATTAAATTGAATAAAAATGAAAGATTGAAGGGGTAAATATGCAAATTTACCAAAAAAAAGACTCAATTGCATGAATGGATCAAATTATGTTATTATTCTAATCAATGAATGAAATTATATTTTTAGATCAAGAACGTACCGATAATCGTGGAAAAGTGAAAGTCGCGGAGTAGTCCCTGTACTTTGGAATCTTCTCAAAATAGTTTGGTAAGCTTGTATGTTTAATTATACTCCTAAATGCTTACATTCTTGTTAATTCGTTGTTACTGAACATTGTTTCATATACTGGAAGTACGCTCTATCGACCCAAATCTTATTGTTATATTGAATGAAGCTCAATCGAGAAAATCATACCGTTATACTGAATGAAGCTCAATTGAGCTAATCATACCTTTATACTGAATGGGGATTAACTGAGCAAATCTTACTATTATACTGACTGATGTTTAATTGATCAAATTCTATGTTACACTGAGTGAAGCTCAAATGAGTAGAAATCTTCGAATATGCTGATGAAAGTTCAATCAAGCAATGCTCACTGAGTATATTGAACTACTGAGTTGGTTGTAATTACAATTATAAACTGCGTATAATGGAAATCTCTACACTTGAAGTTGATTAAATCTATGCTTGATTGGAAAGGTTATGAAATTCTAAACGAACTTACTAAGCTTCATTTAAGTTTACATATAAATTTATTCATTTTGTAGATTACATTTTGAAGGCTAAGAAGATTGAGTCAACATTAGAAATCACACTACCCAGGAGTCTTGGTAGACTTAATTTCTCAATTTTGGTATATGGCATGTACTAGGACCCTATGTATTGTTATATTGAATGCCTAGTTTTGAGTTACATGTTGTGTACTTGATGAACTTGTGATTTCCTACTAGTTACCTAAATATGTTTGTAAGTTCATAGTATGAAATGGTATGCTATAGGTTACCTTAATGCTTGTAATGAAATGGATGTATGTTTAAAAAGATAAATGTGTTGTGGTTACAAGTTGAGAATGGGTATATGATTATGCTTGAGAATGTTTGAAATTGAATTGTACCTCCCATATGTGTATTTGAAAGTGTGTAGGCACATATGCAATAAGGGAGTGAAATTGAGCAATAAATTGATAAATTAAGGCTCACACGGCTTGAGACACTGGCGTGTGACTCAGCCATGCGAGGCACACGGCCTTGCGACATGGCCGTGTGACTCGTCCATGTAAGGCACATGGTCGTGTGTCATGTAACAGATCGAATCTGACCCTAATCGAAATGGTGGTTTTGGGACCACGAAATTGAGCCCAGAAATATTTAAATATTATATTTAGTGTTTATTTTATATGAATTTAAATGTGTGAAAGTTTTGTAAAAAAATTAAATCGTTTAAGTATTGAATTTGATAAAAATGACTTAATCGCGTAAAAGGTAAAAGTGGCATACTAAAGTGTAATGTGCTAATTTGAGCATGGCTTTTTAATAGGAAGTATTGAAAGGGTAAATAACCCATTTTAAGAGTTAGAGGCCGGCCATGGACAAGTTTGTCCTTAAGTTAAAATGTTTAGTTATTTTAATTATAAGGTTTGTTTAGTAATTTGGTAATTATTTATTATATGTTAAAATAACCAAGAAAAGAAAGCCATCATCTTTTGACTCATCCATGGCCGAATGTGGAGGAAGAAAATAAGCTTTAGATTCTTTGAAATTTCGGCACTTTGAAGCCAAAATTCAAGGTGAGTTTTAGTTAGTTTTCGATAAATTTTACGTTTTTGAGATCGTTGCTTCGAACCGTAGCTGACCCATGTTAAAATTTTTGAATCTAAGCATGCTTGATGTTCGGCTATTGATAGGTTTATATGGTTTTGATGTTTGATGATGTTAGATAAAAGATAAGTTAAAAATTAGTATATTATGTATTGGAAGTTTTGAAGAATTTTTGTTTTAGGGCCAAATTGTAAAAATGAAATTTTAGGGGTTTATTTGCAAAATAAGTGAAATGTGAGGGCTTGTAAAGTCCCTAGGAATATTCGCCCTTGTATAGTCTTAGCTAATTTGGTGTATTTTGTGTGTTATGCAAATAGGACTAAATTACAAAGTTGTGAAATATTAGGGGTAAAATAGTAATTTGCCCATTTATGAGCTTAGGGACTAAATTGAGATGAAATGTACTTGAATGAGCTAAATTTTAATGTGTTTTAGATCAATAGCAAAAAAAAGCAGTTTAGATCGGGGAAAGAGCGAAGGTTCTCGAATAGCCGATTTGCACGGTCTATCGACAATCGAGGTAAGTCCTTAAGCAAGTATAGGTTCTGTAATTATTTATGAACGTATTAAATGATAATATTCGATAAATTTGAGTATAGAATCTTGTGTTAGCCGAATGTAAAAGTATTAGAATGGATTGGTTGAAATTTTATTCAATGTGATGTGAATAAGTGTTTTTGGTTTGCTATATGATAAAATATGTGAATTATAAGTGGTGGTGAATTTAGCACAATGAAATGTTAAATGAAAGATTAACTATATTTATTTCGGGCTTTAATGCCTAGCAGGCTTCATGCCGGTGATTTATTTTGGGCTTTAATACCTAGCAGGCTTCGTGCCAGTGATTTATTTTGGGCTTTAATGCCTAGCAGGCTTCATGCCGATGATTTATTTCGGGCTTTAATGCCTAGCAGGCTTCGTGCCGGTGATTTATTTCGGGTTTAAATGCCTAGCAGGCTTCGTGCCGGTGATTTATTTCGGGCTTTAATGCCTAGCAAGCTTTATGCCGGTGATGTGTTTTACAAAGGAGAAACCGAATTATGTTCAAGGTAAACCGTAGCTAATGTATCTAGTTAAAGGCTCAGGTAAGCAAGTAAGGTATGTTATGTTTAATGTTACTCGAGTCGAGTTAATATTATGAGAACAATGTTATGTACATTTGAGATTACGATTGATGTGCATGAGTATTATATGATTGAATTTGAGCTTGAATGTACTATTATGGAGATTCGGTTTTCAAATAGAAATGCTAAGAGTGAAAGAAATTTTAGTACGATAACATGGTTGATATGAATGCTGTGTTTATACGATTTGGAGCATGTAATTCTTGTGATATACTTATTTTGTGCTTCGAAGAGATACATGTTTATGGAAATGAAGTACAATTACTTAAGTTAATGAACTATTAGTATTCGGCCCTGTAGAAACCAATATATTTAAATGTATATGTGCAATGTCATAAGTTGAATGATTTAAATGTTTAAGTGTTTGAACGTTATATTATCATGAGCTTGGGAATTACTAAGTTAGTAAACTTATTTGTTTGAAATGTTCTCCTCTGTTTTATAGATTAGGTTTAGGCTACAAGCTCAACGGGATCGTCAAGAAAGTCGACCACACTATCAATCTAATTTGGTACTCTTTCATTTTGGTTTTCGGATAGAGGCATGTATAGGAAAGACTTTGACTTTGTTTTGTTGAAAACTTTTTGTTCATGTATATAATAGCCATGCAAATATGGCTAAATTTTTGATTAAGTATGTTTATCATGCTTTTGATATAATAGTCGGTTTATATCGTTAATGTTTGTGCAAATTCAATCAAGGTTTAATTCGAATATGGTAAGGAAATATATGTTTGTGAAGTGAACATTTGAGTTGGGTAATGTGGTATGAATAATCAATCTGTATACTCGATTATATTGAACCATAGTTGTGTTTTGTTCATAGGTTAATAATGTTAGGATTTCATGTGAGTGTTCAAGTATAAGTTAAATTTATATAAATTATTATAATGCATGGATATTATGAACTGTATGTGGGTATATTTAGTTATAATCTAGGTACATATCGTATACACATATATATATATATATATATATATATATATAGGTTAGTCATGACATATAGGCGTGATGTGTTTAGTTGTGTTATATCCATTATTAAATGTGCATGTTTTGCTTAAATGTGGAAGGTAAAATAAATCTCATAAGTTATGTATTCGCAATACATGGTATTGAGTAGAAAATATATATATGGTTTTGGATTTCATTTGTACATGGCTAATAAACATTATATGCTTGGTTTGAATGCGTCATTATAATGATAAGCTCATGATTAAAGTATGTATTTTAAGGCAAATTGTGTGACTTTAAGATATGTATAATGGTGGAATAAATGATATATATATATATATATAATTGAAATGAATTCAATTGAACTGTGAGACATGATTTGTATATTAGGTATGACTAAACATTTAAGACTAATATTTAATTAGTAAAATGTTATATATATATATATATATATGCATTTATGGATAAGTTCTATGTGATTATGTGAATGTATGAAAGCTGTATTTTCTTTGAAAATGCCTCGTAACCCTAATTCGGTGACGGATTTGGGTTAGGGGTGTTACATGTCACCTGATGGTCTTTTGTATGCAAGTTAGTGAGTTACAAGGCTTAGCACACGGGCGTGTGACACAGGTGTGTGACCCTACTCAGAGAGTTACACGGTTGAGGATACGGGCTGGGACACGGTCGTGTGTCCCCTATTTTCAAATTTTGCTAATTTTCCCCAAAATTTTCTAAATTGATTCAAATTGGTCTCGAATTGCCTCTAAGTTATTTTTAAGGCCTCGATGGCTCAACTTAGAGACACTATGTATGTGAATGAATGGTTTATGATGTGTTTAAATTATTGAATTTTATTATGTTTAAAGGTTTTCGATTGTATGGTAATACTCCATAACCTTAATCCGCGATAGATACGGGTTAGGGGTGTTACATCATTGATTTTTAAATTAGCGAGTAATTATATTTTGCATTAACTGATATAATCTAAAACTGTAATGCCGTATGCTTATATCTATATCTGTAAATCTATATCTGCATTGGGGTTGGAATTACATAAGAGGAAGTTGGGGAAGTTTAATAATCTGCCAAGACTGGTGGCTAAGCCACGACTATGTATCTGATTCTGGCGACTTATCTCATTGTGTTCTGGCAGCTACTTTTTGAATTTTCGTACATGACATTCGGTCACTATGTGGTGTATAGGGATAGACAGGTACTCGATACCCTTTTGGTGTAGGGTAGGATAGAGATGGTGTGTAACAGATGGGAGTAGGAAATCTGCATCTATATCTGTTGTAATCTGTATCTATAACTAACATATTCTATTCTACTTTTGTATCTTATTTTGAGAACTATTGAACTATGAGAAACTGAAGATCTTCTCTATAGTTTATGTTTAATAAAAACTATAAGTTACACACTGTGTTTATCAACTCATTTTGTCCGTTTGTCTGTATTTTAGGTAATCCCCCGACTTAGGCTACTCGGCATGGCAAAAGCTCGGTCATCCTTATCTACTAATTTTACTACTTAAATTAAACTTATACTATAGTGTGTTTTAGATTGGATTCGGATTTTAAGTTTTGATTTCTTTGATGATTCAGCTACTTGATGATTTCGAACAATTAAACTTTAAATAGAAAAAGTTGGACTTTTCTAGGATGATTTGATGTAGCTCTCTTGACTTGGTCTTAACATCTAGGCCAAATTTGGGGTGTTACATAATTTATCTCATTCTTTACAATCATTTCTTTTAATAGTTTAAACCAACATTTACCATTCCATTCCATGCTTATATATGTCATTTAAACATCACAACAAGTTACCAAGGCAAACACATATACACATGAGCATTAGCATTTTTAAATTTAAGCATTAGGTAGGGTTTAAATAAAATAACATTCCAAGCTAACACCTATATACATGCCACATAACGAAACTTGAAACAATAAAAAAAACTATCGAGTCAATAGCTGGACAGTGTGTGTTTCAAGGTGATCCGATCGACATTTTCCGTAATTGGAAATCTACATAAGGAGGAAAAACAATGGCTAAGCATATCGAATGCTTAGTAAGCTCATACAGAAATACTTAATTTACTTTAGCAATAGAATAATTCAAGTAAATAAAATACATTGGAATAAACAAGGCATCATTTGGTATCCTTCACTTTCTTACACAGTTCAACAATTCAACAATAGGTTAGTTCATTTATAAATTATGGACTTATAATACAATCATACACATATAACAATCTATCATATAACATGTAAAACCACGAACATATTCAAATTTGCAAATAAGTATAATTCCATTCACTAACATTCTTTTCAATCATTTATTTCCATTTAATGTCATTTTCACTTCTGTTTTCACCCGGAAAACTAAAGTAAATTGAAATAGGATACCATATTTTTATGCTCACAAGAGCTGACATATAAAATTTTGCTCACATAAGCCTTCCATTATGAATTCACACAATTTGGCATATTCGGGCTGCTCACATGAGCTTTAGACTAGGGTTGCTCATGCGAGCTTAATTCGATGTTGCTATCACTAACTTTAGAGAATTCGCAACATATGGTAGATCTCAAGCCATTGTATTAATACCTGATTAAACACCCATTTTCCTTTTTAAGACCTTAATGTAAAGCCATTTGTATCTTAATCTTTTATTAAGTTCACACGAGCACCATTACTGTTATTGTATCAATTCGAACCCTGTTGTCACATACATGCTTTTTAAATTTCAAATAGCAATCCATAACATTTTAACCTTGTAACATCATCATATACACAACGTTCAATCATGTAACAATTTCACACTCATTTAATACATTGCATCTATTCAATATAACCATATTTTCCATACTTTACGATGTAGTACTTTACATGCCAACATTATTAAATTACAATTAACTTATACTAATAGATATTATAATATAATTCAAAAATAATACAAATAACATAGTGATAAAGCTTAATTTATACATATTTTAACCTCATTCTTGGCTTATTTTTGGATGAATTTTCGTTAGATTTGATGAATTCGATGCTCCTAATCCCTTAATTTCATGTTTTACACTCAAGAGAGCTTAGGGAGTCGAAAAGAACAAGAAACGAGACGAAATGGGCCTACCTTGGAAATCAACACGGCCTGGACCAATGAACACGTCCGTGTATTATGAGTAGGATCAAACACGACCTAGATTAACGTACATGGGTAGACCATACGGCCATGTGTGGCGAGCAGAATTGAGCACAGTCTATGGAGTCAAGCACGGGCGTGTCCCTACCGTATCAAAGTTGAATTCTATTTGGAATAGACTACTTGTGGGCTAAGAGAGGTGTTCCAAAGCCTATATAAACACCATAGGGGGCAACCTAAAAGGGGACGTCGAGTAGAAGATAGAAAAGACTCCAAGACAGTCGTCAAGAACAGCTTAGGAGAAAGATCTCCATCAAGACCAAGGATCTCCCATCAAGTTCTTTAGAAGTTTTTTGGGTTTTTTCTTATGTTTTGTTATTTTCCCTATTCTAATATGTTTCCCTCTATCAGTATGAACTAAATCCCTTAAATATCTAAGGGGATGAAACCTAGATGAATCTTATAATTATTTGATTTATAAGACAAATACTTGTTCTTATTATTAATTGTGAGTTTTTATTCTTGTTTTGATAATTCAGGTTATTGATCCAAGTCGAATATGCTTATTCAGTGGAGCAAAAGTCCATGTTTAAGAGAAGATCAACACAATTAAGCGGAGTTGATTGCAACCCTAGAAATAGGGTGACGAAAATCTGCTGGATTAGAGTCAAATATAATAAGGGGATCCATAGATCAAGTTAATGCGACAATAGGGGTTTTAATTAGAAAGAGATTTCAATTAATTAATATAGATTAAATGTTTTTTTAGTCTTGAAAGAGATATTAACTTAAATCAGGGATTTCTATGGATTAGGACAAGTGAATAAATCATATGAATCAAAAGTAGTAAGCGAAGTCCAGGTGGATTCTTCCTTAGGTATTGCCTATCTCATATAAGTTGTCCAAAAGTATTTTCCCAATTCACTCTTTGTCACGTTCATAGTCATTTAGTTAGTTAATTTTAGATTAAAAATAAATCCCCTTAATTATTAGACTAGATAATAAAAAGATAGTTATTACTAGTAATTTTAGTCCTTGAGGATACGATATTCCGACTCACCATAACTATACTACTGTTCGATAAGTGCGCTTGCCTTTGTCGAAATAATAGTTAGTTTCAAGCCCATCAAGTTTTTTGAGTCGTTGCCGGTGACTAAGATATTAGGAACGCTAAATTTTTATTACTTTAGCCATTCTTATTTTATTGTAATTTAATTTTACTTTTTATTTATTGTTTATTTTCTTTACTAATTTTTTCTTTTATTTGCTTTTGGCAGGTAACTCTAGTTTATGACTAGAAGGAACCTGTCAGGACCATTACTTTTTGACAGTGATATAAAAGGTACCGCTCGTAGAAACCAAAGAGAAATAAGGTGAAGCCTACAATACATACAAGAAGAGCAAGAAGATGAAACCAATACTACCGAAGAGATGACCGATAATAATCCGCTACCTCCTATGGTTGCCACAAACCCGGTGAATCAAAATCCCACTCCTCGTACTATGTATGATTATGGTAAACCTAATTTAATAGGAATTGAATCAAGTATTGCTAGACTTACTGTTACTGCAAATAATTTTGAACTGAAACATAACACTATTCAGATGATTCAGCAATTTTTTTAGTTTGATGGTTTGCAGGATGAGGATCCAAACAATCACTTGGCAAATTTTCTGGAATTCTGCAACACTTTCAAAATAAATGGCATTTTTGACGATGCCATTCACCTTGATTGTTTCCCTTCTTGTTTAGGAATAAAGCCAAATAGTGGTTGAACTCATTACCAAGAGGATCAATCACTACATGGGAACAAATGACCGAAAATTTTTTACTTAAATACTTTACGCCGACTAAAATGGCTAAGTTGAGGAATGATATCTCTTCTTTTGTGCAGATGGATTCAGAAATACTTTATGATGCATGGGAGAGATACAAGGATCTACTGAGAAGATGCCCTCACCATGGGTTACCTTTGTCGCTACATGTTCAAAACTTTTACAATGGTGTGAACCCCTCAACTAGGCAGTTGATTGATTCAGCCGCAGGTGGAACCCTAAATAGCAAGAGCCCTAAAGCGGCTTATGAGTTCATAGAGGAGTTAGCACTGAATAACTATCAGTGGCAAGTTATGAGGACAAAGCCAACAAAAGCCGCCAGTGTTTTCAACCTCGACGCAGTGACCATGCTATCAAACTAGGTAGAACTGTTAAATAAAAAGATTGATGGTTTGTATGGTTCTTCGTAGGTACATCCAGTGATGCAATGCGACACAAACGGAGGAGGGACGAATAATATAGAATATCCACCCTACAACTCTAGCATAGAAAATGAACAGATGAACTATATGGGTAATAATTCTAGACCTCAAAATAATCCTTATAGTAACACTTACAATCCAAGTTGGAGGAATCACCCAAAATTTTCATGGGTTGGCCAAGGAAATCAGAGACAACAGCCCCCCTTCAGGCTTTCAGCAGCAACCCTACCCACAAGAGAAAAAGCTAAACCTTAAGGAGATGCTAACAAAATTTATCACGGTGTCAGAAAATCATTTCCATAACACCGAAATAGAACTCAAAAATCATCAAGCATCGATTCAAGGGCTTAACAACCAATTAGGACAACTCTCTAAGCTCATATCTGAGCGACCACAAGGTAGCTTGCCAAGCAACACTGAAACTAACCCAAAGGAGCAACTTCATGCCATTACTGCTCACAACAGTGGAGGGTTAGATGAACCAAAATTGAGGCAATAGAATGTGGTAGAGGAAGGTAAGGTTGAGATAAGCCATGATAAACCAAAATTGGTAAGTAAAGAATACCAACCTCATGTGCCTTATCCCAATGTGAAAAGAAAAGACTGCATAGATAAACAATTCGGTAAATTTCTTAAACTTTTAAAAAATTACATATTAACTTACCGTTTATTGAAGCTCTTTGCAGATGCCTAATTCAAAAAAAATTAAAGGATCTTTTGACAAACAAATGAAAGTTAGACAAGGCGTCGCATGTGTAGCTAAATGTAGTGTGCTCAGCAATCTTACAAAATAGACTACCACAAAAGTTAAAAGATCTAGGGAGTTTTACGATTCCTTGCTTAATTGGTGGTTTATCTGTTAATAATGCTTTAGCTGATTAGGGGCAAGTATTAATGTTATGCCTTATAAAATGTTTAAATAGCTAGGTCTTGGGAAACCCAAACAAACTAAGATGAGCATTCAATTAGAAGATAAAACTATTAGAGTCCCTAGGGGTATAATTGAGAATGTACTAGTAAAAATTGATAAATTCATATTCCCAGTAGACTTTGTTGTTTTAGACATGGATGAGGACAACAATGTTCCTTTAATTTTAGGAACACCCTTTTTAACAACTGCTAAAACTAGAATTGATGTTGGTACAGGTGAACTCACACTTCGTGCAGGTGACGAAACGATCACTCTTCAGGCTCTTGTCTCGGCTAGGATATCGAGTAATAAAGGTAAGAACATAAATTTATTAATGACCATTTGGTTCAACCTTCTTTTCAGGAAGCACCACTAAATTACACAACTGAGCCATATCCTAGACCTCATACCAATAAAGAAATAACTCATGAGGAGTGGAGGCTTCAGATCGTCGAATTAGATTAGTGGAGGATATATGCTAATGAGGAATTAAGAAAACACGATAAACTAAAACAACTTCATGACGAGCCTAAGGGTAGGATAAATCACTTGAAAGTTGGAGACCAGGTACTATTAGATGAAATAGATCCCCAAATAACCACGTCAGAACTAAATACGAACGGGGCAACCCCTTTTACTGTACTCAAGGTTTTTCCATAAGGAAAGGTCAAGGTAACTCAACCTAATGTAGGTACTTTTAAGGTAAATATTACACAACTTAAACCTTACTTTGATGTCAGAATTGATAGCAGGAGAGAGGAGTGTCAACTCCTCAAACCACCATGAAATATGAGAATGAGAGGTAAGTCTAGCTTAAGACTTTAAACAAGCGCTTTTCGGGAGGCAACCCGAGCACTAACCCCATTAATTTTCATATTTTTGATTTTTAGCACCTAACCAAAAACTAACCGAACCAATAAAATGCATGTTTTCCTACCACACGGCCTTGCACATGGGCGTGGCTGTGGCCGTGTGGACACCATGAATGGGCAGATTGGTGTGGCAAAGGCTGTGCGAACCAAGGACGAAAATTTTCCCAAAAACACGGGCTACGATAAAATGCAACAGCCATGCAATACGGTCGTGGTCAGCACTGAGAAAGTAACATGGGTGTACGACACGCTCGTGTACCTAGATCGTAGTAAACACTAGATAAGCAACATGGGCGTGGAAACTTCTACACAGGCATGGGAGAAACAAACGAGGCATCACAAGGCTGTGCGATACGGCCGTATAACCTCACACGCCCAGGGTGCATGGGTGTGGGCAACCAATTTCTATTTAAACCACCCCCGTATTCATCTTCTTCTCCAAACCCTTCTCCCTCAACCCTAGCCACCACAGCTTTCCCCCTTCTCACCACCGACCACCGCCTCCATACTCCACTTACTCCATTTTTTCACTTCTTCTTCAACCAAACACCACCTTTATCCCTTTTCCTCACCCTTTCCCTCATTCCTTCTTTACACCACCATCTCCATGTCGAAGAAGTGAAAGGATCCTAGCACGGTTTCCCCATGCGTGACCACTCTACATAAGTTCATGTCAGTCGCTTCATTCTCTCGACAAGATAAGGACCTTTGAGTCCATTTATTTTTATTTTTCTTTTATTTTCATTTTAAAATTCTTTCCCTTTATCTTTCTTGTCATTAATTTATATTAGTATGTTTTGATCTCTTTAATTTAGGTTCAAGGGGCTGTTAAGGAATGACCACACCACTACCGAAGTATCCACCTCCTCTACCCAACTTTACACCGTTTCTTTTCTTTGACTCCATCTAAAAATTCAAAAAGTTTCACTTCTCTCCCTGTCTTATGATTTTCTTATTATATTGTCATTATTTATCATTGTACATTGAGGACAATGTACATCTTAAATGTAGGGAGGAGTCAACAATACTAAATTATGCCTTGTTCTTAAGTAACTTTCTCATATTACTATTAGAATGAAAAGTCTATTGATTTATGATTTTTGTTGATATGTTTTGAATTAAGTCATAGGTAATTGTGCATTGATGGTTTATACTTTAAGATATTAGAGAATCAAGCATGATATATCTATTTTAGAATTAAAAATTTGGTTAGGTTGTTTCCCTAAATTTAAATATAACTTTAACAAGATTGACATCAAAAACCATAATTTTTGTGAGATTTTGAGCCTTTAGAGCATACATTTTTCGTGCTCACTTTATTGATTATGTAACATCCAAAAATTGGGCCTAGTAGGATTGGGCCCAATGGGCCTTAGGCGTAGTAGCATTCAAAATTTTTGAGAACAACATTAATGCAAGTTAGACTTATTAGGTAAGTGATTCTGGAAGGTTAGAGGGCTTCTATGAAGTTCCGGGCTTGAACTTTGGCTTTGGGGATATTTTGGTTTTAGGTGAAAAAAAACCCTAGAAGTTAGCAGGTGTAGGCCTTAAGAATAAAATGTGGAGGAAAATGACACAAGTGGAGTGTGTGGTGTAGTGGCAAAGTGGCATACATAAGAGGCAAGGGGTGGCATACAAGGAAGGAAGGAGGTCCAAGGTTCAAGTCTTGGCTTTTGCATTTTGGTTTTCTTTTACTTGGACCTTAGAATTTGGCTATAGATTTATATTTAGTTGCATGGTTAAGACACAAGAGGAGCTTGTGGCCAAGTGGTTAGCGGCGTGGATTATGTTGTAAGGGAGCACAGGTTGAATCTCATGACAAGCAATAGAGTATTTATTTTGCGGATTGAATGACAAGAGTTTTAGTTGAATTTAAACTCTATTGACGGAGGGATCCCACATCGGAAAGATACAAAGAAGGAAGGTGAAGAGCTAGCTATATAAAGAGCATTTCAGGAGGAGAGTTAACATACCTTGGTGGGTGTTTGGGCGCAAGAGTGGTCGCAGCGCGGTTTAACACCAGACTCCTATCAGGTGTGTAACTCTCTCTTTACTCTAGCTTTAGAGCGGCAAATGCCAAAGTGCTGATCACGGCAATAGTAGCCACACGAGCGTGCGAGCGCACATGTGGGGCTTCGACGCGATAGTTGAGGCCATCAGTAGTAGTCTTGTGGGTTGGGGCTGCTTGGGTCGCGATGGGTTAAAGTGGGCCCAATGGTCCCGTGGGCCCAATTGAATAAATTGTATGATGATATAGTATATAGTGAACTAGATTAGGTGGAACTTATATACGTGGCTAGATGTATGTTAGGTGGGCCACACGGAGTGTGGGCAGAATGGGCCAAATCTGGTTTTAGGCCCAATAGTCCGATACGACCAGAAATGGTAGCTGAGTCGCTCTGGGCGACATTAGGCCTTCGGAAAGGCCATTGTAGGTGCGATATTACCAAAATACCCCTAGTTTAAAAATTAACAAAATACCCTTGGTTTATGAAATTACCAAAATAGCCTTGGTTTACGAAATTACCAAAATACCCTCGATTTACAAAATTACCAAAATACCCCCAATTTACAAAATTACTGAAATACCCTCAATTTGATAAATTACCGAAATACCCTCGATTTATAAATTTATCGAAATACCCCTGGGTTGCAAAAGTGCTGAAATACCCTTGAGTTGTAAAATTACCGAAATACCTCTAGTTTGTAAAATTACCAAAATACCCCTAAGCGATAAAATAATCGTTGTACTCTCGTGGTAGTATTAGCATTGTATGTGTTAATCGTATGATTGATAATGGTTGAGATGCGTTGCTTGTATGGATTGGTAACGAGTAGAATTACCGAACTACCCCTGTAGGGTGGAATTACAAAAATGCCTTTGGTAGGTAAAATTATGGTTATACCCTTAGAGGTTGATTAGTTTGATTATGTCGTATTTGTTATTCTAATTATGATGGTAATTCATTCATACGTTATCTTTGATATATGATTTGCATACATGTCATACTGCATACACGAATTATTATGACTGATGAACATGGCATGAAAATGGGTATGATGAGAGGAGGGGGAAGGATGATTTAGATTGTCACCAGTGGTTTTGATCACACAGTGGGTTGGCCCCACTTTCCTTATTATTTGTGACTAGTCTTAGTGGTTTTGACCACCAGTGGTTTTGGCCACACGGATATTATTTGTGACTACGGTCACCAGTGGTTTTGACCACACAAGGATTATTGTGACTCGTCCCAGTGGCTTGGCACCATAGTGGGTTGGCCCCACATATTGATTATGGGATTGTCATCAGTGGTTTTGACCACACGATGGGTTGGCCCCACCATATGATTTGTGACTACGGTCACCAGTGGTTTTGGCCACACTTACATGATTTGTGACTACGGTCACCAGTGGTTTTGACCACACGGGGTAGACACAGGAGTTCGGTTGGTTAGGTTGGGTTTGCATGATTTGCATATTGACATATCAAATGTGTAAGTGCCTTGTTATTATCGGGATGGGGATTTACACACTGAGTCTCGGTGACTCACCCCTTTCCTTTACATTTGTAGATGAGGCATAGATCGCGGATGTGGAGCCAGGGTGGACTCGAGGTGGCCATGCACTATGTTTTCGGGTTTTATTTCAATTACTATTTTGGGTTAATTTACTTTTAAATTTGGTTTTGTTTTGTAATAAGGCATTGGGTATTTTATTGGTTTCAGCTTTCAATTTGGTTACTGCTTAGTATTAAATGATCAATATGGGATTTTCCTAAAATGATAATAAACCATTTCTTATTCAAAATTACTTAAACTCGATTTCTCACAACAACTATAAAGAATACGAGCTTTTTAACGAATGCACAGTTTTTAGACATTCCTTTCATGTGACATGCCAGATCCGGTCGTAACGTTTAGGCCAGGTTTGGGGTGTTACAATTATGGTATCAGAGCCTAGGTTCAAAAACTCGGCTGTGGA
This sequence comes from Gossypium rotundifolium, assembly GCA_025506655.1. Classification (NCBI taxonomy): domain Eukaryota; kingdom Viridiplantae; phylum Streptophyta; class Magnoliopsida; order Malvales; family Malvaceae; genus Gossypium; species Gossypium rotundifolium. The sequence goes on along the minus strand of CP106734.1, from coordinate 118,602,355 downwards.
ATGGGTTCAAAAATGTTTTTCAAATTTTGGTTGAAATATGGTTTAGAAAAATATATATCACTTTCCTGGAAGTATGACACCCGAGTCTCCGGCACCAATCTGAACTGTAAGTTTCGTGGTACTTCTCTTTGTTATATGCTGTATTTCGGGTATCTATTCTATGTGTTTAGTTTGGATGTGATGGTCAGACGTAGAGTTTGGTGCGTATGAAATATTCGTCTATTTTAATGGCTAGGTGTTTTTGAGTATGTGTAGGAGTTTTAAATTCTAGTTAAAAGTATGTTAGTTTTATTAAGATCAGAGGGCGCAGCAAGAGCGTAGTATGGTAGGTTAGGATGTGTGACTGTTAGTTAGTTGGAAATTTCGAGGATGAAATTTCTTTAAGGAGGGTAAATTTGTAACATCCCAAAATTGGGCCTAGTAGGATTGGGCCCAATGGGCCTTAGGCGTAGTAGCATTCAAAATTTTTGAGAACGGCATTAATGCAAGTTAGACTTATTAGGTAAGTGATTCTGGAAGGTTAGAGGGCTTCTATGAAGTTCTGGGCCCAAAATTTGGCTTTGGGAAAATTTTGGTTTTAGGTGAAAAAAAACTCGAAAGTTGGCAGGTAGGCCTTAAGAATAAAATGTGGAGGAAAATGACACAAGTGGAGTGTGTGGTGTAGTGGCAAAGTGACACCACATAAGAGGCAAGGGGGTAACGCCACAAGGAAGGAAGGAGGTCCAAGGTTCAAGTCTTGGCTTTTGCATTTTGGTTTTCTTTTTACTTGGACCTTAGAATTTGGCTATAGATTTATATTTAGTTGCATGGTTAAGACACAAGAGGAGCTTGTGGCCAAGTGGTTAGCGGCGTGGATTATGTTGTAAGGGAGCACAGGTTCGAATCTCATGACAAGCAATAGAGTATTTATTTTGCGGATTGGACGGCAAGAGTTTTAGTTGAATTTAAACTCTACTGACGGAGAGATCCCACATCGGAAAGATACAAAGAAGGAAGGTGAAGAGCTAGCTATATAAAGAGCGTTTTAGGAGGAGAGTTAACATACCTTGGTGGGTGTTTGGGCGCAGGAGTGGTCGCAGGGCGGTTTAACACTAGACTCCTATCAGGTGTGTAACTCTCTCTTTATTCTAGCTGTAGAGCGGCAAACGCCAAAATGCTGATCACGGCAATAGTAGCCACACGAGCGTGCGGAAGACGTGTGGGGCTTCGACGTGATAGTCGAGGCCATCGATAGTATTCTTGTGGGTTGAAAATGCTTGGGTGCAATGGGTTAAAGTGGGCCCAATGGGCCTGTGGGCCCAATTGAATAAATTGTATAATGATATAGTATATAGTGAACTAGATTAGGTGGAACTTATATACGTGGCTAGATGTATGTTAGGTGGGCCACACGAGCGTGTGGGCCCGAATAGGCCAGAATCTAGTTTTAGGCCCAATAGCCCGGTACGACCAAAATGGTAGTTGAGTCGCTCTGGGCGACATTAGGCCTTCGGAAAGGCCATTGCAAGTACGATATTACCAAAATACCCCTAGTTTATAAAATTTCCAAAATAGCCCTAGTTTACGAAATTACCAAAATACCTCTGGTTTATGAAATTACCAAAGTAGCCTTGGTTTACGAAATTACCAAAATACCCTCGATTTATAAAATTACCAAAATACCCCCAATTTGTAAAATTACTGAAATACCCTTAATTTGTTAAATTACCGAAATACCCCCAATTTATAAATTTATCGAAATACCCCTGGGTTGCAAAAGTGCTGAAATACCCTCGAGTTGTAAAATTACCGAAATACCTCTGGTTTGTAAAATTACCGAAATACCCCTAAGCGATAAAATAATCGTTGTACTCTCGTGGTAGTATTAGCGTTGTATGTGTTAATATGATTGATTATGGTTGAGATGCGTTGCTTGTATGGATTGGTAACGAGTAGAATTACCGAACTACCCCTGTAGGGTGGAATTACAAAAATGCCTTTGGTAGGTAAAATTATGGTTATACCCTTAGAGGTTGATTAGTTTGATTATGTCGTATTTGTTATTCTAATTATAATGGTAATTCGTTTCATATGTTATCTTTGATATATAATTTGCATACATGTCATACTGCATACACGAATTATTATGACTGATGAACATGGCATGAAAATGGGTATGATGAGAGGAGAGGGAAGGATGATTTAGATTGTCACTAGTGGTTTTGACCACACAGTGGGTTGGCCCCGCTTTCCTTATTATTTGTGACTAGTCTTAGTGGTTTTGACCACCAGTGGTTTTGGCCACACGGATATTATTTGTGACTACGGTCACCAGTGGTTTTGACCACGCATGGATTATTTGACTCGTCCCAGTGGTTTGGTACCATAGTGGGTTGCCCCCACATGTTGATTACGGGATTGTCATCAGTGGTTTTGACCACACGGTGGGTTGGCCCCACCATATGATTTGTGACTACGGTCACCAGTGGTTTTGGCCACACTTATATGATTTGTGACTACGGTCACGGTGGTTTTGACCACCAGTGGTTTTAACCACACGGGGTAGACACAGGAGTTCGGTTGGTTAGGTTGGGTTTGCATGATTTGCATATTGACATATCAAATGTGTAAGTGCCTTGTTATTATCGGGATGGGGATTTACACACTGAGTCTCGGTGACTCACCCCTTTCCCTTACATTTGCAGATGAGGCATAGATCATGGATGTGGAGCCGGGTGGACTCGAGGTGGCCATGCACTATGTTTTGGGTTTTATTTCAATTACTATTTTGGGTTAATTTACTTTTAAATTTGGTTTTGTTTTGTAATAAGGCATTGGGTATTGTATTGGTTTCAGCTTTCAATTTGGTTACTGCTTAGTATTAAATGATCAATATGGGATTTTCCTAAAATGATAATAAACCGTTTCTTATTCAAAATTACTTAAACTCGATTTCTCACAACAACTATAAAGAATACGAGCTTTTTAACGAACGCACAGTTTTTAGACATTCCTTTCATGTGACATGCCAGATCCGGTCGTAACGTTTAGGCCGGGTTTGGGGTGTTACAATTATGGTATCAGAGCCTAGGTTCAAAAACTCGGCTGTGGAATGGGTTCAAAAATATTTTTCAAATTTTGGTTGAAATATGGTTTAGAAAAATATATATATCACTTTCCTGGAAGTATGACACCCGAGTCTCCGGCACCAATCTGAACTGTAAGTTTCGTGGTACTTCTCTTTGTTATATGCTGTATTTCGGGTATCTATTCTATGTGTTTGGTTTGGATGTGATGGTCAGACATAGAGTTTGGTGCGTATGAAATATTCGTCTATTTTAATGGCTAGGTGTTTTTGAGTATGTGTAGGAGTTTTAAATTCTAGTTAAAAGTATGTTAGTTTTATTAAGATCGAGGCACAAGAAGGCGTAGTGTGGTAGGTTAGGATGTGTGACTGTTAGTTAGTTGGAAATTTCGAGGACGAAATTTCTTTAAGGAGGGTAGATTTGTAACATCCCAAAATTGGGCCTAGTAGGATTGGGCCCAATGGGCCTTAGGCGTAGTAGCATTCAAAATTTTTGAGAACGGCATTAATGCAAGTTAGACTTATTAGGTAAGTGATTCTGGAAGGTTAGAGGGCTTCTATGAAGTTTCGGGCTCGAACTTTGGCTTTGGGAAAATTTTGGTTTTAGGTGAAAAAAAACCCTAGAAGTTGGCAGGTAGGCCTTAAGAATAAAATGTGGAGGAAAATGACACAAGTGGAGTGTGTGGTGTAGTGGCAAAGTGACACCACATAAGAGGCAAGGGGGTGACGCCACAAGGAAGGAAGGAGGTCCAAGGTTCAAGTCTTGGCTTTTGCATTTTGGTTTTCTTTTTACTTGGACCTTAGAATTTGGCTATAGATTTATATTTAGTTGCGCATGGTTAAGACACAAGAGGAGCTTGTGGCCAAGTGGTTAGCGGCGTGGATTATGTTGTAAGGGAGCCTGGGTTCAAATCTCATGACAAGCAATAGAGTATTTATTTTGCGGATTGGACGGCAAGAGTTTCAGTTGAATTTAAACTCTACTGACGGAGGGATCCCACATCGGAAAGATACAAAGAAGGAAGGTGAAGAGCTAGCTATATAAAGAGCATTTCAGGAGGAGAGTTAACATACCTTGGTGGGTGTTTGGGCGCAGGAGTGGTCGCAGCGCGGTTTAACACTAGACTCCTATCAGGTGTGTAACTCTCTCTTTATTCTAGCTGTAGAGCGGCAAATGCCAAAGTGCGATCACGGCAATAGTAGTTACACGAAGTGCGGCGCTGCGTGTGGGGCTTCGACGCGATAGTCGAGGCCATCGAGTAGTATTCTTGTGGGTTGAAATGCTTGGGTGCGATGGGTTAAAGTGGGCCCAATGGGCCTGTGGGCCCAATTGAATAAATTGTATGATGATATAGTATATAGTGAACTAGATTAGGTGGAACTTATATACGTGGCTAGATGTATGTTAGGTGGGCCACACGAGCGTGTGGGCCCGAATGGGTCAGAATCTAGTTTTAGGCCCAATAGTCCGGTACGACCAGAAATGGTAGCTGAGTCGCTCTGGGCGACATTAGGCCTTCGGAAAGGCCATTGCAGGTACGATATTACCAAAATACCCCTAGTTTATAAAATTTCCAAAATAGCCCTAGTTTATGAAATTACCAAAATACCCCTGGTTTATGAAATTACCAAAATAGCCTTGGTTTACGAAATTACCAAAATACCCTCGATTTACAAAATTACCAAAATACCCCCAATTTGCAAAATTACTGAAATACCCTTAATTTGTTAAATTACCGAAATACCCCTGATTTATAAATTTATCGAAATACCCACAGGTTGCAAAAGTCTTTGAAATACCCTCGAGTTGTAAAATTACCAAATACCTCGGTTTGTAAAATTATCGAAATACCCTAAGCGATAAAATAATCGTTGTACTCGTGGTAGTATTAGCGTTGTATGTGTTAATCGTATGATTGATTATGGTTGAGATGCGTTGCTTGTATGGATTGGTAACGAGTAGAATTACCGAACTACCCCTGTAGGGTGGAATTACAAAAATGCCTTTGGTAGGTAAAATTACGGTTATACCCTTAGAGGTTGATTAGTTTGATTATGTCGTATTTGTTATTCTAATTATAATGGTAATTCATTTCATACTTTATCTTTGATATATAATTTGCATACATGTCATACTGCATACATGAATTATTATGACTGATGAACATGGCATGAAAATGGGTATGATGAGAGGAGGGGGAAGGATGATTTAGATTGTCACTAGTGGTTTTGACCACACAGTGGGTTGGCCCCACTTTCCTTATTATTTGTGACTAGTCTTAGTGGTTTTGACCACCAGTGGTTTTGACCACACGGATATTATTTGTGACTACGGTCACCAGTGGTTTTGACCACACATGGATTATTGTGACTCGTCCCAGTGGTTTGGTACCATAGTGGGTTGGCCCCACATGTTGATTACGGGATTGTCATCAGTGGTTTTGACCACACGGTGGGTTGGCCCCACCATATGATTTGTGACTACGGTCACCAGTGGTTTTGGCCACACTTATATGATTTGTGACTACGGTCACCAGTGGTTTTGACCACCAGTGGTTTTAACCACACGGGGTAGACACAGGAGTTCGGTTGGTTAGGTTGGGTTTGCATGATTTGCATATTGACATATCAAATGTGTAAGTGCCTTGTTATTATCGGGATGGGGATTTACACACTGAGTCTCGGTGACTCACCCCTTTCCCTTACATTTGCAGATGAGGCATAGATCACGGATGTGGAGCCGGGGTGGACTCGAGGTGGCCATGCACTATGTTTTCGGGTTTTATTTCAATTACTATTTTGGGTTAATTTACTTTTAAATTTGGTTTTGTTTTGTAATAAGGCATTGGGTATTTTATTGGTTTCAGCTTTCAATTTGGTTACTGCTTAGTATTAAATGATCAATATGGGATTTTCCTAAAATGATAATAAACCGTTTCTTATTCAAAATTACTTAAACTCGATTTCTCACAACAACTATAAAGAATACGAGCTTTTTAACGAACGCACAGTTTTTAGACATTCCTTTCATGTGACATGCCAGATCCGGTCGTAACGTTTAGGCCGGTTTGGGGTGTTACAATTATGGTATCGAGCCTAGGTTCAAAACTCTACTGTGGTATGGGTTCAAAATATTTTTCAAATTTTGGTTGAAATATGGTTTAGAAAATATATATCACTTTCGGAAGTATGACACCGAGTCTCGGCACCAATCTGAACTGTAAGGTTTGTGGTACTTCTCTTTGTTATATGTTGTATTTGGGTATCTATTCTATGTGTTTGGTTTGGATGTGATGGTCAGACATAGAGTTTGGTGCGTATGAAATATTCGTCTATTTTAATGGCTAGGTATTTTTGAGTATGTGTAGGAGTTTTAAATTCTAGTTAAAAGTATGTTAGTTTTATTAAGATCGAGTCTTGCAGCAAAGAGTAGTGTGGTAGGTTAGGATGTGTATTTGTTAGTTAGTTGGAAATTTCGAAGACAAAATTTCATTAAGGAGGGTAGATTTGTAACATCCCGAAATTGGGCCTAATAGAATTGGGCCCAATGGGCCTTAGGCGTAGTGGCATTCAAAATTTTTGAGAACGGCATTAATGCAAGTTAGACTTATTAGGTAAGTGATTCTGGAAGGTTAGAGGGCTTCTATGAAGTTTCGGGCTCGAACTTTGGCTTTGGGAAAAGTTTGGTTTTAGGTGAAAAAACACCTAGAAGTTAGCAGGTAGGCCTTAAGAATAAAATGTGGAGGAAAATGACACAAGTGGAGTGTGTGGTGTAGTGGCAAAGTGACGCCACATAAGAGGCAAGGGGGTGACGCCACAAGGAAGGAAGGAGGTCCAAGGTTCAAGTCTTAGCTTTTGGATTTTGGTTTTCTTTTTACTTGGACCTTAGAATTTGGCTATAGATTTATATTTAGTTGCGCATGGTTAAGACACAAGAGGAGCTTGTGGCCAAGTGGTTAGCGGCGTGGATTATGTTGTAAGGGAGCCTGGGTTCGAATCTCATGACAAGCAATAGAGTATTTATTTTGCGGATTGGACGGCAAGAGTTTCAGTTGAATTTAAACTCTACTGACGGAGGGATCCCACATCGGAAAGATACAAAGAAGGAAGGTGAAGAGCTAGTTATATAAAGAGCATTTCAGGAGGAGAGTTAACATACCTTGGTGGGTGTTTGGGCGCAGGAGTGGTCGCAGCGCGGTTTAACACCAGACTCCTATCAGGTGTGTAACTCTCTCTTTACTCTAGCTATAGAGCGGCAAATGCCAAAGTGCAGATCACGGTAATAGTAGCCACACGAGCGTGCGAGCGCACGTGTGGGGCTTCGACGCGATAGTCGAGGCCATAAATAGTATTCTTGTGGGTTGGGGCTGCTTGGGTCACGATGGCTTAAAGTGGGCCCAATGGGCCCGTGGGCCCAATTGAATAAATTGTATGATGATATAGTATATAGTGAACTAGATTAGGTGGAACTTATATACGTGGCTAGATGTATGTTAGGTGGGCCACACGAGCGTGTGGGCCCGAATGGGCCGGAATCTAGTTTTAGGCCCAATAGTCCGGTACGACCAAAAATGGTAGCTGAGTCGCTCTGGGCGACATTAGGCATTCGGAAAGGCCACTGCAGGTACGATATTACCAAAATACCCCTAGTTTATAAAATTTCCAAAATAGCCTAGTTTATTTAAATTACCAAAATACCTTTGGTTTATGAAATTACCAAAGTAGCCTTGGTTTTTAAATTACCAAAATACCTCGATTTATAAAATTACCAAAATACCCCCAATTTGTTAAATTACTGAAATACCCTTAATTTGTTAAATTACCGAAATACCCCCAATTTATAAATTTATCGAAATACCCCTGGGTTGCAAAAGTGCTGAAATACCCTCGAGTTGTAAAATTACCGAAATACCTCTAGTTTGTAAAATTACCTAAATACCCCTAAGCGATAAAATAATCGTTGTACTCTCGTGGTAGTATTAGCGTTGTATGTGTTAATCGTATGATTGATTATGGTTGAGATGCGTTGCTTGTATGGATTGGTAACAAGTAGAATTACCGAACTACCCCTGTAGGGTGGAATTACAAAAATGCCTTTGGTAGGTAGAATTACGGTTATACCCTTAGAGGTTGATTAGTTTGATTATGTCGTATTTGTTATTCTAATTATAATGGTAATTCATTTCATACGTTATCTTTGATATATAATTTGCATACATGTCATACTGCATACACGAATTATTATGACTGATGAACATGGCATGAAAATGGGTATGATGAGAGGAGGGGGAAGGATGATTTAGATTGTCACCAGTGGTTTTGACCACACAGTGGGTTGGCCCCGCTTACCTTATTATTTGTGACTAGTCTTAGTGGTTTTGACCACCGTGGTTTTGACCACACGGATATTATTTGTGACTACGGTCACCAAAGTGGTTTTGACCACCCATGGATTATTGTGACTCGTCGCTGGTTTGGTACCATAGTGGGTTGGCCCACATGTTGATTCTGGGATTGTCATCGATTGGTTTTGACCACGGTGGGTTGGCCCCACCATATGATTTGTGACTACGATCACCAGTGGTTTTGACCACACTTATATGATTTGTGACTATGGTCACCAGTGGTTTTGACCACCAGTGGTTTTGACCACCAGTGGTTTTGACCACACCGGGGTAGACATGGAGTTCGGTTGGTTAGGTTGGGTTTACATGATTTGCATATTGACATATCAAATGTGTATGTGCCTTGTTATTATCGGGATGGGATTTACACATTGAGTCTCTTGACTCACCCTTTCCTTACATTTGCAGATGAGGCATAGATCGCGGACGTGGAGTCGGGGTGGACTCGAGGTGGCCATGCACTATGTTTTCGGGTTTTATTTCAATTACTATTTTGGGTTAATTTACTTTTAAATTTGGTTTTGTTTTGTAATAAGGCATTGGGTATTTTATTGGTTTCATTTTCAATTTGGTTATCGCTAGTATTAAATGATCAATATGGGATTTTCCTAAAATGATAATAAACCGTTTCTTATTCAAAATTACTTAAACTCAATTTCTCACAACAACTATAAAGAATATGAGCTTTTTAACGAACATACGCTTTTTAGACATTCCTTTCATGTGACATGCGAGATCCGGTCGTAACGTTTAGGCCAGTTTGGGGTGTTACAATTATGGTATCGAGCCTAGGGTTTCGTGGTACTTCTCTTTGTTATATGTCAGATTTTGGTATCTATTCTATGTGTTTGGTTTGGATGTGATGGTCGATAGAGTTTGGTGCGTATGAAATATTCGCTCATTTTAATGGCTAGGTGTTTTGAGTATGTGTAGGAGTTTTAAATTCTAGTTAAAAGTATGTTAGTTTTATTAAGATCAGAAAAGGAAAAGAGCGAGTGTGGTAGGTTAGGATGTGTGACTATTAGTTAGTTGGAAATTTTGAGGACTAAATTTCTTTAAGGAGGGTAAATTTGTAACATCCCAAATTGGGCCTAGTAGGATTGGGCCCAATGGGCCTTAGGCGTAGTAGCATTCAAAATTTTTGAGAACAGATTAATGCAAGTTAGACTTATTAGGTAAGTGATTCTCGAAGGTTAGAGGCTTCTATGAAGTTCGGGCCCAAAATTTGGCTTTGGGAAAATTTTGGTTTTAGGTGAAAAAAACTCAAAGTTAAGGTGTAGGCCTTAAGAATAAAATGTGGAGGAAAATGACACAAGTGGAGTGTGTGGTGTAGTGGCAAAGTGACGCCACATAAGAGGCAAGGGGTAACGCCACAAGGAAGGAAGGAGGTCCAAGGTTCAAGTCTTGGCTTTTGCATTTTGGTTTTTTTTACTTGGACCTTAGAATTTGGCTATAGATTTATATTTAGTTGCATGGTTAAGACACAAGAGGAGCTTGTGGCCAAGTGGTTAGCAAGCGTGGATTATGTTGTAAGGGAGCCCGGTTCAAATCTCATGACAAGCAATAGAGTATTTATTTTATGGATTGACTACAAGAGTTTTAGTTGAATTTAAACTCTCGACGGAGAGATCCCACATCGGAAAGATACAAAGAAGGAAGGTGAAGAGCTAGCTATATAAAGAGCGTTTCAGGAGGAGAGTTAACATACCTTGGTGGGTGTTTGGGCGCAGGAGTGGTCAAGGCGGTTTAACACTGACTCCTATCAAGTGTGTAACTCTCTTTATTCTAGTCAGAGAGCAAGAAATGCCAAAATGTCGATCACGGCAATAGTAGTTACACGAGCGCGCTGAAAGACGCGGGGCTTCACGTGATAGTCGAGGCCATCGTGAGTATTCTTGTGGGTCAATGCTTGGGTCGCGATGGGTTAAAGTGGGCCTAATGGGCCGTGGGCCCAATTGAATAAATTGTATAATGATATAGTATATAGTGAACTAAATTAGGTGGAACTTATATACGTGGCTAGATGTATGTTAGGTGGGCCACACGAGCGTGTGGGCCTTAATAGGCCGTAATCTAGTTTTAGGCCCAATAGTCTTAAGACGACCAAAATGGTAGTTGAGTCGCTCTAGGATACATTAGCCTTCTAAAGGCCATTGTAAGCACGATATTACCAAAATACCCTAGTTTATAAAATTTCCAAAATAGCCCTAGTTTACTTAAATTACCAAAATACCTCCGGTTTATGAAATTACCAAAATAGCCTTGGTTTACTTAAATTACCAAAATACCTCGATTTATAAAATTACCAAAATACCCCCAATTTGTAAAATTATGAAATACCCTTAATTTGTTAAATTACCTAAATACCCCAATTTATAAATTTATCGAAATACCCTCGGTTGCAAAAGTGTCAAATACCTCGAGTTGTAAAATTACCAAATACTCTAGTTTGTAAAATTACCAAATACCCTAAGCGATAAAATAATCGTTGTACTCGTGGTAGTATTAGCGTTGTATGTGTTAATATGATTGATTATGGTTGAGATGCGTTGCTTGTATGGATTGGTAACGAGTAGAATTACCGAACTACCCCTGTAGGGTGGAATTACAAAAATACCTTTGGTAGGTAAAATTACTGCTATACCCTTAGAGGTTGATTAGTTTGATTATGTCGATTTGTTATTCTAATTATAATGGTAATTGCTTCATATGTTATCTTTGATATATAATTTGCATACATGTCATACTGCATACACGAATTATTATGACTGATGAACATGGCATGAAAATGGGTATGATGAGAGGAGAGGGAAGGATGATTTAGATTGTCACTAGTGGTTTTGACCACACAGTGGGTTGGCCCCGCTTTCCTTATTATTTGTGACTAGTCTTAGTGGTTTTGACCACCAGTGGTTTTGGCCACACGGATATTATTTGTGACTACGGTCACCAGTGGTTTTGACCACGCATGGATTATTTGACTCGTCCCAGTGGTTTGGTACCATAGTGGGTTGGCCCCACATGTTGATTACGGGATTGTCATCAATGGTTTTGACCACACGGTGGGTTGGCCCCACCATATGATTTGTGACTACGGTCACCAGTGGTTTTGGCCACACTTATATGATTTGTGACTACGGTCACCAGTGGTTTTGACCACCAGTGGTTTTAACCACAGGGGTAGACATGGAGTTCGGTTGGTTAGGTTGGGTTTGCATGATTTGCATATTGACATATCAAATGTGTAAGTGCCTTGTTATTATCGGGATGGGGATTTACACATCGAGTCTCGATGACTCACCCCTTTCCCTTACATTTGCGTATGAGGCATAGATCACGGATGTGGAGCCCGGTGGACTCGAGGTGGCCATGCACTATGTTTTCTAGTTTTATTTCAATTACTATTTTGGGTTAATTTACTTTTAAATTTGGTTTTGTTTTGTAATAAGGCATTGGGTATTTTATTGGTTTCACTTTCAATTTGGTTACCGCTAGTATTAAATGATCAATATGGGATTTTCCTAAAATGATAATAAACCGTTTCTTATTCAAAATTACTTAAACTCGATTTCTCACAACAACTATAAAGAATACGAGCTTTTAACGAACGCACAATTTTTAGACATTCCTTTCATGTGACATGCCGATCCGGTCGTAACGCTTAGGCCGTGTTTGGGGTGTTACAATTATAGTATCGAGCCTAGGTTCAAAAACTCTACTGTGGAATGGGTTCAAAAATATTTTTAAAATTTTGTTGAAATATGGTTTAGAAAATATATATCACTTTCCGGAAGTATGACACCCGAGTCTCCGCACCAACTCAACTGTAAGTTTTGTGGTACTTCTCTTTGTTATATGTCAGATTTCGGTATCTATTCTATGTGTTTGGTTTGGATGTGATGGTTTACATAGAGTTTGATGCGTATGAAATATTCGCTATTTTAATGGCTAGGTGTTTTTGAGTATGTGTAGGAGTTTTAAATTCTAGTTAAAAGTATGTTAGTTTTATTAAGATCAGAGTGCAGCAAGAGCGTAGTGTGGTAGGTTAGGATGTGTGACTGTTAGTTAGTTGGAAATTTCGAAGACAAAATTTCATTAAGGAGGGTAGATTTGTAACATCCCGAAATTGGGCCTAGTAGAATTGGGCCCAATGGGCCTTAGGCGTAGTGGCATTCAAAATTTTTGAGAACGGCATTAATGCAAGTTAGACTTATTAGGTAAGTGATTCCGAAGGTTGAGGCTTCATGAAGTTTTGCCCTCGAACTTTGGCTTTGGGAAAAGTTTGGTTTTAGGTGAAAAAAACCTAGAAGTTAAAGTGTAGGCCTTAAGAATAAAATGTGGAGGAAAATGACACAAGTGGAGTGTGGTGTAGTGGCAAAGTGACGCCACATAAGAGGCAAAGGGTGACGCCACAAGGAAGGAAGGAGGTCCAAGGTTCAAGTCTTAGCTTTTGGATTTTGGTTTTTTTTTACTTGGACCTTAGAATTTGGCTATAGATTTATATTTAGTTACATGGTTAAGACACAAGAGGAGCTTGTGGCCAAGTGGTTAGCGGCGTGGATTATGTTGTAAGGGAGCCCTGGTTCAAATCTCATGACAAGCAATAGAGTATTTATTTTATGATTGACTGCAAGAGTTTTAGTTGAATTTAAACTCACCGACGGAGGGATCCCACATCGGAAAGATACAAAGAAGGAAGGTGAAGAGCTAGCTATATAAAGAGCATTTCAGAGGAGAGTTAACATACCTTGGTGGGTGTTTGGGCGCAGGAGTGGTCGCAATCAGCTTTAACACCGCATTCTATCGTGTGTAACTTCTCTTTACTCTAGCTATAGAGCGGCAAATGCCAAAGTGCGATCACGGTAATAGTAGTTACACGAGCGCGGCGAAGACGTGGTGGGGCTTCACGCGATAGTCGAGGCCATAAATAGTATTCTTGTGGGTTCAATGCTGGGTTACGATGGGTTAAAGTGGGCCTAATGGGCCCATGGGCCCAATTGAATAAATTGTATGATGATATAGTATATAGTGAACTAGATTAGGTGGAACTTATATACGTGGCTAGATGTATGTTAGGTGGGCCACACGGCGCAGGGCCCGAATGGGCTCGGAATCTAGTTTTAGGCCCAATAGTCCTAAGACGACCAAAATGGTAGTAATGAGTCGCCTGGCGACATTAGGCCTTCTGAAGGCCATTGCAGTACAATATTACCAAAATACCCTAGTTTATAAAATTTCCAAAATAGCCCTAGTTTATGAAATTACCAAAATACCCCTAGTTTATGAAATTACCAAAATAGCCTTGGTTTACTTAAATTACCAAAATACCTCGATTTATAAAATTACCAAAATACCCCCAATTTGTTAAATTATCAAATACCCTTAATTTGTTAAATTACCAAATACCCCGATTTATAAATTTATCGAAATACCCTCGGTTGCAAAAGTGTCAAATACCCTCGAGTTGTAAAATTACCAAATACCTCTAGTTTGTAAAATTATCTAAATACCCCTAAGCGATAAAATAATCGTTGTACTCGTGGTAGTATTAGCGTTGTATGTGTTAATCGTATGATTGATTATGGTTGAGATGCTGTTTGTATGGATTGGTAACAAGTAGAATTACCGAACTACCCCGTAGGGTGGAATTACAAAAATGCCTTTGGTAGGTAAAATTACAGCTATACCCTTAGAGATTGATTAGTTTGATTATGTCGATTTGTTATTCTAATTATAATGGTAATTCATTTCATACTTTATCTTTGATATATAATTTGCATACATGTCATACTGCATACATGAATTATTATGACTGATGAACATGGCATGAAAATGGGTATGATGAGAGGAGGGGGAAGGATGATTTAGATTGTCACCAGTGGTTTTGACCACACAGTGGGTTGGCCCCACTTACCTTATTATTTGTGACTAGTCTTAGTGGTTTTGACCACCAGTGGTTTTGACCACGCGGATATTATTTGTGACTACGATCACCAGTGGTTTTGACCACCCATGGATTATTGTGACTCGTCCCAGTGGTTTGGTACCATAGTGGGTTGGCCCCACATGTTGATTACGGGATTGTCATCAGTGGTTTTGACCACGCGGTGGGTTGGCCCCACCATATGATTTGTGACTACGATCACCAAAGTGGTTTTGACCACACTTATATGATTTGTGACTATGGTCACCAAGTGGTTTTGACCACCGCTGGTTTTGACCACCGCTGGTTTTGACCACACGGGGCAGACACAGTGGAGTTCGGTTGGTTAGGTTGGGTTTACATGATTTGCATATTGACATATCAAATGTGTAAGTGCCTTGTTATTATCGAGATGGGATTTACACATTGAGTCTCTTGACTCACCCATTTCCCTTACATTTGCGTATGAGGCATAGATCGCGGACGTGGAGTCGGGTGGACTCGAGGTGGCCATGCACTATGTTTTCGGTTTTATTTCAATTACTATTTTGGGTTAATTTACTTTTAAATTTGGTTTTGTTTTGTAATAAGGCATTGGGTATTTTATTGGTTTCAATTTTCAATTTGGTTACTGCTTAGTAGTAAATGATCAATATGGGATTTTCCTAAAATGATAATAAATCGTTTCTTATTCAAAATTACTTAAACTCAATTTCTCACAACAACTATAAAGAATATGAGCTTTTTAACGAACGCACAGTTTTTAGACATTCCTTTCATGTGACATGCGAGATCCGGTCGTAACGTTTAGGCCAGGTTTGGGGTGTTACAGATTATGAGTGTGTCAACATTGATTTGTTATTCTAGAACTTGCTTCAATTATGCATGTTGAGGCCACACTTTTGATGTGATATACTGAGATGATAAAGGCACTTAGGATTTAACCCACTTATTCCACCAAAAAGCCCAGCTTCATAATTAACCCTTAGTGAACCCTTTTTGAGCCTAATAAACCATTTCTTGACTCACCCATTAATAGTAACCCAAAACCAAATTATTACTTCCCCTACTCTATTGACTCCCTTTTTGTTGAGATTTGATTTGATCAGTTGCTTATCTATTTTCTTTATTTCAGAGGTTAAATTCATCTTATATCAAATACTTGTTCTTATTCTTAAAAAAAAGTTAGAAATAAATTCATTATTAGTTCTATGTTATTTGAGCTTAAAATAGTTAAATTCACATCTTTATAAGAAGCTTGTGTTATTATGGTAAGTTTCCAATTGATGTAATTATTTAGTATTAGTCTATTATTTTAGTAAGGCAATTTGACAATTCAATCTTGATTTTTAACTCTCTAATTCAGCATTTATCCACACCTTTAACCCAAGCCCCGCTACAACCCTTTTTAAAGACCTTTTGATTTGTGTATCATCTCATTTTATAGTGGTGGAGATTTGATTTTCATGCAAGCCTATGGTAATAACTTTTCATGATTGACTTTTGAGTGCTTTATCTTGAACCTTAAACACTTCGAGTGATTTGAGTGAATCCTTAGTAAGGATGTCAATCCTTGTCAGTTTTGAATTAGAGGTAATTATTTAGGTAAGGGGAAACACCTATGTTTTCGTGCTATAAAAATTTATGACTTATATTGTTTGAATCTTTAGGACTCTTTTAATTAAATTATCCATATATGAATTATTTATGAATTATGATGAGACATTATTAATGAAAATTATGATTTGAGGAAGTTAATTTTAATTGTGAGTTGAGGATTTTGCTTGAGGACAAGCAAAGGCTTAAGTGTGGGGATATTTGATAAACCTTAATTTATACATATTTTAACCTCATTCTTGACTTATTTTTGGATGAATTTTCATTATATTTGATGAATTTGATGCTCTTAATCCCTTAATTTCATGTTTTACACTCAGGACAGCTTAAAGAGTTAAAAAGAACAAGAAACGGGCCAAAACTGGACGAAATGGGCCTATCTAGGAAATCAACACGGCCTGGACCAATGAACACGATTGTGTATTACAAGCAGGATCAAACACGACCTGGATCAACGTACACGGTTAGACCACACGGTCGTGTGTGGCGAGCAGAATTGAGCACAACCTAAAGAGTCAAACACGGGCGTGTCACACGGGCGTGTCCCTACCGTATCAAAGTTGAATTCTATTCGGAATAGACTACTTGTGGGCTAAGAGAGGTGTTCCAAAGCCTAAAGAAACACCCTAGGGGTCAACCTAAAAGGGGACGTCGAGTAGAAGACAGAAAATACTCTAAGATAGTTGTCGGGAATAGCTTAGAAGAAGGATCTCCATTAAGACCGAGGATCTCCCATCAAGTTCTTTAGAAGTTTTTTGGGTTTTCTTATGTTTTGTTGTTTTCCCTAATCTAATATGTTTCCCTCTATTAGTATGAACTAAAACCCTTAAATATCTAAGGGGATGAAACCTAGATGAATCTTATTATTTGATTTATAAGATAAATACTTGTTCTTATTCTTAATTGTGAGTTTTTATTATTATTTTGATAATTTAGGTTATTGATATAAGTCGAATGTGCTTATTTAGTGGAACAAAAGTCCCTGTTTAAGAGAAGATCAACACAATTAAGCGGAGTTGATTGCAACCCTAGAAATAGGGCGACGAAAATCTATCGGATTAGAGTCAAATCTAATAAGGGTATCCATAGATCGAGTTAATGTGACAATAGGGGTTTTAATTAGAAAAAGATTTCAATTAATCAACCTAGAGTCAGTTGTTTTTAGTCTAGAAATAGATAGATCGAGTTAATGCGACAATAGGGGTTTTAATCAGAAAAAGATTTCAATTAATCAACCTAGTGTTAGTTTTTTTTAGTCTTGAAAGAGATATTAACATAAATTAAAGATTTCTACGGATTAAGTCAAGTGAATAAATCATATGAATCAAAAGTAATAAGTGAAGTCTAGGTGAATTCTTCCTTAGGTATTGCCTATCTCATATAAGTTGTCCAAAAGTATTTTCCCAATTCACTCTCTGTCATGTTCATAGTCATTTAGTTAGTTAATTTAGTTAGTTAATTTTAGATTAAAAATAAATCCCCTTAATTGTTAGGCTAGATAATAAAAAGATAGTTATTACTAGTAATTGTAGTCCTTGAGGATATGATATTCCGGACTTGCCATAACTATACTACTATTTGATAGGTGAGCTTTCCTTTGTCGAAATAATAGTTAGTTTCGAGCCCATCATATAGTAAGTTCCATATTAACTTACCTGGCAAAAACAACAACAAATAAGACATCAAAAACTAATCCATAAATTTGTCTTTTCCTCGATTATCTTCCAATTGATTCAAATCTTGATCTATACAATAATTTATTTCAATTTATCTATTCCAAATACCTTATATCACCCTACTATATGCATATGACATTTTAATTTCACTTTTGATATTCTCTAAAGTTTTGCATTTTATTTGATTTAGTCTCTAAATTCAAAATTGCTATAAATTTCAAATTTGAGCTTTGATTTTGAAATTGATATCAATTTCATCCTTCTATAACCCTCTATTATCATTAGTTATAGAAATTTAACATTAATTTCAAAATTTATGCACTTTAGTCCCTATGTTCAAAAATTAGCAATTAAACTTTACAAACTAGTCCTTTTTATTTCTAAATTTAAACTTTAACAAATTAACACCAATTTCATAAAGCATTTAATGCAGGCTAGATAAATCAAGCTCCCTAGGATCTCAAAAACATAAATATTACAAGAAAAGGACTAATTGTACTTACCAATATATAATTGAAAGTTTGAGAAGTTTTTCCCTTTTGTTTTTCTTGAAGTTTCGGTGAAGAAGATGAAATAAGGATGGCAATTTCATTTTTCTAACTTTATACTTTAATTAAACAAATTTAATCATGTTTAATTTTATTAAACTTAATTAATTAAAACCTTAAGCATGTTCAATCAAAGTGAGTGGATTTTTACTTCAACCACTACCGTTTAACATTTAAAAAAAGGTCCAATTGCTTAATTGGTCCTTTAATTAATTAAAAATTTATAGCGATTAAAACTTTTACCATTTTTATAATTTAGTCCTTATACCTTAATTAACTGTTCAATTGACAAAATCAAAGGATCAAACTTTAATTGACATTTGTATTAACCTTGTAAATATAAAATAATAATATTTATAGACTTTAACATCAGATATGAGATTCTGAAACCATCATTTCCAACTGCACTAATCATACACCAAAATAGATTTTTAGCGGCGTTTTTAGTGGCGTTTTAAAGAAAAACGCCGCAAATATTATTCATTAGAGGCGTTTGAGGGAAAATGCTACAAAAAAAGAGCAATAGCGACGTTTATTAACAAAACACCGTTAAAATGACATATTGCGGCGTTTATTTGTAAAACGCCACTAAAGGTCTGAACATTAGCGGCGCTTTTGGAAAAATGCCGCTAAAAGTTTGAGCATAAACATCGCTTTTGGGAAAATGCCGCTAAAAGTATTGGCATTAGCGGCGCTTTTCTGCAAACGCCGCTATAGATCTGAGTATTAGCGGCGCTTTTGTAAAAACGCCACAAAATTTTGAGCAAAATAACATTGTTTATTTTTTTTTTGAACTTTAGTGGCGTTTTTTATAGAAACACCGCAAAAAGAATATTTTATTTTAGGGTTTATGATTTAGGACTTAATTAAGGTTTAATGTCTATAGTTTATAGTTTTAGGGTTTATGATATAATGTTTATTATTTTGGGTTAATGGTTTATGTTTTATAGTTTAGGGCTTATGGGTTTCTAAATTGAGTTTAGGGTTTATAGTTTTCTAGTTTAGGGTTTAGTGTTTTCTCATTTAGGGTTTATGTTTTATTATTTATTTAAAGGTTTATAGATCATGGGTTTTTGGATCATGTTTATGGATTACGGTTTAAGTGTTGGGGTTTAGGGGTAATAGGTTAAGGGTTATGGGAGTAATGGTTTGGGGCCGGTTAATCTTTAGGGGTTATTGTTTTATGGTTTAAGGTTTAGGAGTTATAATTTAATTTTTAAGTTCTACGAGTTACTATTTCAATGGTTTAGGATTTAGGGATACTATTCATGGTTTATAGTTTATAGTTTATAGTTTAGGGTTTAAGGGTGTATGATTTAGGTATAGTTTTTTGGGTTAGGATTATGGATTTAGGAATTAATCTTGGATTTTTAGAATATAAAAAAGATAAATATAAATTATTATTTTAAAAGAATACATATCAAAATGTGTTAAATCCTAAAAGCATACATGAACTTTAATTTGATACAAATCTTGTAAAATATAAACATAATTATTGATATTATTAACATCATTTTTTATTATTGCATACATAAAAATTTATATTTACTCAGTATAAAAATAAATTGATGTATTTATATTTTAAAATAATGTGTATGATTAAATCAAAATTAAAATTTCAATGTATATATATTTAGGGTTTAATTAAGGATTAAGAGGTTAATGGTTTTATGGAATTTAAGAAATAATTAAAACATTAGTGGCGTTTTTTACAAAAAACGCCGCAAAAACGCACCACTTTAGCCAAAACGGTGGCGTTTTAGTTGTGTTTGTTGTGGCATTAGCAGCGTTTTTTGTTGAAAATGCCAGTAAAGATCGAGAAATAGCGGCGTTTTTAAAAAGCCCGCAAAATGTAAAGTTAAACAGTGTCACTTGGGTTAGTGGCGCTTGGGTGCAAACGCCACAATGTATTTTGTTTTTGAGGAAAACGGCACGTTTTTGTAAGCTCGGTTCTATGGACGACATCGTTTTGTCGAAATGGAAAAAATTTAGTGGCGCTAGTAAATAAATGCCGCCAAAACTCAGGCATTAGTGGCGCTATGATAAAAACGCCACAAGATGTATTTTGTTTTTGAGCAAAACAGCGCATTTCTGTATGCTCGGTTTTACAGACGACGTCGTTTTGTCAAAAAGGGGAAAAATTTTAGTGGCGCTACTAAATAAACGCCACTAAAACTCAAGCATTAGTGGCACTAGGTTGAAAACGCCGCAACTTGTATTTCATTTTTAAGCAAAACGGTGCATTTTTGTATGCTCGGTTTTAACCCCAATCCAACCTTGAAATACCTTATTGTTTTCCCCTAATTGTATACCCTAAATCCCTAACTCCCAAAAACTTCATCCAACCATCTGCTTCGTCACCGACGACTGTTCCCTCTGCCGCATCACCATCGACCTTCCTCTGTCTCATCGCCTTCGACACTCTGCTGCATCACCGAGTAAGTGTTCCTACAATGGCTTCTCATTCTTTTTAGTTTGTCTGACTGGAGATCATTAGGGCTGATCTATACTAGAATTGGCAGTCCCTCATCTGGAAGTGAGATACATAATAACCCCTTTTTCCCCAATTTCAAATCCTTAAAGTTCACCCTTCCTACCGGCCATTAATTTCTCAGTTAGAGAAAATTGGATTAACAAGGGCAAGGGTGCTGCAAAATCAGGGTGTTAAAATTTTTGTATTATTCCTTGCTGGTTTTGGTGTATGGAATTTGTTTTCATTGTGTAATGCCTTCCTCTCTAATCAGATAGATCTTTTTTCCTTTGCGTGAGAAACTCTATTAATAGATTCTAAGGCGCAAGAAGAAGGGTCAAGGGCTACGATTGTTGATATAGTTGCTTATTTGCGTATTTTTCATTTCTTGCTTTCCTTAGTTGCTAATTAGCTATTTGCCTCGCCAATCGTGATATGCTTTGAATTGAACTTTGCAACTAAACTAGATAACTATGAAATACTTTGTTGATGTCCTTGGATCCTACATTTTAAGAACTATTTTATACGATATGTTAGCCTTGCTATTCCATTTAATTCTAGTTCTTTTACTTTGTTGGGTTCAGCTTATTTAAAGACAATCTTGAATATCATTCTCGATAAATTTTTTATTTGAAAGTTTTAGATTATTTTGAAGTATTATACTTTTCTCTACATATTTTATATTATTTTAATATCAACAATCCAAAGAAAATCTTTTTCAAATTTCTGTATATTAGTAATTAAAATTTGTTAAATTATTTAAAAGTGTATTCTTTTATGCATATTAATCATATAATTGTTCATACAAACAAGTAAGCCTTCCAAGAGTACCGATTTGGAATCCCTATCCGTAAAAAATTGTATTAAAGAAAAGTGAATTTAAACAAGAAGATATATGTAATTTTCATGCTTTATATCATCGCTTATGGAGTAATCATACTACTTAAAAAATAAGTGAGCACTTCAAATATTTTTGTCGTAGTATTTTATTAGGTGTATTATTATTCTTTAAGTCACACATTTTTACTTTCATTTATTTGTTTATAAAAATAATAATATGAAGTAAAAATTAAAATGTGTAGCATATAAGTAGATTAATAAAGTGATTAGTTTTCTTTAGAAGAGAACTAAAATAGGTAAAATCAATAATCTTCTTTGATATCTCCAATGTCGCCATATTTTCTATGTTCAAATGAAACTCTTCAAAGTTTTGAGGCAATATTGGTATTTAATATTCATATTATAGCTCTTTAAATATATAAATATTAATTGGATATATATGTTTAATCATATGTAAAGTTTGAAAATTGTTTTAGAGGAATTAAAATTGAAATTGAAACTTGATAACATTGACAATCAAATTGAAATTTGTGGTTTCTGATCAAATTGACAAATGAACCACGATCTTTGTCATTATCTTTATGAACCAAAGATAGATTTACCTCTGTACTTTTAACTCCATATTGAAATTTGTGGTTTTACTTTTATTTGATTGGATTCTAAAACAACTAATCTGTTATTTTTTTAAAATGTAGGAGTTGTTGTTTTCTTAAAATGTAGGAGCAACCTGTATGTATTTGTAGAGATTTTAAAATGGAATTGTATGCATTTTTCCAGAATGGTTGAAAATTGAGATGTTTTATTGCTGTAATTGAGGTGTATAAATGTTGTTAATTGAGATGTTAAAGTGCTGCAAATTGAGGTGTTTAAATGATGTTAATTGAAGTGTTTAATTGCTGTAAATTGATGTGCTCAAATGATGTAAATTGAAGTGTTTAATTGCTGTAAATTGAGGTGCTGAAATGATGTAAATTGAAGTGTTAAAGTGTTGCAATTTAAAGGATTTAAATGATGTGAATTGAAGTGTTAAATGCTGCAAATTGAAGTGTTTAAGTGCTGCAAATTGAAGTGTTAAAGTGTTGCAAATTGAAGTATTTAAATGCTGTGAATTGAAGTGTTAAAGTGATGCAAATTGAAGTGTTTACATGTTGTAAATTGAAGTGTTTTAAGTACTGCAAATTGTATTGCTTAGTTCCTGGAAATTGAGATGTTTATTGCTATAATTGAGGTGTATAATTGTTGTTAATTGGGATGTTAAAGTGTTGTAAGGTGAAGTGTTTAAATGTTGTAAATTGAAGTGTTTAATTGTTGTAAATTAAGGTGCTTAATTGATGTAAATTGAAGTGTTTAATTTCTGTAGATTGAGGTGCTCAAATGATGTAAATTGAAGTGTTAAAGTGTTGCAAATTAAAGTATTTAAATGCTGTGAATTGAAGTGTTAAAGTGCTACAAATTGAAGTGTTTAAATGTTGTAAATTGAAGTGTTAAAGTGCTACAAATTGAAGTATTTAAATGCTTTGAATTGAAGTGTTAAAGTGCTGCAAATTGAAGTGTTTACATGTTGTAAATTGAATTGTTTTAAGTGCTGCAAATTGTATTGTTTAGTTCCTAGAAATTGAGGTGTTTATTGCTATAATTGAGGTGTATAACTGTTGTTAATTGGGATGTTAACGTGTTGTAAGTTGAGGTGTGAACTGCTGATTGTTATCAATTGACATCCCCATTAGTAACACTGCTTTCTTGCTTCTAGATGTCATTATATATCTTTGAACTGAACCACTACTGGTTTATTATTTAAATACTACTATAATATCCCGGGTTAGGGGCTATTTATTATGGCTTTGTTTGCATGTGCCTGGTGTGCTATGTTGTTGTTTTGATATTTTTGGGGCTTAGTTGTAAGCTATGTGTAAGCCTGAGTGGTAGGAAAAATCTTTGCTTTTAGGCTTAGGCGGGAGGAGCTGAAGGAACTGGGGTTTATAAATTTTATTTGGTGAATTTTAGCATAAGAATGAGCTGGTGGAGTGGCAGGATAGGCGCCGCTTGAGGCTTGTGTGTGTGACGCCACTTGCAGGGGGAGGTCATGTGTTCAAGATGCAGAGTGCTCCTATTTTGCTCCCATTTTGACGGCATGGAGGGGAGAAGTTGTAGGCAGTTCAAACTCTGCCTTAGACCAAGTCAAATGATTTGAATGGTGGGTGGAGAGTGATTTGTGGAGGTGGACTAGTTCAAACTAGTTTGAAGTTGTGGCTTGGAGTGTTTGGGAGAGTGATGGCCGAATATTGGGGGAGATTTTGGGGAGTGGGCGCTTTTTGTGGGGAGTGGGAGTGCCGAAATTCTTTTGGCATTTGGAGTGCATTTTCGGTCAAATTTGTTTAAGCCAAATTCTTCTTTTTGTCAAAAGCAAGCCAAAATTTCAAGGGAGTTTTCTCCATTTTCTTCTTTGGGAACCAAAGTCTCAAGCAACCATATCTTACCGACTTTTTTCTTTTGGGCATCTAGCTGATTTTGTGCTTTTGCTTCCCTTGATCTCTTTTGTTGCCGAAACTAGCCACCTTCCTCTCCTCACATTTTCATCCTTTTCTCCCAAAACACTTGTGCCGAAACTCACAGTTGCTTTTAAACCGAATTCTTCAATTGTTTTCTCCATTTCTTTTGTGTGCCGAAACCCTCTCAACTTGTTCTCTCAAACTTTCTTTTTCTCCTCTCAAACCCTATTGCCGTAGCCTCCATTTCTTCTCATCTCTATTCTTCCATCCTTTCATTCTAAGCCAAACGTAAGTGTGATTAACTCCTAGGCCGAATCCTCTCCTCCTTCTTGTTTAAAGGGTTGGCCGAATCTCTCCCCTCTCCTAGTGGTTTTCTTGGCCGAATATTGGTGTGGTGTGAATCTCTTCTAGCCTTGGTTCTAGTCGAGTTTAGAGGAAGGTAAGTGTTTGGCCGAATGGCCATTTCCCCTCTCCCTTGTTCTTGTTGATTTTGGCTGGTTAAGAGCCGATTTTGGGTTGGTTGAAAGGAGTTAATCTTTTGTTAGTCATTGCGTTATAGGGCCTTTGAATTTTGGAAGCAAGCAAGAGGAGTCTTCTTTCTCTGTTAATCGTTGGTAAGTGGTGGCAAGAGTTGATGTTATTAAGTCTATTCTCTTAGTTCTCGTTTAGTCAAAGTTGCAAAAGATTAATAATTCTTCTTAATAGGGTGTGCCGCTTGCTTAAGGAAGAACCATCGCTTGGTTCGGGATTTGGTAGGAAACCAAATCAAGTGTAAGGTAAGGGTTAAGCGTTAACCCTCTTGATTTAGTTGGTTTTGGCCGAATGGTATAAGTGACTAATCTATGTTTGGTCGATTTTAGGAGCAAGGTAATCGAGGGATTTAGATCGGTCCGTTTGGATTAAAGCTTGTGTTTGAACAGGTGTGTAAACTAACACACTTTTTACTTAGTAATATGTTTAATAAACCTGATTGCCTTTGTAAGACCAAACAGTATGATGATTGATATGGTACCCAATGGGGTATGTGCACGGATTCGGGTAAGTCCGTTTCATTACGAGCTTTGTTAGTGATATGTGGTATCATGACTTATGATGTATGTGTTATGGGATACACTATGAAACCTGGTTAGCATGATTCGCATCAGTATGACATGTATGGGTGATATGAGAGGAGGGGGAAATATGATATCCGTGTCTTTGGGACACCAGAGGTTTGGCACCTCCAGTGGTTTGGTACTATAGATTGATTATTGTGACTTTGGGTCACCAGAGGTTTGGCACCTCAGTGTCTCGTCCCAGTGGCTTAGCACCACAGTGGGTTGGCCCCACGGTTGATTTTACGGGATTGACGCTAGTGATTTGGTATCACACGATGGGTTGGCCCCATCATTTGATTCGTGACTGCGATCACCAGTGATTTGGTATCACACTTGTGTCTTTGGGACACCAAAGGTTTGGCACCTCATAGCGACTTATCCCTGTGGTTTAACACCACCGTGGGTTGGTCCCACTTTTGAGATACGGGATTGTCGCCAGTGATTTGGTATCACACGTGGGTTGGCCCCACAAATGGATTATTCGTGACTTTGGGTCACCAGTGGTTTGGCATCACATTGATGGATATCGTGACTTTGGGTCACCAGTGGTTTGGCACCACCAGTGGTTTGGTACCACACGGGGTAGAAAAGGTGTTACGGATGGTTAGGATTGGGTGCATTAATTGTATTGCTTTGTTATGATGTGTGTTAGTATGTTGCATATACCGGGAGGGGGATTTATGCACTGAGTCTTGCGACTCACCTTCTCCTTTGACATTTCAGGTGACACTTAGTTGCGGACATGGAGCCGGGATGGACTCGAGGTTCTCATGCCATGAATAAATACAGATTTGCTCTGACTTTTAAAACTTGATACTTTATTTTATTTATTTCCATTTGGGTTTTATGTGGATTGTAAAAGGCCTTTTAACTTCATGTTTTTGTTATTTACATGCCTATATTGGATTTTAAATATGCCTTAACAAATTAATGGGTAAAATTTGGCTAAAACTTGGAAAGATAAGGTTTTCAAACTACAAAGTGAATTGTTTTAAACTTTACCATCGGGTATCACCACTATAATTTAAGATGAACGAAACTCGATGTTTTTCAAACTTAAGATTTTCCACCCTAAGTTCGTAATGTTTTAAGCAACAAAAGAATCACTTGATTTCTAAATGATGCAAAATAGGAAAAAAAGGTTTTATCTATGGATTCAACTAAGTTTTTTTTTAAGTACCCGAGTTTTCAAAATGAAATAGGAGTTTTTAAATAATCATTTTTTACAAGTACAAAATATAGCAAAGTGTTTTGATCAAACTTTTAAACGAAAACCTATCCTCTCAAATACGATTTTTCCCGTAACATGCCAGATTCGGTCGTGGTGTATTGGCCGAGTTTGGGGTGTTACAACTACTTTCTTTGCTTTCCAGGGACGTTCAAGTTTGACATTTAATCGCTTCGCTCCTTTCGCAACTTCTGGTTCAACTAAAGAGTTACATTTAATCTTCGATTTAATATCTCGTAGTGCTATTGATAAAGTTTCTTCCGCAGTTGTTCTCCGTTAGTTTGTTGGTAAGTTTTTACTGCTTACATATAGTTGCCCTCATTTTTTTATATCATTAGTATGAGTATTCAAATAATACACGACATATAGTCAACAATTATAAAAATTTATTTTGATCATTATTTAATATTTTTAAAAGAAGTACTTTAAAACTGCTTAAATTTACAACAACAATATGTAAATGATTTATAGAAATGAAATAGTTAAAAAATCAAATTTATATAAAATTGACATAAAAATAAAATATTATTTATTTAAGGGTAGTAATGTTATTTTCACACTTATTACTTACTTATTATTTATCAACATGTAATTCAACCAAATAATGTAATCCTATTCAAATTTTGCTCTATTCCATTATAGTAAATCAAACATAAAGTCATGGTCGTTTGAACTAGTTGGGCTATCAATTCGAAAAAGTATTAGACTAATTGACTTGAAAATAAGTATGTACCGATTAAATCAAGTTAAAAAATAAAATTATTTCTTAATATTTTTTATTTTTTAGTGATTTATTCAATTAAACCATATTTAGTAACCCGACCAATTAAATAATTTATCCCGATATCTTTAATTTTCTAAAATTTATTCTATATTTTAATATAGTCAAATAACAAACCCAACACAAAAGGTTAGTAAAACATACTAATTATTACTATTATATAACTATTTTATAGACTTGACATTAGATATAAGATTCAATTAAAATAAATTATTAAACAAGTTATTTCAAATTCTAAGCACCTCACAACATCTCAACTTACCTAATTTTAAGATCAAATTTCATAACTTACATAATTTTAAGTTAAGATCAAACTTCATAACTTACATATTACTTGTATAGAAAAAAAATGATTCAAAGTATATAGGTTGGAAACTTGACGGGTTGCCTTATATCTCACAGATAGATATAATGGATCCTCCCTAGGTGTAACAATGCCACCTATGATGAATCTAAAAGAATACAAAACTTACCTAATTTTAAGATCAATTTTCATAACTTACATAAGTTTACGATCAAATTTCATAACTTACATTATTTTAAGTTAAGATCAAACTTCATAACTTACATAATACTTGTATAGAAAAAATGATTCAAAGTATATAGGTCGAAACTTTGACGGGTTGCCTTATATCTCACAATGATATAATGGATCCTCCTTAGGTGTAACAATGCCACGTATGATGAATCTTAAAGAATACAAAACTTACTTAATTTTAAGATCAAATTTCATAACTTACATAAGTTTAAGATCAAATTTCATAACTTACATAATTTTAAGTTAAGATGAAACTTCATAACTTACATAATACTTGTATAGAAAAAATGATTCAAAGTATATAGGTTGGAAATCGACGGGTTGCCTTATATCTCACAAGTTAGATATAATGGATCCTCCTAGGTGTAACAATGCCACGTATGATGAATCTAAAAGAATACAAAACTTACCTAATTTTAAGATCAAATTTCATAACTTACATAAGTTTACGATCAAATTTCATAACTTACATAATTTTAAGTTAAGATCAAACTTCATAACTTACATAATACTTGTATAGAAAAAAATGATTCAAAGTATATAGGTTGAAACTCGACGGATTGCCTTATATCTCACAAATGATATAATGGATCCTCCCTAGGTGTAGCAATGCCACGTATGATGAATCTTAAAGAATACAAAACTTACTTAATTTTAAGGTCAAATTTCATAACTTACATAAGTTTAAGATCAAATTTCATAACTTACATAATTTTAAGTTAAGATCAAACTTCATAACTTACATAATACTTGTATAGAAAAAAATGATTCAAAGTATACACTACAGCAAAACAGACTTTTAGCGGCATTTTTAGTGGCGTTTTAAAGAAAAACGCGCAAAGATTATACATTAGCGGCGTTTGAAGGAAAACGCCGCAAAAAAATGAGCAATTGCGGCGTTTATTTCCAAAACGCCGCTAAAAAGTATATATAGCGGCGTTTATTCATAAAACGCCGCTAAAAGTCTGAGCATTAGCGGCGCTTTTAGAAAAACGTTGCTAAAAGTCTGAGCATTAGCGGCGCTTTTGGAAAAACGCCGCTAAAGACCTGACCATTAGTGGCGCTTTTAGAAACACGCCGCTAAAGACCTGATCATTAACGGCGCTTTTTCACAAACGCCGCTAAAAGTTTTTCATTTTTTTTTCTTATTCTTGCTTTGAATTATATTTTATTTTGATACATTCACTTATAAGCAATGAGAAAGTTTCATTTTAGTTACTTAATTATGAAAAGTTACAAATTGCTAACATTACACCAAAATAGACTTTTAGCGGCGTTTTTATTGGCGTTTTATTGGCGTTTTTATTTGCGGTTTAAGGTTGTGTTAGGGTTTTATGGGTTAAAAGTTAGGGTTAATGGGTTTAAAAGGTAAATGGTTAAGGGTTTGGGGTTAATATGTTAAGGATTTAAGGTTTAGGGGTTAAGGTTTAGGGTTAGGGTTAGGGGTTTAGGGGGAAATGGTTAATGGGTTAGTTAAAAAATTCAATACTCAAAATATAATAAAAATAAAATTTAAAAAAATAATGATGTCAATACAAAAATTTTGAAAAAAAATTTAAAAATAAAAATAAAAAATAAAAATTATGTAATAGTGGCATTTTAAACGCCACAAAAAATGGAGCTATAATGGTGGCATTTTTATTAAAAACGCCACAATGTAAAAAACCCTAGAGTAGATACAAAAATCCAATAAGTTTAAGCTAAATCCCTCCAGAAAACCCACAGACAAACCAAATGCCCTCCCTTTCTTTCTCTTTCCAAACCCAAAATAAATGAAACACCCCAAACCCGGCCCAAAAAGCCTGACCGGATTTGATATGTTCCTCGAATAAAACTTTAGCAATTTCTAGTTTTGTTTAAGAAAAACTTGATGAGTTTGTATAAAACAGATTAACTTAATATTTAGCTTGAAATCGAATTTAAATAAATTTGTATCTTCTTAAAACATTATTTTTAAGAGAAATTTATAAGTTAAAAGAAAACCAAATTTAATGAAAACTTTACTTATTATTGTAATATATATATATATATATATTAGTGTCAAAAATAGTTTAAATTATTTATAGAAAACCATTTAGTTATCTAATTAATATTGTTCGTGGCGAATAAAAATCCAAACGCAAAAATTTAAAAGCAGTTCATAGTGGCCTTATTACAAAAATAACAAAACCCATAATAAATTCTAAGTAATAAATATAAGCTTAATAAATTTAATTAGAGAAACTCCGAAATACTTTGTTGAGCAATGGCCACCACGTAGTCCTCATTGAATTCGATCCATCACACTAAGAGTCATCGAAAAATTATCCCACAAAGGGGTGAGTCATAGACTCATTGTGTAACAAAACACTAAAAGCCCAATTGATCATGGCCTTTAAGCCCATTTAATAACACATATAGCCATAAGCCCATTTTATAGCAAATCAAATAAAAATCATTTAGAAATCACATGGATATATATAATGAAATGCAAACCCGCCCACCTAAATATCCATCCGCTACACACCACCGTACCAACCAATCACACCGTGGGATTACTAAATCGACCCTCCATCCGCTACACACCATCGAAGGCGCTTGCTATACCAACATGCACATCGCCTTATAATTTTGTGGCAATGCCACTGGATAATTGTGACCAAGTCACCAGATTCAAATATGTGACCAAGTCACCAGATTCACATATGTGACTCAAGTCACCAGATTCAAAATATGTGACCAAGTCACCAGATTATGTGGTAAAACCACCTAACACTTCCCATTATCAATAACACCCATATGCCCATGCACATACATATTATTTAGTTTTCATGCCATTTACCCAAAAATCATAGCAAAATCATACTTATTTCACATTTAGGCACATAGAAAAATTTATAAGTATTAGGGGTAAACATACCGAATATCGATACCAACCGAATGGTACCCACAATCATTATCAAATATATTTTCATATAAATCTTATTTGTTTTAGATCTATGAGGAATTTAGTATAATGTTACACACCTTATGACAGTGAGAACGATACCTTCCCCCTCGTCAACACCTAGTTAATTATCACACTTGATTAGAACACACTAATACTTATAATCTACACTATTGATGAGAGATCTAAATCCTTACCCTCGGAATCTCGAACAACCGTTATATGTGGTTTCTCTCCGATAGATGGATCAAAACCCGATGACAACCCACTAACGAAAAGTGGTTGGGGTGTACGCACGACTTCAAATAACCGATCTTCGTTAGCAGAGGGTCCACAACCTTGTGGAAAATCTCGTATCCTCGACATCGACCCTTCGCTTGAAGTTTGAGGGTATTATAGAGCCTCCCCTCTTCCAAACACTCCTTACCGCTCTTTTCGAACCTATCTTGTTCGTCCCGAACTCTCCCCTAAAATAAAGTCGATTAGTAATCTATCTAAAAGAAATGATATAATCGCAAATGATAATCCTTACCTTGGATGATTCCGAATGATCTCTCCTTAAACGTTGGTTTCCACAAAGAATCCTTAAAATCCCCTTCAAAGGTTCGGCCAAGGAGAAAATAAGAGAGTTAGATTTCTAAAATCGGCAATTTTGAAAGAAAATAAAAAGAACGATTGGTAGAAAATCCTTACTCGTAATACGGAGATTGATTCACCCTTACTTACACTATTAGGAAGATTCGGCCTTAATGATTTAGAAGAAGAGAATTGGTGATTTCGGCTTGCACAAAAAGAGAAGAAAAAAAATAGTGATTTTTGGCTATAATGGTTTCGATTTTCAATAAAAGAAAAGAAAGAAGAAGATGAAAATGGAAGATGATTCGGTTTGATAAAAGAGAGGAAAAGAATGGTGGTTTTGGTTTTGGTAGAAGATGGTTTCGGTTGAAAGTGAAGAAGAAAGAAAAAAGAAAAGAGAAAGAAAGAGAAAGGAAAGAAAGAAAATAAGAATGCCCTTTAATGCTAGATGATTCGGACTAGAGAGGGAAAAGAGAAGAAAATTGTCTTCAAAATTTCTTTGGTGTTTTCGGCAATGAGGAAAAGAGAAGAAAATGGTCATTGATAATTTGGTATTTTCGGTTACAAAGAGAAGAGAAAGAAGAAACCGAAATGGTAAAACTCAATTGACTAAAAGTAAGGAAAAGGTTTCTCTTTTGTGTAATAGGCAATCGGCTAAGAGACAAAGTTTGGAGAAAAGAAAAGATGCACAAATTGGTTAAAGTTTTGGCCAACTATCACCCCTAATGCCTATGCAAAATTCGGCCAACACCCTTTGCCAACATGATCCCCTTTTTCCTCCTCATTTCTTCCCAATCAATCCCTTGATTCTATCACAATTAAACCATCCCCCTTAGCCCTTTATGCCGTCTAGGTTCATGGTCAAATGACCATGAAAAGGCTTCCAAAACATCATCCCCTCTTCAAGCCTTTGTTCCCCTATCTTACCATAACTTCATGATTCCATACCATAACTCCTAACTTGCCTTTTTCCTAAGGTCTACTAACCAAAAATAAAAAGATGTCCATCCATTCTAGATAAGCTTGACCAACACTATAGGAAAGAAACCAAAAAATTAAAATCCTTTCACTTGCTAGCTAGGGGATTCAAACCTCTCCCCTCATGCATTCACCCATGCGCCATTACCACCTTGCCAATTGACTTATTATGCTTAAAACCTCTCGTCAATATTTCTTAAAGCCTATCTTGCTTAGCTCCATCTTAAATATTAAAAATTTAATATTTCTCTAAGCATTCACTTACATACTGAAGTTCCTAAAACTTCCAAAGCTCACTCAACTACACATAGGCAATGTAACAACATTCAATTAAGTAAAAATGCATAACCCCTATATTCAGGATGTTACAGTTCTACCCCCTTAAAATAATTTTGACCTCGAAATTACCTGGCTAGAACAAGTGAGGATATTGCTGTCGCATCGCTTCCTCCGGCTCCCACGAAGCTTCTTTCGATCCATGATTACGCCATAACACTTTGACGAGAGGAACTGATTTTCTCCGTAACACCTTTACATCCCGCTCCAGGATTTGAATTGGCTCCTCCTCATATGACAAATCTGGTTTTAATTCCACCTCCTCAACTGGCACTACATGAGATGGATCCGACCAGTAACGACGTAACATTGAAACATGGAACACATCGTGCATTTGCTTCAACTCCGAAGGTAATTCTAATCGATATGCCACAGTCCGACCCGCTTAAAACCCGATAAGGTCCAATGAAACAGGACTTAACTTTCCTTTGTGACCAAATCTCATCACCTTTTTTCCAAGATGAAACCTTTAGAAAAACTTGATCTCCCACAGCAAACTCTATTTCTTTCCGCTTAAGATCTGCGTACGACTTTTGTCTGTCAGATGCTTTTTTTAACCGAGCCCAAATTACCTTAACCTTTTCTTTGGATTCAGTCACTATTTCTGGACCCAAAATATGTCGTTCCCCTAGTTCTGCCCAACACGTAGGAGTGCGACACTTTCGTCCATATAGTGCTTCATACGGTGCCATCCGAATACTGGCTTGGTAACTTTTATTGTACGCAAATTCTGCTAACGGTAAGAATTCCTCCCAGCTTCCTCTGAAATCCATCACACATCCCCTTAACATATCCTCTAATACTTGAATTACTCGCTCAGATTGGCCGTCAGACTGTGGATGAAACGCCGTACTGAAGTCCAATCTGGTGCCCAAAGCCCGATGCAATGCTTTCTAAATCGAGACTTAAACCTCGGATCTCTATCCAAATAATCGACACCAAGCACTCCATGCAATCTCACAATCTCAGCCACATATAACTTTGCCAATTTCTGCAAAGAGTAATCAACCCGAACTGGGATAAAATGTGCAGATTTCATCAATCGGTCCACTATCACCCATACCGAGTCTTTCTTAGTAGGCGTAGGTGGAAGCCCACTAACAAAATCCATGGTGATCCTCTCCCACTTCCACTGCAGAATCTTTATCGGCTAAAGCAATCCTGAAGGTACTTGATGTTCACCTTGACTTGTTGACACGTTAAACACTTTCCTACAAACTCAGAACTTCTCGCTAAGACCGTGCCACCAAACCGATCTCGCAAATCTTGGTACAACTTACTTCCTCCAGATGCATAGCATATGGGCTACCATGCGACTCTCAAGAATCTTTTGCCTCAACTCCCGATCCCCAAGATATGATTTTACCTTTGAAACACAATACCCCATCGTTGTTATACCAAAATCTTCTAATTCCCCATTTTGTACCGTCGAGCTTTGCACTCGGATCATCGCTCACCAATTGTCTCTTTCACTTGACTCAACCATGTCGGCCTTACTTGTAATTCGCCAAAACTTACGTCGTCATAAAGACTAAGATGTGCAAACATCGTCCTTAGATCCGACACCACTTTTCGACTTAGAGCGCCCGCCACCACATTCGCCTTTGCCCGGTGGTACTCAATAGAACAATGTAGTCTTTCAACAACTCTATCCACCTTTGTTGCCTCAAATTCGGTTCCTTCCGAGTCAGTAGATATTTTAGACTTTTGTGGTCTGTGTATATCACTGACTTTTCCCCATATAAATAATGTCTCCAAACTTTAAGAGCAAAAACCACCGCTGCCAACTCTAAGTCATGTGTCGGGTAATGGCCTCAACTGTCGAGACGCATACTCAACTACTTTCCGCCTTGCATCGTAACACATCCTAATCCTCGTGAGAAGCGCCACAATACACGACGAAATCCTTTCCTCGCCTCAAAGTTGAATCAAAATCAGAGCTTGGTCAAAACCCTCTTAAGCTTCTCAAAGCTCTCTTGCATTTATCACCCATACGAAAGGTACTTCCTTTCTCAACAATTTCGTTAAAGGTGCACTATCGATGAGAATCCTTCACGAATCTTCAGAGTAACTCGCTAATCCCAAGAAATCGCGAACCTCGCCACGGACTTGGGTGGTTTCAATCTAGATCGCCTCAATCTTCCAAGATCCACCCTTATCCTTCCGCAGACACCACATGGCCTAAAACGCAACATCTTTCAACCAAAATTTACACTTGCTGAATTTGGCATAAAGTTTCTTCTCCTTTAAAACTTGCAACACAATCCAGAGATGCTCATCATGCTCTATCTCTGACTTAGAATACACTAGGATGTCGTCTATGAATACCACGACGAACTGATCTAAGTAGGGCTGGAAAACCCAGTTCATCATATCCATGAACGCAGCTGGGGCATTCGTCAATCCGAACGGCATTACCAAAAACTCATAATGCCCATATCTTGTTCGAAAAGCTGTCTTATGGATATCCGCTTCTTTCACTTTAAGCTGATGATACCCCGACCTTAGATCTATCTTTGAGAATACCGCAGCTCCCTTAAGCTGATCGAACAAGTCATCGATCCTTGGCAAATGATACTTGTTCTTGATGGTCAGTTTATTCAACTGTCGATAGTCTATACACATCCTCATCGTTCCGTCCTTCTTCTTCATGAATAGGACCGGTGCTCCCCATGGAGACACA
This sequence comes from Gossypium rotundifolium, assembly GCA_025506655.1. NCBI lineage: Eukaryota > Viridiplantae > Streptophyta > Magnoliopsida > Malvales > Malvaceae > Gossypium > Gossypium rotundifolium. The sequence goes on along the minus strand of CP106734.1, from coordinate 118,567,180 downwards.
CTGGGTCGGATAAATCCATGATCAAGCAACTCCTGGATCTGAGCCTTAAGCTCAACCAACTCCTTGATTGCCATTCTTTACGAGCAATAGAAACGGCACCGCTCGTGCAATAATTCAATCGCAAATTCTACCTCTCGATCCGGAGGCAATCCTGAAAGTTCTTCCGGAAAAACATCTACAAATTCTCTTACAGTCCTGACTCCTTCAACAGTTGCTTTTTTAGCCTCCAAGGCACTAACCAACATCAGAAAAGCCACACATCCCTTTCTAACCATCTTTTCTGCCTTAAGAGCGGATACTACATTTGATAAGTAGTTCCGTCTCTCGCCCATCACTACAACTTCTTTGTCATCAATTGTTCTTAATGATATCCGCTTAGCAGCACAATCCACATTTGCACGATATTTCACTAGCCAGTCCATGCCTAAGATCAGGTCAAATTCTCCGAATGGCAACTCCATTAAATTAGCCGAAAATTGCGTCCCTTGAACTTCTAAAGGCACTTCCTTAAAGAGTTTGTCTATTACTACTGTCTGTCCTAAAGGACTAAGTACAGTCATCTTTCTAGGTACAGTCTCAGAAGTCACATGCAGAGTTTTAGATACTTCACTAGTGATGTATGAATGAGTTGACCCTATATCTATCAAAGAAATAAAGGGCAACCCGTAAATCAAACGCGTCGTGATAACATCAAGGCCGCCACCTTCTTCTGCGATTTAACTACATATACCGACACTGGCTGTCTCGCCTCAGAGCTACCACTGCCTCTGGCTGAAGTCTCGCGACCTCTACCAGAACCATTACCTCTTCCATTTGGACCACGACCCCTTATCGGTCATTGTCCACCTCGCCACTGATTAACACTTCGACTTACCAAGGTTCTTATCTCAATTCATCGGGCAATCCTTTATCATATGATCTTTAGACCCGCACTTGAAACATCCCTCGGTCTTTTTCCAACATTCTCCCGGGTGCATCTTCCCACATTAAGCACAAGCACGATGTTGTCCTCCCGTAGCAGTCTGCTAATTTTGTGGGCCATCAACTTTAGGTTTCTTTTGAAAATTCCCGGATGACCCTGAAGACCCAAAGCTCCTCTTATTCTTATTTTGGCCTCTGTTAGGCTCGTCTCTCAAATTCGCTTAACTTCTTCACTATCCTTGCCCTTTCTACTAAGATCAGAAAGTCTTTTTCCTATGAGCAATCAACACTGACTCATCTTTCACCATCCTCGAATCGACACACCGCTCATATTCAGGTTGCTACTATCCTCTAGCATATCGGCTAAGTCGCAAGAATTTCGCTTCATATTCAGCTATCGACTTATTTCCTTGTACTAAATTCAAAACGCCTTTCTCTCGGAGTCGATGTAGCTAGCTCCAACATATATCCTTCAAATTTAACTTTAAAATACCCCAATCCACTCGATCCATGTGGGTACTCTCCTTGATAGTGAGCCACCACCGGTAGGCCTCATCACGGAGTAGTGAAATAGCACCTTCACTTTTCTTCAAGAAGGCGCCTAAATCGCCTATGATCCTCTCGATCGCCTCTAACCAAGATTCGCCACATTCGTGAGCTACTCCAGATACTCCCTAAAAACTTCAAATCCATTTGATCTAAGTCTCTCACCATCGACTTTCGAGACCCATTCTCGTATTAGCTTCTCGCTACTGCTCCAAAACGCAACACGACTTGTGATACGCGTCACCTCCACCATTTTACTCTTGAAATTCCACCCCAACAAAGGTAGGGTATGAGCTTTATTTTAGAACCTTGACCAGATCTAACGGTTCGACACGACCATTCTTCTTCATCTGGCCCACGCATTTACCACGCCCCTAGAACTCATGTCTACTACGATCTTATCTATTTTTACGAAAAAGACTTATGCATTAGAGTCTTTTCACTTCTTATTAAAAGAAAGTTTTATGCAATGATATTTATTCAATTGGTTTTTCCGTAGTAGTACACATACACCTAAGGTTCATGTCTCTAAAGTATAGTTTAAGCTTATCACTTCAAAATATCATACATTCACACCACTTTATCAATATAGTACTTACCTGATGGACCTGGGCCGAGAACTTCGGGTGCCATGCTTCTATAAAACCATTTTAACTTAAGAGAACTTTTAAAAAGTCATTTGAGCCTAATTTTGAAAACATTGTGGGCTTCAAAACCCAAGCCGGATTTGATATGTTCCTCTAATAAAACTTTAGCAATTTCTAGTTTTGTTTAAGAAAAACTTGATGAGTTTGTATAAAATGCATTAACTTAATATTTAGCTTGAAATCAATTTAAATAAATTTGTATCTTCTTAAAACATTATTTTTAAGAGAAATTTATAAGTTAAAAGAAAACCAAATTTAATGAAAGTTTTACTTATTATTGTATATATATATATATATATATATATATATATATATTAGTGTCAAAAACAGTTTAAATTATTTATCGAAAACCATTTAGTTATCTAATTAATATTGTTCGTGGCAGAATAAAAATCCAAACGCAAAAATTTAAAAACAGTTCATAGTGGCCTTATTACAAAAATAACAAAACCCATAATAAATTCTAAGTAATAAATATAAGCTTAATAAATTTAATTAGGAGAAACTCCGAAATACTTTGTTGAGCAATGGCCACCACGTAGTCCTCGCTAACCCGATCCATCACACTAAGAGTCATCTGAAAAATTATCCCACAAAGGGGTGAGTCATAGACTCAATGTGTAACAAAAACACTAAAAGCCCAATTGATCATGGCCTTTAAGCCCATTTAATAACACATATAGCCATAAGCCCATTTTTATAGCAAATCAAATAAAAATCATTTAGAAATCACATGGATATATATAATGAAATGCAAACCCGGCCCACCTAAATATCCATCCGCTACACACCACCCGTACCAACCAATCACACCGTGGGATTACTAAATCGACCTCCATCCGCTACACACCATCAAGGCGCTTCTTTCGCAGCCAACATGCACAACGCCCTTATAATTTTGTGGCAAGGCCACTAGATAATTGTGACCAAGTCACCAGATTCAAATATGTGACCAAGTCACCAGATTCACATATGTGATGTGAAGTCACCAGATTCAAAATATGTGACCGAAGTCACAGATTATGTGGTAAAACCACGGAACACTTCCCCTTATCAATAACACCCATATGCCCATGCACATACATATTATTTAGTTTTCATGCCATTTACCCAAAAATCATAGCAAAATCATACTTATTTCACATTTAGGCACATAGAAAAATTTGCGAAGTATTAGGGGTAAACATACCTGAATATCGCATACCACTGAATGGTACCCACAATCATTATCAAATATATTTTCATATAAATCTTATTTGTTTTAGATCTATGAGGAATTTAGTATAATGTTACACACCTTATGATAGTGAGAACGATACCTTCCCCTCGTCAACACCTAGTTAATTATCACACTTGATTAGAACACACTAATACTTATAATCTACACTATTGATGAGAGATCTAAATCCTTACCCTCGGAATCTCGAACAACCGTTATATGTGGTTTCTCTCCGATAGATGGATCAAAACCCGATGACAACCCACTAACGAAAAGTGGCTTGGGTGTACGCACGACTTCAAATAACCGATCTTCGTTAGCAGAGGGTCCACAACCCGGTGGAAAATCTCGTATCCCCGATACAGCCCTTCGTTTGAAGTTTGAGGGTATTACAGAGCCTCCCCTCTTCCAAACACTCATTACCGCTCTTTTCGAACCTATCTTGTTCGTCCCGAACTCTCCCCTAAAATAAAGTCGATTAGTAATCTATCTAAAAGAAACGATATAATCGCAAATGATAATCCTTACCTTGGATGATTTGAATGATCTCTCCTTAAACGTTGGTTTCCAAAAAGAATCCTTAAAATCCCCTTCAAAGGTTCGGCCAAGGAGAAAATAAGAGAGTTAGATTTCTAAAATCGATAATTTCGAAAGAAAATAAAAAGAACGATTGGTAGAAAATCCTTACTCGTAATACGGAGATTGATTCACCCTTACTTACACTATTAGGAAGATTCAACCTTAATGATTTAGAAGAAGGGAATTGGTGATTTCGGCTTGCACAAAAAGAGAAGAAAAAAATAGTGATTTTTGGCTATAGTGGTTTCGGTTTTCAATAAAAGAAAAGAAAGAAAAAGATGAAAATGGAAGATGATTCGGTTTGACAAAAGAGAGGAAAAGAATGGTGGTTTTGGTTTTGGTAGAAGATGGTTTCGGTTGAAAGTGAAGAAGAAGAAAAAGAAAAGAAAAGAAAGAGAAAGGAAAGAAAGAAAATAAGAATGCCCTTTGATGCTAGATGATTAAGACTAGAGAGGAGAAAGAGAAGAAAATTATCTTCAAAATTTCTTTGGTGTTTTCGACAATAAGGAAAAAGAGAAGAAAATGGTCATTGATAATTTGTTATTTTCGATTACAAAGAGAATAGAAAGAAGAAACCGAAATGGTAAAAATCAATTGACTAAAAGAAAGAAAAAGGTTTCTCTTTTGTGTAATAGGCAATCGGCTAAGAGACAAAGTTTGGAGAAAAGAAAAGATGCACAAATTGGTTAAAGTTTTGGCCAACTTTCACCCCTAATGCCTATGCAAAATTCGGCCAACACCCTTTGCCAACATGATCCCCTTTTTCCTCCTCATTTCTTCCCCATCAGTCCCTTGATTCTATCACAATTAAACCATCCCCCTTAGCCCTTTATGCCGTCTAGGTTCATGGTCAAATGACCATGAAAAAGCTTCCAAAACATCATCCCTCTTCAAGCCCTTTGTCCCCCTATCTTACCATAACTTCATGACTCCATACCATAACTCCTAACTTGCCTTTTTCCTAAGGTCTACTAACCAAAAATAAAAAGATGTCCATCCATTCTAGATAAGCTTGATCGACACTATAGGAAAGAAAATAAAAAATTAAAATCCTTTCACTTGCTAGCTAGGGGATTCGAACCTCTCCCCTCATGCATTCACCCATGTGCCATTACCACCTTGCCAATTGACTTATTATGCTTAAAACCTCTTGTCAATATTTCTTAAAGCCTATCTTGCTTGGCTCCATCTTAAATATTAAAAATTTAATATTTCTCTAAGCATTCACTTACATACTGAAGTTCCTAAAACTTCCAAAGCTCACTCAACTATACATAGGCAATGTAACAACATTCAATTAAGTAAAAATGCATAACCCCTATATTCAGGATGTTACAATAAAAAAAGCAAAGGAAAAAGCATAAGAATCTCTGCCTCAGGCACGCCAATTTCTTACCCCAAAAAGGTTCCTCTCTAACCCTTACTTCTCATCTCTTTTCAGAATTCAGATTGACCCCAAAAAGGTTCCTTTCTAACCCTAACTTCTCATCTCTTCATTTCGTGATTCTCTTTCTCCCCCACTGTTTCCCTGCTCGATAACACATGTTGATTCTATTTTATTAACGGCTTTCTAGGATTTTATTTGGGATTTTTTCAAAGCACTGAATACCTTCATTTACCTGGTATGTTCCCCTCTTTGGCGTAACTTTTTCTTCTTCTTCTTCAGTGAAATAGAAATGAGGAGATCTGAAATTTTGTGGATGGTATTTTATTTTCTTCTTTGAATGATCTAGCGCTACCAGGGTTTTATGACATTGATGAGATTTGGATCTAATGCATTTGATTCTTTTTTCTTGTTTCCACACTTTCTGGTACAGTTTAATAAATGGTTCTCGGATCTTGAATCAGCCTTGAGGTATGAGGTTAGTAGCAATTTGGGAGATTTAGATTTGGATTTCGCCATTCGGGATTCTGGATAGGTGACTCTCTCTCTCACTGTTACCTTCAATTTTTTTCTAAGACTAATATTTTACTACTAATTATTTATTGTTCTCCCTTTTTAATTCTTTATTATTAGCAGTGTTTATGCATTAATTATATGATTATAGAAAACATTTCATTTTTTGCTTCTTGGAGGTTAGATTGTCCATTGAAAGCGGATTCTAAGCAAAGTCTCGTTTCAAATTATATTCAAAGAAAAAAATGTTACCTCGGTTCTTGTTCATCCAACAGTTCGACAAAGAACAACAACAACAACAACCAAAAAGTTATGGATTAAACCAAGCATCGAATCGAATTGAATTGAATTGTGCTCGTGTTGGAGTTGAAGATGGATAGAAGGAGTTGGCTATGGAGAAGAAAGTCGACAGAGAAGAGTCCAGTGAAACTGATAGTTCAGGAGGTTCCATTTCATCTTTTTCTAAAAGATTCTCTGATGAGCAGGTATATATCTTTTTTCTTTATGAGTAGGTATATATCTTTTTTCTTTACTTGGTTTTCTTTTTCATTGTCAATTTAATTGGAAATATTAATATCCTGCAAATTTGTTGAATGGATTCTTCAATTGTGTTGTAAGTATGTCCCTTCTTTGTATTTTGATGGACTCATATGAAATAAAATTGTTTATTATTTATTTATACCGAATGCGACTCTTGTGATAAGTTAAAACTTGTTTCTATTAGATTGCCATAAACTTTGTAAGGCAAAAGGCAAAACCATCCACTTTGTCTCGATCCCTTTTTCACTTTTGACTTCTTCTTATTCAATCTCATCTTCTATTTTTTATTAATTAATTAATTGCCATTGACTTTGCCTTTCTTCAACCTATATAACCTCTTCTTTCCCTCCCCATTTCTCAATTTAATGGCAAGTAGAGTTATATCTCTTCTATATGAAGTGGGACCATATACTACAATTAGATCCCCCCTAAGCAGAGGTAATTAACATTTTTAAACATTTGCAGCTTAAGCCTATATTAGAGGAAATTGAGAGCAAAGCATCAAGGAAAGAGTATGTTCATCTTCTTGCAGAATGCCATAAATTGTACTGTGAATAGAGGCTTTGGTGAGTGATTACCCCCGCACATGCATGTACCGTTAGTTCAATATTCAAATTGGTTTTTAATGTTTGATAATATACTATTTTTAAAGATAAAATGTACGAAGGCATCAACAACATATCTAAATTTTCCAAGAAAGACGGTTTGCCATCATTGACTAGATCAGATGTGCTTACTTAATGTAGGTATAGTGAACTTACTATCATATTTAGCGCTTGAATATGGAGATGATTTCTATAAATTTTGTTCAATTAAAGCTAGATTTTTTATTTGAGTTATCGTCCTTTGCATTGTTGATTTTATTTGGTGATATTTAGAGATGATAAAATGTAGCCCAAATTGCTTGCTTTCTATTTAAACAGTGTTTTAAATTGAAGAAATATGCAATCGCCTTTATTAACTTCATCCTACACGCTTCGATTGATGTAGGTGTGTCAACTTGAGCATGAACTCTTTCATCATTTTTTCCCATCTTCTTTCGAGGATGTTTCAAGTTTGGCTCCATCAATAGATCCTTTGTAAGTACTCTTGTAGTTCAATGTTGCACAACTTTCTTTTCCCTGTTTCCATTTTTTATGGTTTTCTTTAGTTCGCTTAATGATGCCTTATTGACATTTATCAAAATAATATCCCGATTTTGACTTAAGTATCAATATTTTGTTGTATTACTAAATTGGATTTGTTATGTGTCTACATACTTGTATGACACATTATGCCAAAACTCATTCATGAAGCAAATGTTGGTTTTCTTTGTGAAATGGTTGATATCCTCGAGTTGAAGTCTTGGGAGAACGACTTAGTATAAAGAGTGAGTCATTAAGTGGTTACGCCCATCATTAGAAAGAATTTTGGCGGACATTCATGAATGCTTGACTTTTCGTGCTCGAACATATATCCGTGATGAGGTTTGTTATTGCTTATTTGTGCTTTCATGTATATGTTTGTGACTTTATTCTCTGCTTTTGAAAGAACAAATTATTTTAGTTGTCAATCTTTTGAGATTTAAAATAAAATTGCATACAGCTTGCACTCCATGCTTACTATGTTGGGAGAAATTGTATTGTGCTTTCTAAATGTGCCTGTCTCGAGTTAATACCACACATCCCAACACCGAACATATTGTCTTCTTGAATACTCGATTGCAAATTATTTGCAAAAAAAAAAAAAAAAAAAAGATACATTCTATAACTTGGATGATTAGTAGAAGGCTATATAACGTGCTTACAGGACTTTAATGAATCAAAATCGATGAAATGTTTTATTTACGAGGAAATAATTTAGAATCATCATTATATATATATATATATATGCGATTTCCACCGTTCTCCACAATTCCTTCTCCTTTTCATTTCTATTTCTAGATCATTTAACATATTTCGCCATGGTTGTATGGTGCAAAGTTGAATTATGGCTATGATTAATACACTCTACTCTTTCGGTAAAATTAATTACTTAAAAGATCACGTATAGCATGAAGTACCACGCTCAATCATTTAATTATCTTTGTTGAACCCTCTTTTCTTGACATTTTCTCGCATTAGGTTTATGGTATATTGTATGATAAATGTACTGTTCCTTCCATGTTGACTAAATTAATCTTGAACCTTTGTATTGACAAATGCTTCTACATTCCTTAAGTTTCATGCTTTTGAGGGAAAAATATCCTGACTAATTTTAATGCCAAATCAGAATTTAAAATTGCCCTTTAAACAAGATACAATAATGACATGGGTGGATGAATCAAACCAACCAGACACATTGGTGACTGCTGGAGTAAGAAGGGTGGGTATAGATTTTGTAACACCCCATACCCGAAACCCTTGCCGGAATCGAGTACATGGCATTACTAGACTTGACTATTATCTCGGGGCATGAAAATTTAAAGCTGTCCAACTACATCATACTGACCAAATCGACCATAACTCGAGTTACAAAACTCAAAATTTAGATCCGTAAATTTTCCTTGCAACTAGACTCATATAACTTTTCACCATAATTTTTCCAGAATTTTTCATGTAGCCAATTGGTACAGTTTATTCATCAAAATTACCCTTATTACACTGCTTGACAATTCTGACCTGTCTCTACAAACATACAGTTATCTCATTGCACAAATTTTCTATAATGTTCTTGTTTATACCAATGAAAAATAGACTCATTAAGGGTTCTACACATATAAACCATGCTTCTTAATGATTTTTGTACAATTTTTACAATTTATCTAAAACAGAACAGGGACTCACGAATTCATTCAGGACAAGTCTCACTAAAACTTAAATATCTCATTATATATAATGCCTTTGCCTAACTTGTTTCTTTCATATCAAAATAGACATAATAAAATTTAATTCTATGTCTTATTCACTTTCTAATTCAATTTCTCCTATTTTTGGTGATTTTCAAAATCACATCACTGTTGTAACTAAAAACTGTTTCACAACAAAATGGTCATGAAACATATTCACTCTTATCATTTAGCAACCGAACCTATATAACCAAACATCACAAAATATATGCCAAAAACATGCTTTCAAAATAAATCTAGGTTATGGCCACATACACACAAACTTTGACATTATAATTAAGCCATACTCACATGGCTGTCTATATACAATTTTCCAAAACCAAACATATAAAACCAGCCTATACATGCCATAGGTTTGTAGTTTAAGCTTTTAAAATACCAAAATAGCGATCGATAGTGTGGTCGACTTGCTTGACGATCCTACTCGAGCCCGTAGCGTAAACAAAATCTGTAAAACCGAGGAGAACATTTCACACAAATAAGCTTACTAGCTTAGTGAGTCCCAAGCTCAAAAACATTTTAACATGTAAATTTGAACATGGCGAATGCTATCAATTCCTTAACTCAAGTATTTGCACTTTATAACCATAATCACATAATTCACTAAAACACCAAAATATATCACATATATTCGCATATTCCAAATCAAGTGAGTACAACATTTACGTTAATCATATATACCTATTAGAATATTTATGCAAACACATCTTAACTCTTTCACTCTTAACATTTTCACTTAATATCGGTTCTCCAAAATATCACATATAAGCTCAAATTCCATTATAATGTTCATACTCAACAATAGTAAGCTCAAAAGCTTATATCAAAATTCCTATCGAATCATCAACCATATCATAACACACTTAATTTAAATAATACTATACCATCTACCTTACCTTTGGTAAATATAGAAGGCTTAAACATACACATACTTTTAGTTCATGAGTTTAAATACATTTCTCCTTGTATGATTCATGATTTCTCCATTTATAACACATCACGGCATAAAGCCCTGCTAGGCACTAAAGCCCGAAATCAAACACCGCACAAGGCCTGCTAGGCATGAAGCCGAATTTATCAAACCTTGAGCACTGCTAGGCACGAAGCCCGAATATGTCACCTAAGCATTAAGCTCTCTTCAAACACGCTTAGAATATGAAGCTAGAATATGTCATCGGCATTAAGCACGCTAGGCACGAAGCCCGAATTAAATCAATATAACCAAACATTCTACACACACTCTTCACAACTAATATATACTTATGTTTAACTCAATTGAGCTCATTCACATTAAACCAATAAAATTTACTATATCATTATGCAATCCAACAATTTATTTCACATAACCAACTTCAATCATCAACCAACTATCCCACCATACATTCGCCATAATGAAAATAGGTACAAAATTCAGCAATTCATACCATTGTTTATAATCATAATTAAGTCATTAACATTCTTTAGCTAAAGGACTTATCTCGGTTGTCGATAGTCCGTATGAATCCATTATTCGAGAACCTTCGACTTTCCAGGTCTAATTCGTTTTCTTTGCTCTTGATCTAAAACACATTAAAGTTTAGCTCATTCAACCACAATTCATCTCAATTTAGTCCTTAAGCACATAAATGGGCAAATTACTATTTTACCCTAGAATTTCACAACTTTGCAATTTAGTCCTATTTGCATAACACATAAAATACACCAAATTAGCCAAAACTATGCAAGGGCCGAATGTTCCTAGGGACCTTACAAGTCCTCACATTTCATTTATTTTGCAAATAGGCCCCTCTAAAAATTTATTTTTACAATTTAGCCCTAAAAACTCAATTTCATCAAAACTTCCAACACATAACATACTAATTTTTAACCTAACTATCATCTAAAATCATCAAATAACAAAAACCACATGAACACAACAATGGCCGAACATCAAGCATACTTAGATTCAAAAATTACAACATGGGTCGGTTACGGTTCGAAGCAACGATCTCAAAAACGTAGAAATTAACAAAAACCGACTAAAAACTCACCTTGAATTTAAGCCTAGAATTGCCGAAAATCAAAAGAACCTAAAGCTTTCTTCTTTCTCCAACATTCGGTCAAGGAAGAACTAAAAGATGATAATGGCCATTTTATTTTTTTTATGTTTTAATTAACATATATATTAAAATAACTTGGTTTACCAAAATAACCTTTATACTAAAATAATAACCATATAATACTTAAGGTTATACTAGACTTTTGCCACCCACTAACTCATAAAATGGGTTAATTTCACTTTTAATACTCCATATTAAAAAGCCATCCACATATAAGCACTTTTCACTTTGGCATGCAACTTTTACGCATTACGCGATTAAGTCCTTTTAATCAAATTCGATACTCAAACGATAAAATTTTTCTACAAAACTTTCACACATAAATTCACATATAATAAGCACTAAATATAATATTTAAATATTTCTGGGTTCGGATTCGTGGTCCCGAAACCACCGTCCGATTAGGGTCGATTCGATGCATTACTGATTTGGCTACGTTTAGGTTGGTTCTTGCCACATTGAGTTGGAGGATTTTCTTCCGGTAATTCCATGAAAATAACTTACTCACCTTGAGTAAAAAGTGGAAACAAATAAAAAGAGATATGGGGAGTGTTGTATGTTTTATGCTTCATCGATATTAAATTTCAATGTCTATATTGCTTTAAGTCGTTTGACATTGAGATTGCTTGTTGAAGTATTGATTGATGAAATGAAATTGGGACTTTATGTTTGCTGTCTCTTCCAATATTTAAGGAATTTTATGTGAACAAGAGGTCCATGTTTTAGCTATTTCAAATATTTGTGAGAGACACCATGAGCTTATTGTTTTTTTCTTTTACAATTACTTATGCCAAGTTAAACAGTTTGGTAAATCCCTATTATGCAATTCTTTTGGAATTTGCTTTAATATCTTCTTTCTTTTAATATGCAGGTGTGGAAGTTGATTGCCCAGGTTGTGAAGCAAAAACCTAAAGTGATGAACAATGAGGAGTGATTGCAAAGATATAAATAACTCAAATTCGCCATGATTTTGTTTTCTTGATGAAATTTTATCACATCCTTATTGTTTATTTCTTTATTCTTTCCCCATTTTTTTTATTGGTTGGTTTTACTGGTGTGGCTTAATTTGTTAATTAAAATCCTAGTATTGATTGACTTAATTTTTTTCTTTTGGTTTAAATGTTATGGGCTGAAAAATATTTAATTTTACTATTTTCCCTTAATTTTTATAATATTTTAATCTTATTATTTTTATAATATTTTATTTTTATTTTTTATTTTTATGACTTTTAACGGCGTTTTTAGAAAAAACGCCGCTAAAGGTCATGCTTTTAGTGGCATTTCAGAAAAAGTGTCGTTAAAGGTTAAGCTTTTTTGCGGCGTTCTTAGAGAAAGCGCAGTTAAAGGTCATGCTTTTAGCGGCGTTTGTGGAGAAAACGTCGCTAAAAGTCATGTTTTTAGCGACGTTTTGTTGGGGAAGCGCCGCTAATAGTCATTATTTTTAGCGGCATTTGTGGGAAAAGCACCGCTAAAAGTTATGTTTTTAGCGGCGTTTTGTAGGGGAAGCGCCGCTAATAGTCATTATTTTTAGCGGCGTTTGTGGGGGAAGTGCCGCTAATAGTCATTATTTTTAGCGGCATTTGTGGGAAATGTGCCGCTAAAAGTCATGGCTTTTAGCGGCGTTTGTGGGAAAAGCGCCACTAAAAGTCATGGCTTTTAGCGGCGTTTTTTTCTCATAAACGCCGCTAAATTTCGCGGTGCCTCTTTTAGCGGCATTTTTGTGGCGCTTCTAAAAGCGTCGCAAAGACTAATAGTGGCGCTTAAAAAACCGCTAAAGGCCTAAAAAAACGCCGCTAAAAGTCCAAATTGTTGTAGTGATATAGGCTGGAAACCTGACAGGTTGCCTTATATCTCACAGTCAGATATAATGGATCCTCCCTAGGTGTAACAATACAACGTATGATGAATCTTAAAGAATACATAACTTACTTAATTTTAAGATCAAATTTCATAACTTACATAAGTTTAAGATCAAATTTCATAACTTACATAATTTTAAGTTAAGATCAAACTTCATAACTTACATAATTTACATAACTTACATAGTACTCAGTTATATATATGATCATATCATTACTTACATAAATTATTAATTAACAATTTAGCCGTGTAATTTATTGTCAACTTTAGACTTCAACAACTATGATATGGATAGGAGTTGGATAAAATTGTCAAGGGTAAGCAACGGCTATCAAAATGGAGTAGAAACTATTCTGAATTTCGCATTTCAAAATGCAAGCCAAGAGAATATGATTCTTTGCCCGTGTAAGATGTGTTGCAATATTAACTGGCATTATCGTGAAGTGGTCTACGAACATCTAGTTGTTAATGGCTTTGTCCGGGGGTACAAAAAATGATTTTTTTTTTGGAGAGTGTACATCTAGTGGAGCATCTTCATCGATGAATCTGGGGTATCCTCATAGTGCTTTCAATCGTAATGTTAGAGACGATAACATGGAATGCATGTTGCGGGATGCTTTTAATATCTTGTGATGATGGTTTGGTCATTTCCACTGCCTTGGGTGCAACCGATGATCATAATTTTGGTGGAAATACTTTCACCAAAACAAGAAGAAGTGTAACGGATGAATGACCAAATGAAGAAGCGGCGAGGTTCTACACGTTACTTGGTGAAATGAATGAAGAAGCGTATGAGGGATCAAAATTTTCCAAACTGTCATTCAGATTTGTCTTTTCACTTGAAATGTTTGGGGGTGGACCGAAAAATCGTTGACAATGCTATTAGAGTTTCGCAAGAAATGTTCCGTTGCAAAAATCCTCAATCTTCCAAAGACATGAAGAAATTGATAAAGGATTTGGGCCTTGGCTACAACAATATTCACAGTTGCCCAAATGATTGCATGTTGTATTGGGGCGACTGGATAAACCAACAGTGCTGTCATGTATGCGACCAATCCCGTTGGATTAATAGAAATACAGAGGACGGTAACGAGGATGAACACGATACACAGTCAAGAAAGTAACCAGTTAAGATTTTACGGTATTTTTCGCTAATACTAAGGCTTCAACGGCTTTTCATGTCGTCGAAAACAGCCGAATCAATGACATGGCACTGTGATGGACGAACAGATGATGGGTTGTTAAGGCATCTTGCAGATTCTTTAGCTTGGAAATCTTTTGACTCCAAATTTCCAAGCTTTGCAAGTGATCCTCGGAGTGTGAGGCTTGGGCTAGCATCTGATGGATTTAACCCTTACAAACTCATGAGCACAAAGTACAGTACTTGGCCTGTGGTGCTTGTTCCCTACAATTTGCCTCCATGGGTTTGCATGAAACAATCTTCTCTTATCTTGTCTATGATTATACCTAGAGAGAAAAGGCCGGGGAATGATATTGACGTATATTTGCAGCCACTTGTTGACGAGTTAAAACAACTATGGCCTGGTGTTCAGACATACGATGCAATGAGAAAAGAGAACTTTAATTTACATGCGGCTTTAATATGGACTATTAACGACTTCCCGGCTTATGCTAATTTATCTTGTTGGAGTACCAGGGGACGTTATGCTTGTCCGTGTTATGCTACGTAGACATGTTCGCAATGGTTATATAATGAGAAGAAGTTCTCTTACATGGGGCATCGTCGGTGGTTACCAGAAAATCATACATTTAGATTTCAGAGTGCTCAGTTTGATGGTACTGAAGAGTTCAGACTAGCTCCTTCGGAGACCGGTGGATCCGAAATATTCTTAATGTTGAAAGATATGAATTTCATTTATGGGAAGATGAATCAACCGGCCAACCCACAAAGAAAAAGAAGATCTAGGGATGAATCTAATGATGAATCTGATGAAGAGGATGATCCTAATGAGGCGGACTTGTGGAAAAAAAAAGAAGTATTTTTTTCGAGTTGCCTTATTAGGAGCATCAGATTTTACATCATAATTTTGATGTCATGCACATAGAGAAAAATGTCTGCGAGAACATCATTGGGACTATTTTGAATGTCGATGGAAAATCGAAAGATAATCTTCAGAGTCGACTTGATTTAGTCCACATGGGAATTTGGCGTGAGCTTCATCCCCGAGCACTTTCGAATATGAAATATCGGTTGTCGCCTGCTTTTTTTCAATGTCGAAGACGGAGAAAGAAGTGTTCTGTACGGTGTTGAAGGAAATAAAGGTGCCAGATGCGTATGCATCAAATATATCGCGATGTGTGAGTCTTAATGATCGAAGACTATATGGCTTAAAATCGCTTGACTATCACATCTTGATGCAAGACTTACTGCCAGTTGCTATGCGGTGTTGTATGTCGAAAAAGGTGACGGCTCTTGTAATTGAACTGTCAAATATAATGAAAGGCATTTGTGGTAAATTTTTGAATGTTCAAGAATTAGAGAGACTACAAGATCGAGTCGCATTGACTTTATGCAATTTGGAGAAGATATTCCCGCCTTCCTTCTTCACTATTATGGTGCACTTGTTAATTCATCTCCCACGTGAAGCACTTCTTGGTGGACTCATTTTCTATCGATGGATGTATCCCATTGAAAGGTCTTACTTTATTTACAAAATATTCCTTCATTCAGCTCAATGCCTTTAGTTGTAACTTTTGATAATGTTGTATACTATATTTAGGTTTCTTTCCAAATTGAAGTCATACTGCCGCAATAAGCGTTATCCGGAAGGATCAATTACCGAGGGCTACTTGGCAGAGGAATGTATGACTTTCTGTTCGAGGTATTTGGAAGATGTTGAAACAAGAATGAACAAACCAAGTAGAAATGCTGGGCTCACAGATCATAATTTGGCCGGAACTTATTTATTTCAAAGTTTTGGAGAACCGATCGGCAAAGTCGAAATTGCAGAATTAGACGATAGATCGTGGGTCCAAGCACATCGATACATTCTTTTTCATCACGATTCAATGGAATCATTTCGGAAGTAAGTTCTAGAATTTGATAAATACTCATCAATTTTAATTTATTTGTCTTCTAACAAAGTAAAACCTTTTTTTACCGTAGTGAGTACAAATATATATTGAGAGCTCGTTCACGATCCCAAAGATTAAATCGATGAGAAATTAATAAGTTGTTCGCAGAATCATTCCATGAATGGTTAAGCCAAATGGTATGCAATTTAAATTTTCATTGACAAGTAATAATGTTTTCTCATAACATTCATAATTACTCGATTTACTTTCGGCTCAATAGGTTTGGAGTCGGAATGAAGTAAATGACGACGTTAAATGGCTTTCACAAGGTCCAAATAGAATAGTTAAAAGATATAGTGGCTTCCTCATCAACGGATACTGAGTTCATACAAGGTATCGAGAGATTGAGGAGAACCCAAAATTATGGAATTGTTGTTAATTCTTCGATTACAAGTTATGCTAGTGGACATGAATCCGATCGAGGGAATTTGGAATATTACGGACTTATTATCGACATCATTGAGTTGGATTATTACGGAAAATGCAAAGTTTTCTTATTTCGAGGTGATTGGTGATGTGAATACGGCTCATGAATTAAAAACGATCAATATGGCTTTACAATGGTGTATTTCTCTTGATTAATTCACACCGGAGAACAACTGATGGACGAGCCGTATGTGTTTTCTTCTCAAGTTAAACAAGTTTTTTACTCCGAAGATCCAACTGATGAGGGTTGGTACGTTGTACTTCAAAACACCCCTAGAGACTTGTTCGACATTGGCAGTGGAAGTAGAGATGACATAGTCGAAAGATCAAAAACTTTGCCTTTTCCAGAACAAGACTTAACTGAAAATATCCCTAGTACTAGTCAACAATTTCAATGGGTTTGTCAGGATGTGGATGAAGATATTTACGAAATATGATGTAGTAAGATTTAACTATTTATTATTTATATGTTATATTATAATTTTCATGTTGGTCATGCTATATAATTTAACTATTTTAAATGTCCTATTATTGTTGTTATTTGTTACTAAAATTTTGAACTATTGTATGTATATTGTAGGGAAAATGCCTAAAAGACGATTACGAGGTTTAAATATTGTCCAGAATACTCTAAATCCAGAAGAAGTAAATAGTGGACATGATACAGTTGTTGGATCTTCTAGTCTGCCGGACATAGATGACGAGCATGTACAATTCCAAAGTAATGTTAAGTTTATTTTACATGCATGTTGAATTTTATTATTGATTTATTTTTCAATTTTAATATAATAATATATCAATTTTCAGCTGAGGGTGGTGGGACGACCAGAGCTTGGGGACGTACATTACTTACAGATTTATACGACTTAGAGCCTACCGAGCGTGTTCAAGTAAGGAGAAACAATCATGGCCAGCCTATCGGATCTGAAGCTCGACTGTTGGCAGGCTATTTGGGCATTATAGCATGAAATGTGAATATGTTGCCCATTAACTACGAATCATGGCATTACGTGCCTGATGCCAACAAAAATCAGCCTCTCGATAATATTAAGGTAATAAAAGGTGAATGTAATTTATAATACTTTAATTTAACCTTCATTTATATTAACTTTTTTAAAAAAAAATTTCTAGGTAAATTTGCTTTAGAGGTCTCCGATGACTACGTTAAGAAGACGTTGGGTAAAATGGAGAGACAATAAAAGCACCCTAAAAACAATATTTTAAGAAAGACATAAGCCTCGATTTAAAAATTGCGAAATGTCCTACTGGAAATGTTGAGGTACCAATGGGAAGATCAAGTTAGATTCTGGAGTTCAAAGAAAGGAGAGGTATTATGTACTTTCAAAGTGTTATAAATTTTTCAGTTTATCGTATGTACTATATACATAATTCAAATTCCATTATGTAGGACCATGAGCGAGTTGGAACAAACAGTAGACAGAAACAACAATTCACGCACATGACAGGTTCTAGAAGTTTTGCTCGTGTAGTTGAGGCCGAGGTATTATAATTTATTACTTCTTTCAAATATTAATTACTTTATACTATTAAATTATATTTTTTCTGCTATAATGTAGGAAGTTTCTTCAGGTCAAAAAGTTGGACGCCTTCAGCTTTTTGACATTACGCATAGGAAGAAGGACGGATCTCCGATGACATCCGAGACTATAGAAATTTTGGTATATTTACTTAATAAAATTTGATTTATTATAAATATTTATAATGTTTAATTAAAATAGTAGTTTTAAATTTATAATTCTAAGTTATGTTCCATTCCTTTTAATTATATATTTCGTTTCTAACTTTTTATTGATTTATTAGGATAAACTAAAGGAGAAGAAGGCGGAGTATGAAGCGGTTGCTTGTTCGACAGATTCTGTTAATCTCGAGGAGATTGATAATGTAATTATTATCGATGTTTTGGGTCCCGAAGGTATGATCGCTTTGATTGATAGTTTTGTTAATCTTGAGTATATTTATAACAAAAATATCACTAATGTTTTGGATCTTACAATGTATGGTCGGGTTCGATGTCAAGGATCAGGTGTTACCCCGACTCAATATTTTGGATCCGACTCCCGGCAATACATGCCTTCCGAGAGTCAATCTCGTGCTGAAGTTCAGAGACTGAAAGACCAGATATCTCTAATGGAAGCGAG
The DNA here is from genome assembly GCA_025506655.1 of Gossypium rotundifolium. Lineage (NCBI taxonomy): Eukaryota > Viridiplantae > Streptophyta > Magnoliopsida > Malvales > Malvaceae > Gossypium > Gossypium rotundifolium. Next base: position 118,548,325 of record CP106734.1, on the reverse strand, counting down.
CACAGCTGAGCAAATTTCTCAGCTTAGAGCGGAGGTAGCAGCGAGGGAGGCGGAGCATATTGCTCAACTTAGAGCGGAGGCAACAGCGCGGGAGGCAGAGCAGAATAGAAAGTATGAAGAACTCCAGCTACAGCTGCAGACTATGATGTAATTGTTCCAGCAGCAGTCGCAGAGGCCGCCCTCTTAGACATTTGTTTTATTGTTGTAAGATTTTTTTTAACATAGTTACAGTTAACATTATTGTAAAATTGTTTGAATTATGCTTCATTTATTAATAAATATCATATATCATTTTTAAATTTGAAGCATCGCTTAGATTTAATGCTTTTGGTGAGATTTAAATGTTTTATTCTTTCCTTGGGTTGGAATTATATGCAATTGTTGCTGTTTTTGGTTGGTTTTAATGCAAAGAGGGTAGGATATTGCGTAAAAATAAAGACCGCAAATCTGGCAAATTAGTGGCGTTGTTGTTAGAAACGCGCTAAAGAAACACACCTTTAGCGGCGCTTTTATAAGAACGCCGCTAAAGACCACACCTTTAGCGGCGCTTTTATAAGAAATGCCGCTAAAAGACCACACATTTAGTGGCGCTTTTCTAAGAAACACCGTTAGGCCCAACCTTTAGCGTCGTTTTATAAAAAGCGACGCTAAAGGTGGGTCTTTAGCGACGTTCTTATAAAAGCGCCGCTAAAAAGTGTGGTCTTTATGCATTTCTTATAAAAGCACCGCTAAAGGTGTGGTCTTTATGACGCTTTAGAAAACGTCGCTAAAGGTGTGGGTCTTTAATGCATTTCTTATAAAAGCGCCGCTAAAGGTGTGGTCTTTTAGCGTTTCTTATAAAAGTGCCGCTAACTTTTATGACCCATATTTTAGTGGCGTTTTTGAAAAGCCATAAATTATATTAGTGGCGCTTAAAAACACCGCTAAAAGCCATAAAAAACGCCGCTAAAAGTCTATTTTGGTGTAGTGTAAAAAACGGACTATTACATGTATTGTCTATATTTCTTATATTTTTACATATATAAAATCAATAATATAATATAAATAATATAAAATAATAATTATTTTATTAATAATATTTATATTAAATCTTGAAATATAAAATTACATTTACAACAAATTATTAATATAAAATTTTAATTATTTTAATTTATTAATAATGTTCTCATTACAAACGTAAGAGTATTATCACTTAATTAGACTTTGAATCCATATTAAATTAAGCTTAATATTTTAAATTAATTATCACTTAATTAGTTTTAAAGTTATATACCAATTAAAACTAATATTTATTACTATAACTAGGGGTGACCGTTCAATCGAATCGAGTAAAAAAATTCGAGTTTATTGAGTTGGCCAATCCTATTTTATCATCTGAACTCGATTTGAAATTTTTTTCGAATCAAATCGAGTGAAATGAAATTCGAGTTGATTCGATTCGAATAAAGTGAAATTGTTCGAGTTAAACTAAAAAAACTAAACATGTTAAATTAAAATCTTGTTACAATATAACCAATTCCATATTATAACACATAAATTTGAAACCATATATATTTGAAAACTTTTCAAAAAAAAAAAAGAAACAAAAAAAATATGATACTTTAGTATGATGAACTTGAATCGTTAATTAACTTATTCAAACCCCAAAATTATTATTTTAGAAAATTTTAAATTTTTAACTTTCTTTATATATTATTTATATATATTTAATGTAACATCCTAAAAATTAGAATATTATTTTATTATTTGTGTTGGCTTGGGTATGAATTTTGTGTGTTTAATGAAGTATGGTGTAGGCTTGTTTTTATTAATGAAGCTATGATAATTGTTAGTATTAAAAATTTAGTAAAGTGGATAAGGTGAACTTGACACTTAAGATGATATAAGTATTAAATTCTAGCACATGAGGAGTTAATGGCAAGGTGGCTAAGGTGCATGGATGGTTGCTTGAGGGAAGTGGTTCGAGTAGCATGGATAGCATTTGAAAGACTTTATTTTTATGCACCTTTGCTATAAGTGTCGGCCAAGATATGCATTTGGTAAGTTGGACTTTAAAATTTTTGGCAAGTTGAATGATAGTTTAGGCAAGCTTGAACTTTGGGAAAGGAATCTTAAGGTTTATGGAAGGATGGGGGGACATAAGGCTTGGCTTAAGGAAGTTGTTTTGGAAACTATTCCAAGGCCATTAGTGCATGAATGTGGATGGCATGTGTGGCTAGGTGGGTGGCCGAATGTTGATAGGAAGTTTGGGGGGGAGTAGTTGGCCAACTTAAGCATTTTGTGCATCATTTGGCATTTTCTCTTCCTCTCAAAAAACTCCCTCTTTGGCCGAATGTACCTTAGACATTTTGTGCAATTTTGCTTTTGATTTAGCTCTCATTTGTGTTTGCCAAATACTATTTTCTTTCTCTCATTTTTCCTTTTGAAACCGAAACCATATTTTGCATTTTTGTGCACTTTTCTTTTAGGCAAACTAGGTGCTTGGCCGAACTTTTTTCTCTCATCTCTTTCTTTTCTTTCTTTTGGCAATTGCTCAAAACCATATTTCTTTTTCACTTCCTCTTGGCCGAATCTTCCTCCTTCCCAAATTCCATTTCTTTTACATTTGCTCAAAGTTAGAAACATCCATTTTCATTCTATTTTCTTTTTCTATTTTCTTCTTTCTTCCATTTCCGAATCATCCTTATCCTATTTCTTTTTTCACTTTCATTTTCTTTTCTTTTTACTCCACCATAGCCGAATCTTCTTTCTCTCTTTTGGGGTTATTTGGCCGAATATTATCAAGGGTAGATTCTCTTTGGTTTTCTTCAATCGATTTTGGAAGATAGGTAAGTATTCATGACCGTATCTTCTTTATTTCTTTTTTTTCTAAATCCTTTTCTTGGACAAAGGCCAATCCTTGGGCATTTTTTTGCAAAGTTCTAACCATTATTAGAATCGATCATTCTTTTAGGCTCTTTGGGATTTTGGAAGCAATCGATCTAAGCCTTACTTTCTAGCAATCGAAGTTGGTAAGTCAAGTGGTAAGGATTCATGATTCATTATTCTTTTGAGGATGAAAAGCCTAAGACTATTGGGATTAAGATATGATGTTGGCGAATGGTCTTGATTAAAGTGTTGTGGTTTGGCGAATGTAGGACAAGGTGATCTAGTGCGGTAGATCTGATCGTTGGAAGTTAGTATTTGCGTTGGTGAAAGGTGTGTACCTTACACACTTTATAATTCGGTTATGTATATATTTATATAATAATAATTTACTAATCATATTTTCAAAGTGGAAAATGATGAGATCTTGATATGATACCATGATGGTATGAATGAGGATTCGGGTAAGTCCGTTTCAATATAATGTTAATATATGTGGATTGATATCATGATTTACGATTTTTATGTGTAATATGATCATATCAAAGTATGATGGCATGATTTATACTCTACATATATATTGGTTTGGGATTATGAGTGGAGGGGGAAGGATTTGATATCCGTGTCTTTGGACACCAGAGGTTTGGCACCTCCAGTGATTTGGTATCACATTTGTGTCTTTGGGACACCAGAGGTTTGGCACCTCATAGCGACTCGTCCCTGTGGTCTAGTATCACCGTGGGTTGGCCCCACTTTTGAGATATGGGATCGTCACCAGTGATTTGGTATCACACGTGGGTTGGCCCCACAACTTGATTATTCGTGACTTTGGTCACCAATGATTTGGTATCACATTATTGGATATCGTGACTTTGGGTCACCAGTGGTTTGGCACCACCAGTGGTTTGGTACCACACGGGGTAGAAAAGGAGTTAAGGATGGATAGGTTGGGTGCATTATATAATTATATATGTTACTTGATTATAAATTGTGTAAGTATGTTGCATTAATCGGGGGAAGGATTTATGCACTGAGTCTTGGTGACTCACCTTCTCCCTTATCATTTCAGGTGATTCGTGAGATCGCGGATGAGGGGCCGGATGAACTCGAGGAGGCCATGCGATAAAATTTGATTTTACATGAACTACGATTTGGGGTACTTTAGTTTATTTTAATTTGGTTTTTGTTTAAATTTTGGGTTTGTAATAAGGCCTCTTTAATTATGTTTTGGATTATTTACATGTTTTGGATATGTTTTAAATATGGCTTATAATTTATTTGGTTAATTTAATAATTGAGCCCAAAGTTTTCTAAAATAATGAAAATGCAATGGTTTTAAAATCTTATCATCGGGTACTATAAATAGTTTGATAGTAAAATAAAGACTAAGTGTTTTCTACAATTTTAATGATTTCCAAATATTAAGTTTTTACATACAAAATGCAAATGGTTTTCAAAGTATTAATTGAGTTTTCTTAAAATGAAACAAATGTTTTCTAACCTATGATTTATCCACTTTGTAATAAAAGCTTTATTATGGAATTTCAAAGTAAATTTTAAATTTTAACTATTAAACATCTGATTTCTACAAATATAGAATTTCAAAGAGTTTTTCACAAAGATTTAATTGTTATTCGATTCTTTTTCAAAATATTTTCCTCAGTGACATACCAGATTTGGTCGTGGCGTATTGACCGGGTTTGGGGTGTTAGAAATTGGTATCAGAGCCAAGTTTAAAAGCTTGGCTGTGGGCCCGAGGCCCAAAATGATTTAAAGTATAGTTTTAAAATGTTTTTGTTTAAAATTATATGGTTGGAGAAGCATGGCACCAAGTTTCCGGCACCGATCCGCCCAGGTAATTACTTCAACTGTTGATTTTGATGATGATGGTATGATTGTATAGTAGTATGAACTACTCTAGAGACCCAAAACTATAGGTTGGATGTACTCGTGAAACAACCTCTGATTAAAACTATTCATAAAATTGTGTTATAAAGATAGTGGAATAATGACTAATGCATAAAACTTTTAAATCAGCTAAGTCAAGATTTTAGACATGAGCACTCGAGGTCGGGGTCGTGTTATGCGTGGACGCGGTAGGGGTAGGATGGCTGTGTCTGAGCCAGTGAGGTCGGGTCAAGGATCCGAGAATGAGGTACCACAACCCCGCCACCAACGGTTGAAGTTGAGTTTCAGGAGCAAACGGGGGATGACGCAGTGTCTCAAGCAATGCTGCGAGTTCTTGAGAGGGTAGCTAGAATAGGAGAAGGCTCGGGAGCTCAAAAATCTGTACCTGAGCGACTCCGAGCCAATGGAGCTGAAGTATTTCGAGGTGTTTCAGGTGTTGCTCCCAGTACGGCCGAATATTGGTTAGAGGCAACGGAGTGAATCATGGATGATCTGGATCTGAATGCCGAGGAAAAGCTGAAAGGGATAGTGCAACTTCTTCGAGATGAGTCATATCAGTGGTGGCTCACGGTACGAAACAGTGCTGCGACGGAGGATCTTACTTGGGACTATTTCAAGGAGCATATCAGAAGAAATATATTGGGTCTAGTTACGTTGATGCGCAGTGTAAGGCATTTTTGAGTTTGGTCCAAGGGAGTAAGTCCAGATCGTAATATGAGGTCGAGTTCTTAAGATTGAGCCAGTATCTTTGGAGGTATTGTGGCTTCGGAGCACGAACGATGTGTCCGATTCGAGGATGGTTTGAGAGATGAGCTGAGGTTGCTGATTGCTCCACATCAAGAGCGAGAGTTTGCTGCGTTGGTTGAAAAGACTAAGATTGCTGAAGGAATAAAGAAAACTGTAAAAGCAGAATCACGACAGGAACAAACATAAGAGATGTTTTGGATTATCCGGGTCAGCCGGTAATTCTCAGAAGAGGGCTAGGCAGAATGGGCTGAATCAGTCTGGGAGGCCTGTTACTGCTAATCAAGGACCAGCACAATGTAACCGATGTGGAAAATATCATTGGGGTGAATGTTGGACCGGAGGGAAAGGATGTTTTGAGTGTGGCTCACTGGATCATCGTGTGAGGGACTGTCCACGTAAGCAAGCCAGGAATCAGTCTGAGGGTCAAGATCGTGCTCAGTTCAAAAGGAAGGACCATCATCACAGAGAGGTCGTGGTAATGGTAGAGGAGGAAATGGTTTTGGTCAAGGCCGTGGAGCATCGGGCAGAGGTGCAGGCAACACTGAGGCAAGACAGCCTGGGTTGGTGTATGCAGTGAGACTTCAAGAAGAGGCGACGCACCGGACGTCATAATCGGTACGTTCTTAATTTTTGGTACTCCATATACTGCTTTGATAGATGTGGGTTCGATGCATTCGTATGTTGCTAGTAGCATAGTAAAGACCTTGAGCTTAGATTTTGAGATCGCTTTAGGAGGATGACAAGATTTAGTCCTCTAGGTCACTCTGTAGAAGTTAATAAGTCAGTATAGGATGTACCCCTAGAACTCTAAGAGGTAGTGTTTGTGGCTGATCTGATGGAACTGCCGTTTGGGGAGTTCGATCTGATTTTTGGGATGGACTGGTTGGTTAAGTACCAGGCGAGTTTGGATTGTGTTGATAAGCGCATGGTTTTGAAGACAGCTGAGGGTAAAGAGGTGGTTATGATAGGTAATAGAAGAGATTATCTATCCAACGTGGTATCTGCGTTGAAAGATGTAAAGATGGTCAGGAAGGGCTGTGAGGCATATGTAGTCCATGTGTGTACGTTGGAAGCTAAGGAGTCTACTATGGGGATTGTCTGAACTGTAAAAGAATATGCTGATGTATTTCTAGAAGAACTTTCGGACTGCCTCTGGATCGTGAAGTCAAATTCGGTATAGATCTGTTACCCGGAACTGCGTCAGTGTCTATAGCTCCATATAGGATGGCACCGAAGGAATTGGTGGAATTGAAGGCTCAGATTCAAGAGTTGTTGGATCAAGGTTTCATTCGACCAAGTGTTTCGCTTTGGAGAGCGCAGGTACTTTTTGTCAAGAAGAAGGATGGTACGTTGCGGATGTGTATTGACTACCGCCAGTTGAATAACCCGACGATCAAAAACAAGTATCCTTTGTCGAGGATAGATGACTTGTTTGATCAGCTTAAAGGGGCAGCGATTTTCTCCAAGATTGATTGAAGGTCTGGGTATCATCAGTTAAAGGTGAAAGAGGCTGATATCCATAAGACGGCATTTCGCACTCGGTATGGGCACTACGAGTTTCTGGTAATGCCGTTTGGGTTGACTAACGCGTCGGCAGCGTTCATGGACATGATGAATCGGGTATTCCAGCAGTTTTTGGATTAGTTTGTTGTAGTATTTATAGACGATATTTTGGTATACTCTAAGACAGAGGAGGAGCATGATACACATTTACGAGTAGTGCTGCAGATTCTGAGGAAAAAATAGCTTTTTGCTAAATTTAGTAAGTGCGAGTTCTGGCTTAGGGAGGTGACTTTCTTAGGTCACGTTGTATCAGCTGAGGGGATTAGAGTGGATCCTCAAAAGATCAAAGCAGTGTTGGATTGGAAGTCGCCTAAGTCAGTGGCTGAGATTCAGAGTTTCCTAGGTCTAGTGGGGTATTACCGAAGATTTGTAGAGGGATTTTCTTTGATAGCAGCACCTATGACCAAGTTGTTGAGGAAAGGAGTTCCATTTGTGTGGACCGAGAAGCAGTAAGAAAGTTTCGACAAGTTGAAGAAGATTTCGATCAAGCTCGTTTTGATCCGACTGAGACAGCAAGGAATTCATGGTTTCATCGTGATGCATCACATACTAGCTTGGGATGTGTGCTGATGTAGGAAGGAAAGGTAGTGGCTTATGTATCTCGACAGTTGAGACCACATGAGGTTAACTATCCGACGCATGACTTGGAATTAGCTGCAGTGGTTTTCGCATTGAAGATTTGGAGACACTATTTGTACAGAGAGAAATCGATAGTCTATACTAATCACAAGAGTCTAAAGTATCTTTTGACTCAGAAGGATTTGAATTTGAGACAGCGCAGATGGATTGAGTTGTTAAAGGACTACGACTGTTCGATTGAGTATCATCCGGGCAAGGTTAATGTGGTGGCAGACACGTTGAGCCGTAAAGTTGTATCAGACTTAAGATCGATGTTTGCTCATCTTAGTTTATACGACGATGGGAGTCTTTTGGCAGAATTGCAAGTCAAGCTGACTTGGTTAGAGCAGATCAAGAAGAAATAGTTAGAAGATGATGGTTTGAATGCTCGGAGGTTGCAAGTTCAGGATGGTAATTTAGAGGGCTATAGTTTGTCCAGTGATAGAGTATTGTGTTTTCAAGGGAGAGCTTGTATGCCGAAGGATGTGAGTTGAGGCAAAAAATTCTTCGGGACGCACATAGCAGACCATACGCTATGCATCCTGGAGGTAGCAAGATGTATCGGGATTTAAGAGAGCAATTTTGGTGGCCAAGTCTGAAGCGGGAGGTAACTGAGTTTGTGAGTAAATGTCTGACGTGTCAGCAGGTCAAAGCTGAGCATCAGTTATCGTCTGGGTTACTTCAACCGGTGAAGATTCCACAGTGGAAGTGGGAAAGGATCACTATGGACTTTGTCAGTGGATTACCCCTTATACCTAGTATGAAAGACTCAGTTTGGGTGATTGTGGATCGTTTGACTAAGTCAGCTCATTTCATTCCGGTAAGGGTAGATTACTTGCTTCAGAAGTTAGCTAAGTTGTATGTGGCGGAGATAGTAAGGTTACACGGTGTGCCAGTGTCGATCATCTCGGATAGAGATCCTAGATTTACATTAAGGTTTTGGAGAGCATTACATCAAGCTTTGGGTACGCGGTTGGATTTTAGTACGGCATTTCATCCACAGTCTGACAGCAGTCGGAAAGGGTTATACAAATTTTATAGGATATGTTGAGAGGTTGTGTTTTGGACTTCAGAGGCAGCTGGGAAGAGTTTTTACCATTAATGAGTTCGCATACAACAATAGTTATCAGGCAAGCATTAAAATGGCACCATATAAGGCGTTGTATGGTAGGAGGTGTCGCACACCTACATGCTGGACAGAGTTGGGTGAGCGTCAAATGTTATGACCAGAGTTAGTTGCAGAGACTGAGGATAAGGTTAAGATGATTCAGGCTCGTCTGAAGGAAGCTTCGGATAGGCAGAAGTCATATGTCGATCTCAAGCGAAGGGATATAAAGTTTGCCGTGGGTGACCAGGTCTTTTTGAAGGTCTCGCCATGGAAGAAAGTGTTAAGATTTGGGAGAAAAGGCAAGTTGAGTCCAAGGTTCATTGGGCCGTATAAGGTGTTGAGACGAGTGGGACCAATAGCCTATCAGCTCGAATTGCCAGCAGAGCTGAGTCAGATTCACGATGTGTTCCATGTCTCCATGCTTAGACGCTATCATTCTGATCCATCGCATGTTGTGTCAGTGGAGGAATTAGAGGTGAGTCCAGTTTTGATGGAAGAAGAACGGTCTGATTCTAGAACGAGATGTGAAAGTCTTGCGCAAGAAGTCAGTCCCTTTAGTGAAGGTCTTATGGCAGAACCATGGCAAAGAAGAAGCTACGTGGAAACCGGAGGATGTTATGAGACATAGTACCCTCAACTCTTTTGATCAGGTAATTTCGAGGACGAAATTTTCTTAAGGGGGTAGAATTGTAACATCTTAAAAATTAGAATATTATTTTATTATTTATATTGGCTTGGGTATGAATTTTGTGTGTTTAGCGAAGTATGGTGTAGGCTTGTTTTTATTAATGAAGCTATGATAATTGTTAGTATTAAAAATTTAGTGAAGTGGATAAGGTGAACTTGACACTTAAGATGATATAAGTATTAAATTCTAGCACATGAGGAGTTAATGGCAAGGTGGCTAAGGTGCATGGATGGTTGCTTGAGGGAAGTGGTTCGAGTAGCATGGATAGCATTTGAAAGACTTTATTTTTATGCACCTTTGCTATAAGTGTCGGCCAAGATATGCATTTGGTAAGTTGGACTTTAAAATTTTTGGCAAGTTGAATGATAGTTTAGGCAAGCTTGAACTTTGGGAAAGGAATCTTAAGGTTTATGGAAGGATGGGGGGACATAAGGCTTGGCTTAAGGAAGTTGTTTTGGAAACTATTCCAAGGCCATTAGTGCATGAATGTGGACGGCATGTGTGGCTAGGTGGGTGGCCGAATGTTGATAGGAAGTTTGGGGGGGAGTAGTTGGCCAACTTAAGCATTTTGTGCATCATTTGGCATTTTCTCTTCCTCTCAAAAAACTCCCTCTTTGGCCGAATGTACCTTAGACATTTTGTGCAATTTTGCTTTTGATTTAGCTCTCATTTGTGTTTGAACCAAATACTATTTTCTTTCTCTCATTTTTCCTTTTGAAACCGAAACCATATTTTGCATTTTTGTGCACTTTTCTTTTAGGCAAACTAGGTGCTTGGCCGAACTTTTTTCTTTTATCTCTTTCTTTTCATTCTTTTGGTAATTGCTCAAAACCATATTTCTTTTTCACTTTCTCTTGGCCGAATCTTCCTCCTTCCCAAATTCCATTTCTTTTACATTTGCTCAAAGTTAGAAACATCCATTTCCATTCTATTTTCTTTTTCTATTTTCTTCTTTCTTCCATTTTCGAATCATCCTTTTCCTATTTCATTTTTCACTTTCATTTTCTTTTCTTTTTACTCCACCATAGCCGATTCTTCTTTCTCTCTTTTGGGGTTATTTGGCCGTATATTATCAAGGGTAGATTCTCTTTGGTTTTCTTCAATCGATTTTGGAAGATAGGTAAGTATTCATGACCGTATCTTCTTTATTTCTTTTTTTTTCTAAATCATTTTCTTGGACAAAAGCCGAATCCTTGGGCATTTGTTTGCAAAGTTCTAACCATTATTAGGAATTGATCATTCTTTTAGGCTCTTTGGGATTTTGGAAGCAATCGATCTAAGCCTTACTTCTCTAGCAATCGAAGTTGGTAAGTCAAGTGGTAATGATTCATGATTCATTATTCTTTTTGAGGATGAAAAGCCTAAGACTATTGGGATTAAGATATGATGTTGGTCGAATGGTCTTGATTAAAGTGTTGTGGTTTGGCCGAATGTAGGACAAGGTGATCTAGTGCGGTAGATCTGATCGTTGGAAGTTAGTATTTGCGTTGGTGAAAGGTGTGTACCTTACACACTTTATAATTCGGTTTTGTATATATTTATATAATAATAATTTACTAATCATATTATCAAAGTGGAAAACGATGAGATCTTGATATGATACCATGATGGTATGAATGAGGATTCGGGTAAGTCCGTTTCAATATGATGTTAATATATGTGGATTGATATCATGATTTACGATTTTTATGTGTAATATGATCATATCAAAGTATGATGGCATGATTTATACTCTACATATATATTGGTTTGGGATTATGAGTGGAGGGGGAAGGATTTGATATCCGTGTCTTTGGACACTAGAGGTTTGGCACCTCTAGTGATTTGGTATCACATTTGTGTCTTTGGGACACCAGAGGTTTGGCACCTCATAGCGACTCGTCCCTGTGGTCTAGCATCACCGTGGGTTGGCTCCACTTTTGAGATATGGGATCGTCGCCAGTGATTTGGTATCACACGTGGGTTGGCCCCACAACTTGATTATTCGTGACTTTGGTCACCAGTGATTTGGTATCACATTATTGGATATCGTGACTTTGGGTCACCAGTGGTTTGGCACCACCAGTGGTTTGGTACCACACGGGGTAGAAAAGGAGTTAAGGATGGCTAGGTTGGGTGCATTATATAATTATATATGTTACTTGATTATAAATTGTGTAAGTATGTTGCATTAATCGGGGGAAGGATTTATGCACTGAGTCTTGGTGACTCACCTTCTCCCTTATCATTTCAGGTGATTCGTGAGATCGCGGATGAGGAGCCGGATGAACTCGAGGAGGCCATGCGATAAAATTTGATTTTACATGAACTACGATTTAGGGTACTTTAGTTTATTTTAATTTGGTTTTTGTTTAAATTTTGGGTTTGTAATAAGGCCTCTTTAATTATGTTTTGGATTATTTACATGTTTTGGATATGTTTTAAATATGGCTTATAATTTATTTGGTTAATTTAATAATTGAGCCCAAAGTTTTCTAAAATAATAAAAAGCATAATGGTTTTAAAATCTTACCATCGGGTACTATAAATAGTTTGATAGTAAAATATAGATTAAGTGTTTTCTACAATTTTAATGATGTCCAAATATTAAGTTTCTACATTCAAAATGCAAATGGTTTTCAAAGTATTAATTCGAGTTTTCTTAAAATGAAACAAATGTTTTGTAACCTATGATTTATCCACTTAGTAATAAAAGCTTTATTATGGAATTTCAAAGTAAATTTTAAATTTTAACTTATTAAACATCTAATTTCTACAAATATAGAATTTCAAAGAGTTTTTCACAAAGATTTAATTGTTATTCGATTCTTTTTCAAAATATTTTCCTCAGTGACATACCAGATTCGGTCGTGGCGTATTGACCGAGTTTGGGGTGTTACATTTAAAATTTTTATAATTTAAATTATTTTCTAGAATTTTTATAAATATTTTAAAATTTAAAATTTATTTTTGTAATTTTTGTTGAGAGAGAGAGCAATTTGCTCATTTTCAAAGCTGATAGGGACCAAACATGTTTTTACACCAATTTGTTATTCGAATTATTTGAGTTATTCGAATTGTAAAATTCAACTCGAGTCGAACTCAAAACTAGAATTACTTATTCGAGTTAACTCGAAAAAAATAGAATAACTCAATTCGATTAACTCAAATTTGAATTTTTTTCGATTTTCTAGAATCGAATCGAGTTTTGCTCACCCCTAATTATAACTATATGCATTAGCAAAGAATGCCAAGTTATGAAATATTTTTTAGGTGTTCATCCTCCCTAGAAATAGCCTAGATTTGAACCACAATTGTGATATATATATATATATATATGTACGCCGAATTTGGGCCTAGAAGTGTTGGGCCTATTGGGCTTTGGGCTTTAGGTCTCAAAAAAATTTAAGTGAGCGAGAAAATGACAATTGACATGATGGCTTTAAGGGTTTAATAAACTTGGAGTGTCTAGGGGTGTTAGAGAAGTTCTGGGTTCGAACTTTGAGGAAAAGGAATTTTTAATTAATTATTAAAGGAACCAGGACGGTGAGTAGTTGGGCTTTTAAATAAAAATAGGGAAAAATGGCAGCAAAGAGCCTTGTGGTTCAGTGGCAAGGTGGCGTCACTTGGGGAGCTATAAGGTGGCGTGATGGTCAGCTAAAGAAGTCCAAGGTTCGAGGCTTAGGAGTGGTATTTTGTTGGAGTGTTTATTTTACAGAGTGGACTGCTAGAGTTGTGTTGGTTTTGAACTCTTGCCATGTAGAGTTTGAATTAATCTGGTGTGATGGATGTGGAGGGAATTTCGGATGAGATTAAGGTGTTATCAGGAAGAAAAGTTAGGAGATGAGGAGTGAGATGAATTGGTGCCGAATGGGACTTTGGAGGAAAGATGTATTCGGCTTGTGGCTATAAAAGGAGAGGGACAGATGCTTTGAAAGGTTCTTTGAGTTTCCATTAGCCTTTTTCTTTTCTCCCCTCAATCGATTTGTTTCATTGTCAAATCATCATCCTTCATTTTTTTCGAATTCTCTCATAGCCAAATTCTTCTATTGCCGAACTACCATTATCCTTCCTTGTCGAAATTCCTATTTGTGCCGAACCTGTGTTGTTTTCCTCCATCAAAAATCGATTGGTATCTACTCTCAGTCAAGGTTATGAGCGGAATCTCGTTCAGTAGCTATCTAGGCCGCAGGATCTAAGGTTGGATTCGGTAAGAATTCTGTTAACCCCTTTAGTGCGTTTTGTTAAAAGCTGAAGGGCTATCTAACTTCCCATTATCGTTAACCTTGTTTTAACAAGGGTAGGGTTCAGAGATCGCAAGGGTGGTAAGGATCGTTAGCAAAGTGGTAACTGTACTCGTCTCAGTTATGGATTAGTCGATGGTCGAATGTAAGTATGGCTTATAGGGGTGACTTATGTAGAATATGAGTCACTTGACTTTGATGATATATGTTTGGGTGCAGATCTAGGGATATTTGTGAATAGTAGCTAAGGAAGGGCTATTGGAATATATGGCTCACGATAAGTCACGGTGAGGTTTCGGTTTTTGATAAAGTGTGTATTAAGCCAAGATTAATTATTAAGTGATGAGTATTGTAGGTTCACGATTAAGGGGTTTGTAGCACGCGTTGTTACCAGGTGTGTACAAACACTACACATACAGAATATCAGCAAGGCCGAAAAGTCGAAAAGTCGAAAGCGGCTAAATGGGCCTGCTGAGCTTGTGGGCCTAAATCGTCAAGGACTGATATTAAATAATGATTTGACATGAACGGTGGCATGATTTGATTGTAATCAAGCCTAGTGGGCTATATAAATATGATTGGGTTTAATGGACTATAGGGACACGATCAGGCTTAGTGGGCTTTGTGGGATTTTGGAAATCTATGCTAGGGTTTTAATATACTCTAGGCCTAGTTTTGATAAATTCTTAAATGGCATAAAACTTGTTCTAATTATGAAAGATGTCTGTGGACAAGTCGCTAGGTTAGAGTGTGGTAATGGACATATGCATATCTAGGATTGGATCTAGGGAGAGCTTGGTACTTAAGCAGTCCTAGTGGCCCACCTCCTATTCTTTGGTATCCTAACTGGTGCATAGTGTCTGTTCACTTTAGCCGCGAGGACTTGTCGATGGGCCAAAGTTCATAACTAAAACTCGAGATGAAGGAATTACGAGAATACCCCTGTAGGGTAAAATTATGGAATACCGCTATAGGGTAAAATTATTAGAATACCCCTGTAGGGTAAAATTACAAGAATACCCCTGTAGGGTAAAATTACGAAAATACCCCGATATGGTAAAATTATGAGAATACCCCTGTAGGGTAGATTTACAAAAATACCCCTAGGTGCTTAATGTGTGAAAATGTGTATGTTGCATTCATGAGATATATGTTGCACTTGGGTGGGTTTGATGATACGGAGGAACATATGTGATGATCGTATAGTCGCTTGACGACCATGGATCTACCGATGGCTTTAAGCCCATTATATGCTTAGCAGCCTTGCTACAATGTTTGAGTAGTGCTGCTATTGGTGCTACCTTTAGAGTGTAGGGATGGGTGGGTTGATATTTATATCCCCACAAGAGTGTAGGGTTAGAAGGGAAACAGAGTGCAGGGTTGGATTTGGGATGGTAGCATTGCATTCATGTGATACTGATGTGATATGAGGTCATTGTGGGCTAAGGCCCAAGACCACCGATTTTGATAAAGCTTAGGCCCAATGTGAAAATTGCATGCTGATTGGATTACCAAGGGCCGTACACATTGAGTTTTGAAACTTACTCCCTTTTATTTAATGTTTCAGGTGACCCTCAGTAAGCAACTCGACATGGAAGAGGACTCGGAGGTGGCCACACTGCAAGCTATTTAGATGTTTTATTTTGTTCAAATGAATTTATTTTAAATATTGTATTTCCATTGGGTTTTAATAAGGCCTTGTATCTTTGATTTGACTTTAGGTTTTAAGTTTTATCATTATTGTTTCAACTGTTTACCTATTAAACATAAATAAATTTCTAAAGTTCAACATGGTTTTGATATAACTGTAACATATGGGCGTTTTTTAAAACATGGGCTTTCATCCTAACTTAACAAGATTCAAGGATTTTGGGCTTTTAAACCTTAAACTTAAGTTTTCAATTAAACAAAGTCATTTTGGAATTTTCCTTTTGATGTGACATCACCGGATTCGACCATAGCGTCTGGGCTGGGTCTGGAGGTGTTACAGTATATATGCATCAACAAAGTATTTTTATTCAAAAGAACATTTAAAGAATTACCAAAGAAAAATCATATTTTAGCATTATTTAATAGGTTTTGTTTCTATCACAAAAAAAGAGAGTATAGTTTTCATTATTATTTGAGATGTTATTATTATTATTATTATTATTATTATTATTATTATTATTATTATTTAATACCTAATTACTTTTATTTGATTTTAATAATATTTACAAAATTGTGAATGTTATTTACCATTGTGTTGTGAAATATTATGTCAAAGGCAATCAAATATTAAAGTAATATTTCTTTGTAGGTAAAATTTTAACTTATATTTGAATAACAAATTATTTTATTTAATTACTTAATATTTTATTATTGATTGTTTTCTAATTTTTTTAATTTTCATTACTTTTAAAATAATTTTTATTCTATCAATTATTTTACAAAATTAATGAACTTTTATTATAAATTATATCGATTCTCATTTCATAAAAGAATATATATTTTAAGAATAAATACCTAAAGTCATATACAATATATATGACATAAAAATTAACAACTTTAAATAACTGGAATGAGATATAAGATAAAATGAGATATTTGTTTCGTAAAATTATTTCTCCTAACAAATTTCTCTTCGGGTTCAGCCCTGTTGATTGGAACTCCATTCTTTAAATTTTTAGCGAGAATAAAATTTTAACCATTTCTTTGAACAAAATTTTAAGACAAAATGATGCATTTATTGGTATAAAATGGTAGTAGATATTAGTTGAGCAATTCGTGGGAAGGATTGACAACAGAAGGAAAAAGTTGAAAAATATTTTATAAATGTCTAGGCTTTTCACAAATTATAAAATTTTGTTTTTATATTTTAGTTTTCAAGATTTTAATCCTATTTTACATATTTTAAAATTTAGATTTTAAAATTAACTGTATTAAAAACTGAACTTGAATATTAAAATTTGAAAGTAAAATAATTAAATTTTGAAAAATAAAAATACATAAATTAAATTTTAAGTTTATAAAGAGTAAAAACTTTAATGTGATATTGGTGGATGTTTCAACAAATAACTCTAAATATTACTTAAAATGAGCATAAGAATCAATCAGATTAAGTGTTGGTTTAAAATATATGTACTTCATTTTAGAAAGGATAATAGCGAAAGACTTTTGGGACACAAGTGGTTGGTTAGGTAGAGTAATCTAACTAAAAATGACGTCACACATGGCGGAAAATAATAATATAGAAAGACCAAGACCTTGAAGAATAATAATTTTTGGTTTGAATTCCACAACGTTGAATATTTTAAAGATGGGTAGAGATTAAGTAAATATCCAGATTATTAGAGTATTAGTGGTGATTTCATTTTGATTTGATTCCAAATATATAAAAAGATGCTGAATTTTGAAGCGACCGAATATCTTGTTTCTTGACATGTTTTATATTTTGGAGGCTAAATGAAAGATGCTGGCAATTTTGTTCCTGTTACAACAACCGATGTGAAAGCAAAGAAAATCAATAATAAACAAAAAGATTTGTTGAGTAATTTTATCTTGTATCTTATCAATAGGAGTATTCGGGTATTTATATTATCACAGCTCAAGATTTGACCTCACTGCTTTGTCTTGATCCTATTGTTTTTGGAATTGACAGTCCGTGCGGGCTCCAGGCTTGTTGGACACGTGTTTTGCCTTGGGTCGCCTGCAATGTACGTGGTCCTCTCTGTTCCTAGGACTGACATTTTGAGCAGGCTTTAGGACTGCTGGACATATGTTTCACTCTGAGTTGCCTGCAAAACACGTGATCTCCCTTGTACGAGCACCTTGGGTATATGTGGATTGGGGTCATGATCTTCATTCGGTTCATACGAGCTAGATCCACGAGCTCACCTTATGAGCTAAATCTGCGAACTCCCCCTGTTGTCCTCTCGTGGTTCGCTTGGCACTCAATCATTTGGTGGGACCTATTCGGGTCATGGGTAGGTGACCAAGATCCTATCTAGGACTCAGGTTGGTGATCACTAATGTATAACAATAGTCTCCCTATTGCGCCTAAGGAGTGTTATAAAGTGGCATTTATTCGGACCATCATTTTGCATTTATTGTAGCTTATAGGATACATGTCTGTTGTTGGAATATGATATGTGCTTCATCACGTGTACGGACAGATCATGCTCGCACGTATCTGACAGTTGGAACTTTTCGATTATCCGAACTGTCAAATAGTAGGGAAATTTTCTTTAAAAGAAGGGCTTTACGGAGCCCTAAGATTTACACTTACTCTTAAAATCAAAATCAACTGAAGATCTTTCTCAAGGTAAATTTTTTTCTTTGCCTTTTTCTTTTCTTTTCTTTGTCAAATATGCCTAGAATGAGAGGAGCCGACGACTGATTATTGTCCCATTGCCAACCGCGGGAACGTGTTTCCAAGACCCCTGTTGAGGCTAAAGTTTTTTCCTACACCACAAAGCATGAAGAGATAAGACGAAGTTTGCATGTGCCAAGGATTGAAATTCCTCATTTCGCGTATGAGTTCTCTATTCCTAAGGGGGAGCATAGCTTTAGCGATACAAGCGATGGTGGTTTCATACTTCCCCTCCACGCCTTGGAGGCTAGGTTTCACCTACCCCTTCATCCGTTTTTCTATAGCCTCCTGCGCAAATATGGGATTGCTCCTGGCCAACTTTGTGGGTTCTCCTAGTGGATTGTAGTGTCATATTTCATCGACTACCATTGTCAAAATGAGGCACCAGAGCTCGCTATTTTCCAGAGTCTATATTTGTTGAAGGCTCAAAATCAAAGGGATTGGCTAGGCTTCTATTATTTCTCTCCTCGCCCGAAATTTGAAACAATAGTTGAGAACCGATGCTCTAACCTTTGGTTAAAATGGGAAAAACATATCAGGGTTAGATGCAAGGTTACAGACGGGTTCGGTTTCTCTACGGAGTGGTCTATGCCAAGCCAGGATATGTGTTTATTTAAGCAGACCATAGGAATAAATTGTGGGAAAGCTCAACTGGAAAGGCTTCGCATAGGAAGTCCCTTGATCATTAAGGACCTCATCACTATGAAGAATGTGTTTCTGTATTGCCTGAAAGGTCACAGTCCAAATGGGCATAGGCTAGGTGATAGCAGAAAGGTTGCGTAAAACTTAGGGGCAACTATTGAAAATCGATCATGGCCACATAGAATTTTTAGCAATATTAATAGTAATGACTTGGATCGAATTCTAACTAGTCTTCGAGAGGAGCCTGCGAACTATTTCTACAAATATTGTAGGATAAAGCCTCGTCCATGGATAGTGGCCTCCTCGTGGGTAGAAAGGGTTTCTCCCATTAATCTGTTAACTGCTCCCACTAATGTTAGGATTGTTAGTGGTGCAGGCACAACTCAAGCTTCAAGAAGTGACTCCGAGGAAACACTTAGCACTTCTGAGGAGATGGAAGATGCTTTGGACCTACGAATTGAAATTTTAGTGGCACACAAAAAATGGAGAATTGAGACGGGAGCTATCAACATGGTAATCAGCAGTGAGGAAGAGACAGATAGTGGGAGGAATAGCATCGAAAAAGGAGAGAAGATCCTATTGGGGCTTCTACTATGGTGCTTGACAGGACTACCTTTCCGTGAACGTTGTTTCCCGGGTGAATTCCCCTATTACTGTTGTTGATAACCATCATCTTCCAACTTCACCCTATGCTCCCACTCCTCCACCTACTATTGAAGAATTAGCTACCGAAGATAACAACGAGCTCCTCCTAGCTCATAGGTATCTAAATACGAGAGAGCTGCAAGGGGTGATAGAAGGCTTTAGGGTTTCGATTCATGGGATTGTTAAGGATTGAATGCATGGTGCTGGATCATCGAGTGGTCATGAAGTGTCTCTGCTTACCTATCTTACCTTTGTTCTACATAATTTGCTTGCTGAGGCTATCACAGTTAACCTTGGTGTTAAAGAAAATGCCAATGGGGCTGAGGCTTGCTAGAAAGAGTTCGTAGCCTTACATGAGAGGGATCGCCAGCAGTTTCTGAAAATGAGGGGGCAAAATGAGGTGCTTTACAAACAAAACCAGGATCTTTCTGTGAACTTGGGAGCATCTTAGGTAAAAATCGACGAACTGTCTGCCGAGATTACAGCAAAAAAAGATAAAAATAAGGCCCTCAAAGCCGAGCTGAGGAGGGTTATTGAGGAGCATAGGATAACCAAAGATCACCTCATTGTCGAACATGAAGCTTCCATGGTGAGGGTTGAGCAGAAGTGTGCTTAGGCCCTAGAGGGACTTAAGAAAAGCTCTATGGAGACCATGCTGAGTCTCCTTGTTGATGTAACAGTCCGTTTTAGTGAAATTAGAATATTGATTTCAGGACCACCAATCCGAGTCAGAAAGAAAATTTATTTTAATATTTTTGCATGGTCTGCATCATGATAGGAAAGACATGAAAACTTCGATAAGGAAATTTTACCAATTTCATGTTTAATTATGGAAAGGACCAAATTGCATAAAATGCAAAAGTTGAGTTCTAGTAGCTATAAGTATCAAATAGCTATGGAATTCAAAACTTGAGGTCCTTATATGATAATTAAACCATTGAGAGAAGTTAGTAGATATTTTTTATGATTCATCCATGGAAAATTAGAAAGAGAAAAGAACTAAATTGGAAATTGAAAGAAATAAAAGATGATAAATAAAATAAATATCAAATAGGATAATTTTATATCATCTTCTTCCCTAAAATTTATGGAAACCCTAGGAAAGAGAAAGAAAATCAAGCAAGCTTAATTAGATCCGGATAGATCTAGTATGGAGTTTGATAGAGAAAAACAAAAAGTATTGGATTAGTAGATCCTTGTATACGAACGTCTATCGAGGTAGGTTCGTGTAACTAAATTATGCATATTTATATGTTTGAATTAAATGTTCGTATGTGAATTGTATAAATATGATTATTATGAATCTTTTATCAAGTGAATTTATTTAACCAATATTTTAGTAAAATTAATATTTTATTTATTCTCTCAAAATTTTTATTTATAAATAATAAAAATATTTAAATTGACAAATTTAGTTATATAATGAATAACAAATATCATATTAATTAGTTGAATTTTTTTCAAATTTGTTTTTTATATATTATATATAGATAGATTAAAAACTAATAAAGTTTAAATTAAATTATTAATTTTGATAAAAAATAATTTTATATTTAACTAAGGAGCAAAAGTACCACCTATCTTAATGTCGCCTTATACGTGCACATAATGTACATATTTTGGACCCGAATATTTAGCATTTTGCATGATTCTTAGGTGAAATATTGCATCTTAGTGTAGATTATTTATTTCGAGTCTCAATTGTATTCATTTGCCATTTTAATGTTTTCCTTTATTTTATGCACTTTTAGATAATTGTTAATTTAAATGCTTTTGAACTTGATATAGGTTCATGGAAGCTTAAGGCTTAGGTTTTGAGACCATCGATGGATTAGACGAAGAATCAAGGGAAGGCATAGCCGAAAACGAGAAGTTTGGAGCTCTGGCATAACTTTTCAGCGCCCTCGCGCGAGCAGCGATGCCCCCACCTCAGCCAGCACCCTAGGGTGAGAAGTGGCCAAGCTTCATAGACGCCTTCATGTCGCCCGACGCTCCAACGACAAAAGGCACGTACCCCTGCACCGATATTGGCACTCCAACGTTGATTCCCTCCGTTCTGCCTCAAAATTCTATGTTTTGATTGTGTTTCAAGGGCGTTTTGGTTATTTATGAGTTTTACGACCTAATTCAAGTTTCTGTAACCTAATTTGGGTTGAACAAATATTATAAATACTCTATTTTGAGAGGGAATTAGGACTTTTGGCTGTTTAGAGATTGAATAGTTATTTTTGTTTACTGTGCCTTCTTTTGATTTTATGGCTTACTAAACTACCATTTTCTAGTCAAAGGTTTTATTGATTTTTGTTTTAATGAATCTGTGAGACTTATTGCTTTATTTCTTCTTTATTCTTTAATATTCATGCATGTTCTATTTTAATAACAATTGTTCAGACTTATTGAATGTCTAACCAGTATTCAATAGCTTAGAATGGTTGTTGTGTCAATTGGAATAATCAAATCCGTAATTGTTTAATCTCTTCTAATATTAGTGACAAACTGCATAACTCATTTATGTCATAATTTACGTTTATGTGGTGTGGATGTGTGATCTAGCTTAAATGAGCTCCACTAAGGTGAGTTTGTTGGTTAGAATTAGGCCTCTCCCATTCTTATTGTTGCCGGTAAGTTAAATCTTGTGTGTTGAGTTACAATGTTATTTATTAGTTAGGTAAGTAATTTCAAACGAGCTACCTCTTGGTTACCGAACAAGTAAGGAGAGATTGGTTACCCTACGCTGAGTCAACAACTAAAATTAATTTATTAAAGGTATAAAAGTTATATTTATGTCGATGATCGAATTTATAAATCAAACGGAGATTTACCTTTGAGTAGAGCTTTTTCCCAAATCTTTTAATTATTGTTTTCATCAATCTAAGTTTTCAATTTAAAATTGATTTTAGTTTAATTTTAACTTTTGATTTTATAAAACTCATTTTTATTTATTTTTATTGTTTTTACTTGAAAAAATAAAATTATTACTGATTTATGTAGATAGGACTCTACTTATTGCTTATATTAATTAATCTTTTTCATGTAGACTTTTATTTTTGTAGGTCTGGTTAACTTATCATCACCGCTATGATGATCTAAAATAATTTTAATGAAATATGCCAAATAAATCACAAATTCATATGCAAGAAACTTGGAAATAAAGCATCTGATGTCGTGAAGCTGACGCTACTACTATATAATATATATTTTGAGTGGACTAATATGTTAAATAAAGAGGTAGTTAACTGAAACAAAAAGAATGTAATAATAATACAGGAGTTCGCGATGTAATAAAGTTGACACTATTAATATATTAATGAAACAGGTAGTTAATTGATGCCAACTGAAAGTAATAATAGTCACAATACTGATTCATATGAAAGCAATATCTTAGTCAATCAGGCATGTAATTTTGCTTTTCTTTAGTTTTCTTTTCTTTTCTTTTAATTAGCTTTTCTTCATTTCACCAAAAAAAAAATAGCTTTTCTTCAATTATTTTTTTTACCATTTCTATATTGGAACAAAGAAAAAGTATTTTGAATCAAATTAACAATGCAACATTGATTTTCGAGATAATGTAACATTTAATTTTTAATTTTTGTAGGAGGAAATCAAGCGAAATATGCGAGATCCAATGATAATTCTAACAAGCTTTTTTTTTCTTTTTTTTTTTTTTTTTGCTCTCCATACTCTTAGGGTTCATTTGTTTGCGGAAAATATTTTCCGAAAAATGTTTTCCTGCTTTTACGGTGTTTGAAAGACTGAAAATATTTTACATTTGGAAAATTTTTTCAAAACACGGGTAAAATGAGTATGAGTTTAAGGAAAATGACTTACCGATTTTTTTTTCGTAAGACGTTTTCCAACTCTCACCAGGTTACTTTCTCCTTGTTCCTTCCGTTCTTCATCCGTTCTCCTTCTTCATCCAGGTAACTTCCCTCCTTCTACTTCTTCCTTTCTTCATCTTTTATAATCTCTTCCGTTTTTTCTTGGCTGTGTCCATAGTATATCTTCTCTTCTCAGGCAAATTACACGTTGCTTTTTGGTTTCACTCAAATCTTCCTCTTCGTAGGGTCTTGGCTTAAGGTATGACATCTTCTTTATCATTTTCGTTTCTTCTTATTCTTGAAAAACTGCTTAAGGTATGCCATCATTTTGGTTCTATATTTTTATACTGTTGAATACCCATTTGTTTTTTGTGCTGAATTAGTAGTGAGTTTTATCTGAAAATGAAGCAACGTTGGTTTGAGTTTTATGCCTTTCTTTGTTTCTTTATTTTAATTTTTCATTATAAACAAATCGCTTATTCAAATCCATTCATAAATACTTGTTTTTGTGGCTTTTCATGTGATTTAAGCTCTTTTGTTGAATTTATGTTAAAGATCATTCTTTTATCATAAAAAGTTTTATGTTTTCTCTTCACCAAATTTATTTCGATGTTATAAAGTGTTTGTTAATTTGTTTCATTGGAGCTTTTAGTTGTTTCATGCATTCAATTCGTGTTTCTTTTACTAATTCCTTAATGAAATAAAACTATTTTTCTCTTTTTCCCTTCACAATATTTTCATGACTTATTTTAGCTTCTTTTAAAAAATTCCATTTTTTCTTCTTCTGTTCATCTTCTTTCTCCGTTTTTTCCCCATAAAAACAATTTGAATACAACAACACATATTTCAAATTCATTAGCAATAAATGACAAGTATTTATTTAGTACAAAACAAAGAAAAAAGCAGACAAGAAAATTAGTTGGTTTTACCATGAGTTCATTAATATCGCAGGAGATTCTTAGCAACTGGGAATGACAGCAATACAACTATTTCAAGCTATTGGTTCAATTGGAGGGTGTTGGTTTGTGCGATATGGGTTTTAGTTATCGCATTTTTTTTCCTTTATTTTGATATGGAAATATGAAGGTTTCCACAAATCAAATGAAAATGGTGATGAAACTCAACAAGACAGAATGGATTTCTTGATGAGGATGAGACATGGAGACCATGTTTAAAAGGATTCACCTCGCTTGGTTGTTGGCTTTTAGACTTGTTGCTTTCTTTGTGCTTTTGATCTGCTAATTGTTACCGCTTTTGTTTTCTTGATGGAGGTAGCATTTTCTACTATTATACTCAAGAAGGTCTCCTTTTTCCGTGGAATAAACACAACCAAATTTGATGTATGATTAAGTAACCTTCAATTCGTCTACACTTTGTTACAATGAGATATAAGAGGATAAAGCACCCACAAACTCCATGAACCCTTTTGGGCTCTTGTCGATTAGGAGATAAAACCCGGCTAAAACCAAGCATACTCCCGAGAACAATACCTCCGTTGAGACTGACCCAGAGAGCAACCTCCCTCAACAAACATGAATGTCTTTTGATTATATGTCATTGATGATCTAAATCACATGATTTATCCAAAATCAGCCTCATTATACCAAGGTCAACTTGTTTCAATCATTTTGGTGTTTTCCTTGTTCTTTGCGGTGGACATTCACATTGATCACCTTTTATTTTGGGGTATGTTAGTGCTTTTTTATTATTATCTCTTCTACAAGTGTATAATCCTGTTTCTTTGTACATAAACAAATTGTTTCATTTGTAGCTTGGATCACCGCTCTCCATACGTGGATGTTACCAATACCACAAGAGTGTTAGTGGTGACAGGTCGATAACGTAGAGCTAGATGCGAGCAAGGTAACCATCTGTCATTGTAGTAACTTGACATGTGGAGAAACCTCTAGCAATATTGCGAAAAAAATTAACCCGAACATCCCCAAGTACATTTTGTTCACCGACGAGTAGATACTTGGGGTTATGTCTTTTAAATGATTTTTCAGTAACGAAAAGACGGTAGCTTTTATCTCTGTCCATTAAGTGAAGTAGTTTTTTACATAATAGTTGTTTTGTTGTGAAGCGATGAACGCAGTGCCGCTTTTTGTTGATGATTGTGTTTTTGGTTCATAATCATCCTGTTTCTTGCCATTAAAGATTACAATCTCGGTGTTGTAAGTAATAAACAATTCATCATATATAAATAAGATCAATCTATTAAAGAGCAAAAGGCATATTTTTATTTCTTGTTTTGGTGGCATTGGCTATTAATATGCATACTATCAATGCTTTGTTTTCTTGCTTGGTGATCGCTTTAAACCGCTTGGTAAGCTTCCTCTAATCACATTCAAATTATGGTTCCTCCGGATCTTTCAACTAATTTCGCTTTTCTTTGTTTCAACTCAGCACTTCCCTTGTTTCCGGATCGCATACTTCTTTTTGTGGACGGTGACGTATGTTATATTCCAATGGCTCCTTCATGCATGTGTGAATATTTGGTAAAATCCGTTGAGCCCCTCATCTTTGTCTAGTGGGATATAATGTTGGGTAAAATTACCATGGAAGCCAAGAGTTGGATTGCATTTTTTGTTCCCTTTACTCAAAAAATGAGAAATGAATCCCTGTATGTTAGATCGTGCATAAAATTTAAGTGGCTAAATAGTTGTCTGAGATTTTACATACTTTGAGCTTGAGTTTTTCCTTTTGTATATGCACATGTGCAAAGAGTGGTTAAGGAAATAAATAAAGTATGGTAAATGGTTTTGCTGTTTGTAATGGTAATCTTCTTCCTCTTTTCGTGCCTTTCATTCTCTGTTCTTTGCATTCGAATTGCTATAGGTTCAGCTTACTAACACTTGTTTCGTTACCTCATTACTCCTACTTTTCTATTTGTGTCAATAATATCTGAAAACATTCGCAATTTATTAATCAAGCTAACATTTTTTCCTTTTTTATACAATATAATTTCAAACTCACACTCATACTTACATTACCATATTGACAAAACTTAAAAGATCAAACCTTGTAAATTATTCAATCCTTGTTTTTTATTTTTTTAACACAATTACAAAATTTGACATTATTGTTTTCATTTTATGACGATTAATAATGTAGCTTAATAATTGAGAATTATTATATATTTAATTTAATTTTTATTTATAAATAAATCATTGCAATATATGTAAAAATAATTTAAATTATAAAAATTTATTAATATGTATATAAAATTTATTAATATATGTAAAACAATTTTTAGGAAAATATTTTTAAAATCGCCAAACAATGTAAAATATTTTACACTGATTCATCCAAACACCAGAAAATATTTTCTGTAAATCATTTTCCAAAAAAGTAAACCATTTTCCGAAAAACATTTTACTGCCAAACAAACGGAGCCTTAGTTCTCTCCACCACTAATAAGTATAGAGTGTAACTTTTAAAAAGAAGAAAAAAAAAAAAGAGTATTGTGTAATAATAAAAGATACTGCATTTTTAAAAGAGAACTGAAATTAAAATTTTAGAAATAATTTTATTTGAAGGAAGAGTCACAAACTTTTAAAAAATTATTATTTAAATGAGTAATCACAATTCTTGAAATGATTAATCTATATGAATAATAAAACATACATTAAAAATACCTTAATTCGATATTTAAAAAAGTTCTTACAAATTCATCCTTATAAATACCAAAGAAATGTTGAAAATGAGAAACAAAACCTTAACCCTTGGATTTACCAAATGACATATTTCGAAGATGTAGCCTCGCGTTTATACATGGATGAACAAGTATGGTAAGACTTGCTTAAAATTATTATTATTTTTCACCTGATATCTAGTTCCTAAAATTATTATATCCATCATTACATTTGCAAGTTTTCCCCTTTTTCAGTGACATCATAACCCATCTCTAATTAAGAATAATAACATAAATTAATTACATAACTAATCCTACTTATCAAGTAATAACAACTTGGACTCCGCTAGCTGAAGTGTTTACGGTGAGGGAGGTGCTTTCTTGGCTCAAGTCGGAAGGCTACTCTCATGTGATTCTCGAAGGTGATTGTATGGAGGTTTTTATTGATCTTCGTACGGCTTTGTTAAATTTGTCTGAGTTCGGGGTTTTTCTCCAAGACGGTCGTCGCTTGCAGACACATTTTCAAAGTCTTATTTTTTGCTGGGTTCGACCAACTTCTAACCGGGTCAGCCATACACTTGCACGGGCATCATTGGATCATGTGAATCCGTCTGTTTTTGTTACTATCCCAACATGTCCTTTTCCTGTCTTGAATTCCAATGGTTAACTAGGTTCTAATGTGGAAAGGCTTTAGGCTTGAGTTTAGTTTGCCTTTCCTATTTGCTTTTTTGTGCTTATTTCGATATCTTAATTAAGTTCTAATTTATAAAAAAAAAAAAAGACAGCTTGGACTCGAGTACCTAAGCCCATAATCCGAACAGGCCTGTATCAGATATCTTTGTATGAACCGAAATACCTCGTATCAAGTATAAGGTAGGATTTGTTGACCAAGTATATTTGTCTGTACGGCTGTAACTTTTAGATTGACCAGATCTCTCACTTCAAAGCGTCTGTTGTCAGTCCTTCCCTTGTTTGCTTGCTACTTTATCCAGTTTTGGGCTCCACTAAGATGAAACTTTAACAATTTGATTGCTGCCTAACGAGCTTGCAAGCTTCTATCTACACTTTCAAGCTTAGAATCACTAGGCAAATGTGGCAGATACAATCGGGTTCGCTTCCCATATACTACTTCAAGGGGATTGAATTAGCAAGGAATGACCACCGCTCAACCATTTGAATCCATCTCGTCCATTCCTTAGCCCTTTCAGCAGTCATGCATCACAAATAAGTCTCCAAACACCTTTTTTACCAATTCAGTTTAACAATATGTGATATGTCCGTCGATGGTATGAAGTTGATTATGCAGTAGTCTAAATCCAATATTAGGGTATAATATCTGCCACATACTTATATGTAAAAATAGAATGTCAATAATGACAAGAAAAAAAAAAAAGAAAAATAGAACACACAGATTTTATGTAGAAACCCTTTTGGGAGAAAACATGTAACACCCCTCACTCGTATTCAACGCCGGAATAGAGTTATGGAGCGTTACCGGACTTACAAAATAATTAAACAACCATTTAACTTACCTTTGCTCAATTCAGTCATTAATCATTCAATCTCAATCAATTTGTCCCTATTAAGAGCGTACGAGGCCTTAAACATGCTTTGGGAGTGGTTTGGGACTAAGCCGATAACTCAGGAAATTTTCAACACTTAGCAAATTTTTCTTCAAATCAGGGGTCACATGCCTGTGTGGCCAGGCCGTGTGTCTCACATGGCCACCAGACACGCCCGTGTCACAGGCCGTGTGAAAACAGGGGGTACATACTGACTTGGGTCACACGGCCAACCACATGCCCGTGTGTCTAGCCCGTGTGCCCTTCGAAGTGGCCACGCACGCCCGTGTGCCAGGCCATGTGTCAGGCTGTGCCAAACCTGTAGGATATACTGACTTATGCAACACGGTCAAGTCACACGCCCGTGTGCTAGGCCGTGTGCCAATTAGGGGGTATACTGGCTTGCACTACACGGCCAAGCACACGCCCGTGTGTGAGACCATGTGGAGCATACTGACTTCATTTCAATTTCAACACCAGGGGACACACGATCGTGTAACATGACCATGTGTCACACACTGCTGAGACACATGCCCGTGTGGAAAAAATAGGCTATTTACCAAGCCAGTTTGCCACCCATTTTGCACATACCTAAACCAACCCAAATGGTACCAAATCATAGCATAATTGCACATCCATTTCAGCCACATTCAAGACAATTCATACAATTTCCAATACTAATAACCAATATGCTTATACCTCAAATTTCACTCAACCAAAACATACCAAAATACATATACCAATCATCTAGTTAAACCTTTACTAATCATGCATCATTTTGTACCATTTCACTAGCATGTTACCAATTCCACAAATCATTAATTTACCATTCATAATTACCTATTATCAATGAGCATCATGAATCCCCTCAATCACACAACATAGGTCAATTGTATACATATAAACATAATCAAAATCAACCAAAATAAGACAACTCACATGGCAAAATATACAAACCAAATCTTAGAGATTTACAAGCCAATTCAAATGGCCAAAATCATAACCAAAACATAACCAACATGACCAAAGTCCCTATACATGTCATATAATCAAAACATAAGCTTAAAAGTACCAAATTGATAATAGGATAGTGTGACGAAATCTCCGACGATCCCCGAATCCGAGCTAGCTTCGATATCATTATAAAACACAGGAAAATAAACAAAGTAAGCTATAAAGCTTAGTAAGCTCGTATGAGATAAACTTAATGCAATCACTTAACCATGATTCAATAATTTCAATACGTCAATTTGCAACTTTCCTTAACTATCAAACCTTTCAAGTGCTCATTCACAAAACCATATATCTTCATCATCATTTCTCCCATTCAAAGCTAAAATGGTTTATTCACATACCTGTACCATCTCGTACCCATCTCATATATATTCTCGTATTTCATTTACCCGTTGAACCATTTGGAATAGAAGTCGGATACTCAAGGGTCTCACATGATAAGTACCTATACCATGGCCTGAAGCTAAATTAAGGTAACTTATCTAAAATACTGATATCATGGCCTGAAGCCAAAATCGGTTTATCTCGCATGCCAAGTGCTATATCATGGCCCGAAGGCAACTCACTGTATCACCTAATAACATGTCACCAGTATCCTAAACTATTCCTAAGGTTCAACCGGGATTTCAACTGTTGAATCATCATCGAATCATTTCCAAACTTGTCTGTAGACACGTAAGCACAATTTATGATATATCAAAGCATATAGAATACATTTGAAATGAAATTATAACATACGAACTTACCTCGTTCGCTGTAACGACGAATTAGGTCGACTAATCTGATACTTTATTTTCTCCCATTCTAGATCCAAATCTCGTTTATCTCAATCTATATAATATCAAAATTTACTTATTTAATCATCAATTCATTCAATTTAGCACAATTTAAACATTTTGGAAAAATTACATTTTTGCCCTTATTATTTCACATCTTTTGCAATTTAGTCCTTATCTCGGAAAATCACAATTCATTCATTTTAATACAAATTCATGCTGGCTGAATATTACCCATTCTCATATTAGCCCATATTTTTCATCTATTTTAAAAATTCAACCACTAACTTTACACTTTTCTCAATTTAATCCCTATTTTATATTTTTACTAAAATCACTTTATAAAACTTGTACATCTAACAACAATGATTTATTTTCCATCATCAACTAACAAAATACTCATGCATTCAACAATGGTAACATTCAAATACTTTAATAGTTTTGAAATCGGAGATATGGGCTAGCTAGATTACGAAGCAACGATCACAAAAACATAGAAAACATTAAAAACGGATGAAAAATACTCACTTGCATAAGAAATAAAGACGGCCGAATGCTTGGATGGTCTTTAATGGCTTCCCAAGCAAAATTTCGATTGAAAATTCAAGGAAGAAAGATGATAGCCATATTTGTTGTATTTAATATACTTATTTAACTAAATTATTAAATTAACCTTTAATAAATAATCCCTTAAAACACTTATTATAAGCCCATAAATGTCCATTTTGACAACCAATGGTCTAATTACAACTTAAGGACTTATAATTTAAGATTCCATAGCTATTGAATACCTTTAGCTAATGAAACTCCACTTTTACACTTTACGCGATTTAGTCCTTTTTATCAAATTGACCATTTAAACGATAAAATTTCTTCACGAAATTTTCACACATGCATGCTATCATGTTGTAAACATTAAAATAGTAATAATAAAATAAATATTTTGACTTCAGATTCGTGGTCCTGAAACTACTATTCTGATTTGACCAAAAACAGGCTATTAGAAAACTACGGGCAGAGGAGAAAAAATTCACAATGTTGAATTCCAATAATTATAAGGAGTATAGTCTACGTCTATTTATAGGTTTAGAAAAATTCCATACGTATGCTTCTTGTCCAGCCTGTAACATTATATTCATACTTTACACAAAATGATTGTTTAAGAAATTCCTAAATATCCAAGTACAAAAGTCTTAAAAAGCTTAATATGATAGAAGTAATTCATAGGTTTAATCCCCACTAAAATGATAGTGTAACACCCCCAGACCCGGCCCAGGTGCTATGGCTGAATCTGGTGATGTCACGTCAAAGGGAAAATTCCAAAACGACTTAGTTTAATTGAAAACTTAAGTTTAAGGTTTAAAAGCCCAAAATCCTCGAATCATGTTAAGTTGGGATGAAAGCCCATGTTTTAAGAAAACGTCCATAGGTTACAGTTATATCAAAACCATGTTGAACTTTAGAAAATTTATTTAATTTTAATAGGTAAACAGTTGAAACAATAATAATAAAACCCAAAACCTAAAGTCAAATCGGAGATACAAGGCCTTATTACAACCCAATGGAAATAAAGTATTTATAATAAATTTATTTGAACAAAATAAAACATCTAAATAACTTGCAGTGTGGTCACCTCTGAGTCCCCTTCCACGTCGAGCTGCTTATTGAGGGTCACCTGAAACATTAAATAAAAGGGATTGAGTTTTGAAACTTAGTGTGTACGACCCTTGGTAGACCAATCTAACATGCAGTTATCACATTGGGCCTAAGCCCTATAAAATTCGGTGGTCTTGGGCCTTAGCCCACAATGACCTCATATCACTTTATTATCGCATGAATGTAATGCACCCATCCCAAATCCAACCCTGCACTCCATTTCCCTTCCAACCCTACACTTCTGTGGGGATATAAATATCAACCCACCCATCCTTACACTCCAAAGGTAGCACCAACAATGGCACTACTCAACGTTGCAACAAGGCTGCTAAACATATAATGGGCTTAAAGCCACCGGTGGATCAACGGTCGTCAAGCGACTATGCGATCCTCACATTTCTTTCTCCGTATCATCAAACCCACCCAAGTGCAGCATATATCTCATGAATGCAACATACAGATTTTCACACATTAAGCACTTAGGGGTATTTTAGTCATTTTACTACCTAAAGGTATTTTCGTAATTTTACCCTACAGGGGTATTTTTGTAATTCTTTTATCTCGAGTTTTAGTTATGAACTTTGGCCCATCAACAAGTCCTCGTGACTAAAGTGAACAGACACTATGCACTAGGTAGGATTCCAGAGAAGAGGAGGTGGGCCACTAGGACCGCTTAAGTACCAAGCTCTCCCTAGATCCAATCCTAGACATGCATATGTCCATTGCCACAATCTAACCTAGCGATTTGTCCACAGACATGTTTGATTATTAAAAAGTTTTATGCTAATTAAGAGTTTATTACAACTAGGCCTAGAGTCCAATTAAACCTTAGCATGCATTTCTAGAAACCCATAAGGCCCATTAAGCCCCATCATGTCCATACATATAGCCCATTAAGCCCATTTCATGTTCATATAGCCCATTAAGCCCAATCATGACCAAATCATACAACATTCATATCAATCCATCATTCACATATCAACTCAAGTCGACTTGGGCCCACGAACTCGACAGGCCCATTTAGTGCCAACTTGTCGTGTGTGTGTAGTGTATGTACACACCTAGTTATTGCGACGTGCTGCCCTATCCTTAGCCTTAAACCTACAACCAACACCAATCTCCCATCAATCACACTCTTAACCAAATATTTACCAAAATCCGAAGCTTACCATAACCTTACCGTGTGCCACCAGTTCTAGTAGCCCTTCCTTAGCTACTATTCACGAGTATCACCTAGATCTTCACCCACACATATATTATCAAAAATCGAGTGACTCATATTCCACACAAGTCACCCCTATATATCATACTTACATTTGGCCACTTACTTAAACCACAACTGAGACGAGTACACTTACCACTTGCTAACGATCCTTACCACGCTTGCGATCTTTGAACCCTACCCTTGTTAATACAAGGTTAAAGACAAGGAAGAGTTAGATAGCCCTTGACTTTTAACAAAACACACTAAAGAGGTTGACTGAGTACTTACCGAATCCAACCTTTGACCCTACGACCTAGATAGTTACCGAACGAGATCTGGCTTTTAACACTTGATCCATAGATTTGTGAGGAAGGAAAAACAATAAAGAATTGGCACAAATAAAGATTTTTGGCAAAAAAGGGTGATGGTAATTCAGCAATGGAAGAAATCGATTGAGGGGGGATAAAAAGAAAGAAAATACGGAAACTCAAAGAACCTCTCAAAGGAATTCGACACCCCCCTTTTATAGCCAAAGCCGAAACTACCTTCCCCCAAAGTCCCATTCAACACCAACACATCCACATCTCAATTCCCTATCTTTTCTCTCTTATTTTTACCTTAAATTTCTCTCTTGAACACTCCCTTCCAGAGTCCACTCTAGCGCCACTACGTTCCTTCCATGTGCAAAAATAAAACTCCTTAATTCACCACTCTTAAGCCTCGAACCTTGGATCTCCTCTCCTGATAGTAACACCACCTTGTAGCCCCCAAGTGACGCCACCTTGCCACTGGACCAAAGGCTCAATTGTGTCATATTTTCCCCTTAATCAGTTTAAGAGGCCTAATGCTTGAGATTAGGGTCCCACTAAGGCAAAAATTAAATTTTCCCTATGGTCTTCCCTATCCTTAAGACTTCAAATAACCCTGACACTACCTTAGAATTAAAATTCTAAGTGCTACTTATACATACCAACTTTAGTGCACAGAAATTTAGAGTTTCGAGATTTTGGGGCATTACAATTCTACCCTTCTAAAAAAAATTTCAGCCTCGAAATTTACCTGATTGAAATAGGTGAGGGTATTGTCGTCGCATCGCCTCCTCAGATTCCCAAGTAGCCTCCTCGGCATTATGGTTACGCTAAAACACTTTGATCAAAGGGACAGACTTCCTTCTTAGCACCATAACATCTTGATCAATTATTTGAACTGGCTCCTCTTGAAAAGTTAGGCCTGGTCTAACCTCGATCTCCTCGACTGACACAATATGAGAAGGGTCTGAGCGATAACGCCTTAGCATTGACACATGGAACACATCATGTATTTCGCTCAGTTCAGGAGGCAATTCCAGCTGATAGGCAACTGGCCCAATTCGCTTCAATACCGGTATGCCCCAATGAATCTAGGGCTTAACTTGCCCTTCTGACCAAATCATAACACCTTCTTCCAAGGGGAAACCTTGAGAAAAACCAAGTCCCCCACCGCATACTCAATTTCTTTCCTTTTGAGGTCAGCATACGACTTCTGCCTATCCACCGCCTCCTTTAACTGATCTCGAATCAGCTTTACCTTATCTTCGGTGTCTGCTACCAACTCTAGACCCAATACTCGCCGCTTACCCAACTCAGTCCAACAAGTCGGAGTACGACATCTTCGCCCATATAGTGCTTCATATGGTGCCATTCCAATACTTTCCTGATAACTATTGTTATACGCAAATTTAGCTAACGGCAAGTAATCCTTCCAACTACCTCGAAACTAAATTACACACCCTCCCAGCATATTCTCCAAAACATGAATTACCCTATCCGACTGACCATCAGTCTGAAGGTGAAATGCTGTACTAAAATCCAACCTCGTACCCAGTGCTTCATGCAGCTTCTTCCAAAAGTGAGACGTAAAACGAGGGTTTCTATTAGATATAATAGAGACTGAAACCCCATGCAATCTTACAATCTTTGCCACATACGACTTTGCCAACTTCTGTAATGAGTAGTCGGTGCGGGCCGGTATAAAATGGGCAGACTTAGTTAACCGATCCACAATAACCCACACAGAGTTCTTTTTAGCAGGCGTCAAGAGTAGCCCACTAACGAAATCCATAGTAACCCGCTCCTATTTCCATAGTGGGATCTTAACCGGCTGAAGTAGCCCTGATGGCAGCTGATGTTTCGCTTCCACTTACTGACATATCAAAGATTTGCCTACAAACTCCATTACCTCGCATTTCAATCTCGACCACCAATAAAGTTCTCGTAAATCCTGATACATCTTGTTACCTTTGGGGTGCATAGCATAGGAACTACTATGCGCTTTCTGTAATATAGACTTCTTTAGCTCTTCATCCCTTGGCACACAAATTCTACCATGGAAACACAACAACCCGTCACTATTTAACCCAAAATCCATCGTTTCCCATTCTCAATTTGCTTGAATCGAGAACCCAGAGTTTCATCCAATGACTGTTTAACTTTAATCTGCTCAACCCAAAGTGGCTTTACTTGCAACTGGGCTAGCAGACTCCTGTCGTCATATAAACTCAACCGAGTAAACATCGCCCTCAGGTCCAACATAGTCCTACGGCTTAGCGCATCAGTGACCACATTTGCTTTACCTAGGTGATATTAGATCATGCAATCATAATTTTTAGTAGCTCAATCCATCTGCGCTGCCTCAAGTTCAACTCCTTCTGAGTTAAAAGGTACTTCAGACTCTTGTGATCCGTATAGATGGTGCACTTTTCTCCATACAAGTAATGTATCCAAATCTTAAGTGCGAATACCACTACTACCAACTCCAAATCATGGGTTGGGTAATTCCCCTAGTGAGCCTTAAGCTGGCATGACACATATGCAACCACCTTCTCTTCCTGCATCAAAACATAGCCCAAGCCCACGTGTGACGCATTGCTATAAATCGTAAACTCCTTCCCGAGCTCTGGCTGAATCAAAATAGGGGCCTCCGTTAAAACCTTCTTAAGCTTCTCAAAGCTTTCTTGCTATTTATCAGTCCATACAAACGACACCCTCTTTCGTAGCAGCTTGGTCAAGGATGCAGCGATTAGGGAGAACCCTTCAACAAATCGCCTATAGTACCCTGCCAGGCCTAGAAAACTCTGAATTTCTGACACCTTCTTAGGTCGTTTCCAATCCAACACTACTTCCACCTTCCGAGGATCCACTCTAATCCCCTCAGCTGAGACCGTATGCCCTAAGAAAGTGACTTCTCTTAGCCAGAATTCACACTTAATAAATTTAGCATAAAGTTACTTCTCCCTTAGAATCTGCAACACAATCCTCAAGTGTGCATCATGATCAACCTCCGTTGTCAAGTATACTGAGATGTCATCTATGAAAACTACTACAAACTGGTCTAGATACGGTTGGAAAACCCGGTTCATAAGATCATAAATGTAACACCCCAAACCCGATCAAAACCCAATGACCGAATCTGGTGTGCCACAGGAAAGAAAACGTTTTTGGAAACCGATTTGTTGATTTGTTTAAAGAGAGTTCTGTTGTAACATTTTGAAGAAAACGTCGTTGGATCTTGTGATGTTTAAAACATGTTGAAATTTATTCTAGAAAAACTTTGTTGCCTTATTGTTACTCCGTATTTAATACTTAGTTAGTGTACGTTTTAGAAAAACAAGTATTTATTTAGGGTTTTAAAAACACCCAATTTAATAGTTTAGTCAACATACTTAATAGAAACTTGAAAATCAGCTAAATAAAAGAACCCAAAATAAAACTTAAGCGACTTTATTATAGAACTGAAAACCAAAATTAAATAAAATAACTATGTCCGAATGGAAAACTTTGTAATAAACCAAATGCTGTGTATGGCCACCTCGAGTCCACTCTGGCTCTATATCCACGATCTAGGTCTGATTTGCAAAATGTAACGGAAGGGGTGAGTCACCTAGACTCAGTGTATAAGTCCCCATCCCAAAAGAAAATATGCTCTTACACAGATTCAAATACAAATATGCATGTCATGCAACCCATCAACCTAGGTATCCATCCATGTCTCCCAAATCTACCCTTGTGGTACCAAACCCTTTGGTGGTGCCAAACCACCAGTAGCAAGTAGTTACAAAATTACATATGTGGTACCAAACCACCGGTGGTGCCAAACCACCGAGACTTAGTCACAATTTTTATAATATGTGGGGCCAACCCACTGTGTGATACCAAATCACTGGTGACAGTCTGATAGATCATACTTCCCCTCCTCTCATTACCCGTAACACATATTTATGGTAACAATATCAGTATGATCATTCTTAACATACAAAAAAATATGTATACAGAATATCATGCTCTCATAGATCACAATCAACACAAGAAATCATAACAACTTACCCAGCATCCTCGCTTTTACCCACAAGGGTAATTTGGTAATCATAGCCGTCATTCGGCTTTTATCAACACATAACGATTAACATATTATGTAAAGAAAGTGTGTAAGAGTTACACACCGGTTTTCGATACTAACGCTTTTATCGCTTCTACGCCATGTCACTCGAGACTACCACTATTGGCCTACGATCTAACTCCGATGTTGGCCCACACCGAATATTGTCGCGCACTCGACACAGATCGCTTCTTATATTTTGGCGTTGGGTTTACAGATCAAACCCCTCCTACTGCTTGACTGCTATTCGAGTCCATTATAATCCTTGGTCACTAATCCAATCAAACCGATGAGATCTAATCAATAATCATAGTGTTTAAACAAAACTCTTACCTAGTTTTCGGATCCCAAAAAGCCTTTAAGAAAGTCCACCTTCCTACCTACATTCGGCCAAGCCCAAAATATTAAACCAAATCGCTGATTACAACCAACCAAACACCTTATGATATCTGGCCAAAAAGAAAAGGGATAAGAAAGGCCATTCGGCCAAACCTACCACCTACCTTCGGCTTTTCCACAAATCGGCACTACTGATCACTGTAAGATAGATTCGGCTTCTAAAAATAGAGAGGGGAAATCGATAGGCCTTAGAACAAATGGTCTGGGTTAGCAACTTAATGAAAATAGAGAAATCGCAGAGAAACAAAATCCCAAATCTCACCAGATTAAAGAGGAGTACTCGGCTTATGGTGCACCTTCGGGAAAAATCCACCCTTGTAGATTCAGGTATGGGAAGAAGATGATATGCACAAGGAGTATTCGGCTTTTAAAGAGTTTTCGAGGAGAGGAGAAACAACTAGGGAGTTTCAGTTTTGCAAAAGAAGAACAAAAGAGAGAAGCCTAAAAAGGGTTTGGTTATGGGAGGAAAAAGAGAAAAGAGGAGAAAAGCTTAGGTGATTTTCGGTAAAAGAGAGATTGAGAGAATAACAAAGTTTCAAGAAGTAGAAATCCACCCAAAAATGCCGAAAATACTATCATCTTAGCACTAAATTTGGCACACACACAACACACACGAGTTGGAGTTTCACCAACTCTCTCCTCTGATAGCCTTTATCTCACCGATAACCCAATCATTATCTTACCTTTAGAAGAGGCCACCTTGAAACCAACTCTTCCCTCTTAATTATCAGCTTTTAATTTCTAAAAATTAAAAAAAATAAACTCCTAAATTGTAGCCACTATGCCGTTCACCCCTTCCCCCT
Source organism: Gossypium rotundifolium (assembly GCA_025506655.1). Taxonomy (NCBI): domain Eukaryota; kingdom Viridiplantae; phylum Streptophyta; class Magnoliopsida; order Malvales; family Malvaceae; genus Gossypium; species Gossypium rotundifolium. The sequence goes on along the minus strand of CP106734.1, from coordinate 118,509,688 downwards.
TGGAGTGCCAAATCTTGACCCATCCATTTGGGCCCCAAGCGGCCACACAAGGCCCAAACTCCTCCCCTTTTGACGCCACCTTCATGCCCACTTATAACACCTCCAACTTTGGGCGACAAGCCCAACTTGCTACTAATTTAATTTTCTAACTTAGACTACACATTAACACTATTTATCATCAAATTAACCCAGGTTTAAGCCCGAGCCTGAGCCCAATACACACCTCAAAGCCTCAATTACCAACTTATCCTTGCAACATACAGGATGCACAGACCCACAAAATCAAGATATTACAATAAAAGCAGCAGGTGCGTTCGTTAGCCCAAAAGGCATCACCAAAAAACTCGTAATGTCCATAACGGTGAAAGCTATCTTATACACTTCTGCTTCCTTAACTCTCAGTTGATGGTACCCTAAACGCAAGTCAATCTTCGAGAAAACTGATGCTCCCTAAGTTGATCAAAAATGTCATCTATCCTAGGCAGAGGGTGCTTATTTTTAATGGTTAACTTGTTTAACTGCCTATAATCGATGCTCATCCTCATGGACCCATCCTTCTTCTTCACGAATAATGCTGGTGCTCACCTTGGAGATACACCTGATCTAATAAATCCACGGTCTAATAACTCCTAAATCTGGGCCTTCAACTTCACCAGCTCCTTCGGTTCCATCCTATAAGGTACGATGGACACGGAGTCGTATCAGGTAACATTTCTATTCCAAACTCCACCTCTCTATTGGGAGGTAACCTAGGCAATTCCTCAGAAAAAACATCAGGGAATTCTTTCACTGTTCTTAAATCTTTAACAGTAAAACTCTTAGATTTCAAATCACTAATATAGGCTAAGTAAGCTTCACAGCCCTTCCTCACCAACTTCTCTGCCCTTAGAGTCAAAATCATGTTTGACAAGTAATCACATTATTCCCCGATCACTACTACTTCATCACCTTCCACAGTTCTTAACACCATCCGCTTCGCAGCATAATCTAAAGTTGCTTGATGCATCATCAACCAATCCATGCCTTAGATGAGGTCAAACTCACCAAATGGTAATTCCATCAAGTCTGCTAAGAAAGTAACTCCTTGAACTACTAATGGTACATTCCTAAACAACTTACTAACTTTCACCGACTGCTCTAAAGGACTTAACACATTAATTTCATTCTCAATGGTTTCAATCTCATCCCCTACAGTTTCAGTCCTATTGCATGCAATGTATGAATGTGTCGACCCCACATCAATTAGCGCAATATAAGGTAGCTCATGAATAAAAAACGTACCCATTATCACATCTGGTGCATCTTCTTACTTTCTGCGACGAGTAGCATAGACTAAAGCTAGCTGCCTCGCCTTTGCCTGACCTGCACCTCTACCTGGTGCTCCACGTCCTCGTCCTGTGCCATTGCCGCCTCTGGCTTGTCTACGGCCCCTTGGTGGTTGTTGACCACCCCTTTGCGATTGAAAATTACCTCTACCATAAGCTCGCCTCTAATCTTGCCTTCTTGGGCAGTTTCAAATCCTATGTTCCATAGTTCCACAGCTTAAACAAGTTTTAATTCTCCTCTAACATTGGCTCGTATGCCCTTTTCCACACACAGCATAAGGTGGTATTCTGGTATTAATAGCAGCAACAGGGGCCTTAGCTCTAATCGGCCCATTCACTCTGGCTCTCCTCGTAGGCCTCTGTCCAGCTCCCATAGCTTCCACATTCTATTTGTTCTTGCCTTTCTCCTTCTCTCGGTTGAGGCACTCCATGCGCTTTACTTCCTCTGCTATATTTGCTTTCTCCACCAAGACCGCGAAGTCCCGCTCCCTCTATGGAGCTACAAGTACCCTAAGGTTATCTCTTAGCTCATCCTCGAATCGTACGCATCTCTCATGCTCTGTTACGACTATTCCTTTGGCATATAGACTAAGGCATAGAAACTAAGCCTCATACTCTGCTACCAACTTATCTTCCTAAGTCAGACTTAAAAACTCCTTCCTTCGAGCATCCACATAGCCCGCTCCAATATACTTCCCCTGGAATGTCAATATGAAGAACTCTCAAGTGATCTACTCCTTTTGGTTGCCCTTCTTTACGGTCAACCACCACTGATAAGCTTTCTCCCTAAGTAAGGATATCTCTCCTTCAACTTTTGTTTTGTCGTGTAATCCAGGTCATCCATTATCCTTTTCATAGCTTCCAACCAATATTTTGCCACATTCAGGGCCACCCCAGCTACTCCTTTGAAAATCTCCGCCCTATTAGCTCGAAGTCGTTCCGCTATCGACCCATGACTTTTCGTACCATTATTGAGCCCAACGACCCTTTTTAAAATCTGTAACATAATCTGCGATACTGCATCTTCTATCGTGGTAGCTTGTTCATGTGATCTCGTTTCACCTACCGGTGAGGTCGGAGCCTCCTTTACTCTAACGTTAGGCATATGGCCCGACTCTGCCGACGACCTAGCCCTAACACTTCCACGGCCTCTGTCGCGGCCTCTTGCACCTCTTCTAGCTCTCATCATTGCGTGCGTATTTCTAGGTTAGAATTTTTATGAAATTAGTTCATAGTTCCACTGTTTAAAAAACATGTCTTATGTAAGTATCAATTTAGAAGTTGTTTCGTAGTCGTAAATCCACTACAGGCTTAAGTTTCCTACGGACTTTAATCTCTAGGAACCTACTGTTTAAAGTAGCCCAATATCTAAATACAGTTCAATAATTCAAACATGTGCAATAACAGAAAAACTTACTTGGATCGACGTTGAGGGCTCGGTGAACCACACTTCAATAATCCTATAAAAACTTTTTAATCTACTTATTTTAAAAACCCAAAATCTAAGGCTCATTTCACAGCCCGAGCTTTGCAATTGGGCTCTGATACCACTAAATGTAACACCCCCAGACCTGGCCCAGATGCTATGGTGAATCCGGTAATGTCACATCAAAGGGAAAATTCCAAAATGACTTAGTTTAATTGAAAACTTAAGTTTAAGGTTTAAAAGCCTAAAATCCTCGAATCTTGTTAATTTAGGATGAAAGCCCATGTTTTAAGAAAACGTCCATAGGTTACAGTTATATCAAAACCATGTTGAACTTTAGAAAATTTATTCAAGTTTAATAGGTAAACAGTTGAAACAATAATAATAAAACCCAAAACCTAAAGTCAAATCAGAGATACAAGGCCATATTACAACCCAATGGAAATAAAGTATTTAAAATAAATTCATTTGAACAAAATAAAACATCTAAATAACTTGTAGTGTGGCCACCTCCGAGTCCTTTTCCACGTCGAGCTGCTTGCTGAGGGTCACCTGAAACATTAAATAAAAGGGAGTGAGTTTCGAAACTCAGTGTGTACGACCCTTGGTAGACCAATCCAACATGCAGTTATCACATTGGGCCTAAGCCCTATCAAATTCGGTGGTCTTGGGCCTTAGCCCACAATGACCTCATATCACTTTATTATCGCATGAATGTAATGCACCCATCCCAATTCCAACCCTGCACTCCATTTCCCTTCCAACCCTACACTTCTGTGGGGATATAAATATCAACCAATCCATCCATCCACTCCAAAGGTAGCACCAACAGCGGCACTACTCAACGTTGCAGCAAGGCTACTAAACATATAATAGGCTTAAAGCCACCTGCGGATCCACGGTCGTCGAGCGACTATGCGATCCTCACATATCTTCCTCCGTATCATCGAACCCACCCAAGTGCAGCATATATCTCATGAATGCAACATACACATTTTCACACATTAAACACTTAGGGGTATTTTAGTCATTTCACTACCTATGGGTATTTTCGTAATTTTACCCTACAAGGGTATTTTTGTAATTCTTCCCTACAAGGGTATTTTCGTAATTCTTCCCTACAAGGGTATTTTCGTAATTCTTTCATCTTGGATTTTAGTTATGAACTTTGGCCCATCAACAAGTCCTCGCGACTAAAGTGAACAGACATGCATATGTCTATTGCCACACTCTAACCTAGCGACTTGTCCACAAACATGTTTGCTTATTAAAAAAGTTTTATGCTAATTAAGAGTTTATTACAACTAGGCCTAGAGTCCATTAAAACCCTAGCATGCATTTCTAGAAACCTATAAGGCCCATTAAGCCCCATCATGTCCATACATATAGCCCATTAAGCCCATTTCATGCTCATATAGCCCATTAGCCCATTTCATGTTCATATAGCCCATGAAGCCCAATCATGACCAAATCATACAACATCCATTTCAATCCATCATTCACATATCAACTCAAGTCGACTTGGGCCCACGAACTTGGTAGGCCCATTTAGTGCCAACTTGTCGTGTGTGTGTAGTGTATGTACACACCTAGTTATTGCAACGTGCTACCCTATCCTTAGCCTTAAACCTACAACCAACACCAATCTCCCATCAATCACACTCTTAACCAAATATTTACCAAAAGCCGAAGCCTTACCATAACCTTACCGTGTGCCACCAGTTCTAGTAGCCCTTCCTTAGCTACTATTCATAAGTATCACCTAGATCTGCACCCACACATATATTATCAAAAATCGAATGACTCATATTCCAAACAAGTCACCCCTATAGATCATACTTACATTCGACCACTTACTTGAACCACAGCTAAGACGAGTACACTTACCATTTGGTAACGATCCTTACCACGCTTACGATCTTTGAACCTTACCCTTGTTAATACAAGGTTAACAACAAGGAAGAGTTAGATAGCCCTTCAGCTTTTAACAAATCACACTAAGGAAGTTGACAAGTACTTATTGAATCCAACCTTTGACCCTGCGGCCTAGATAGCTACAGAACGAGATTCGCTTTTAACATTTGATCCATAGATTTGTGATGAAGGTAAAATAACAAAGAATCGGCACAAATAAAGATTTCGGTAAAAAAGGGTGATGGTAATTCGACAATGGAAAAATCTGATTGAGGGGGGGAGAAAAAGAAAGAAAATACGAAAACTCAAAAAACCTCTCAAAGGAATTCGACACCCCCTTTTTATAGCCATAGCCAAAACTACCTTCCCCAAAAGTCCTATTCGGCACTAACACATCCACATTTCAATCCCCTATCTTTTCTCTCTTATCTTTACCTTAAATTTCTCTCCTAAACACTTCCTTCCAGAGTCCACTCTAGCGCCACTACTTTCCTTCCATGTGAAAAAATAAAACTCCTTAATTCACCACTCTTAAGCCTCGAACCTTAGGCCTCCTCACCGATAGTAACGCCACCTTGTAGCCCCCAAGTGACGCTACCTTGCCACTGGACCAAAGGCCCAATTATGTCCTATTTTCCCCTTAATCAGTTTAAGAGGCCTAATGCTTGAGACTAGGGTCCTACTAAGGCAAAAATTAAATTTTCCCTATGGTCTTCCTTATCCTTAAGACTTTAAATAACCCTGACAGTACATTAGAATTAATATTCTAAGTGCTACTTATACATACCAACTTCAGTGCAAAGAAATTTAGAGTTTCGGGATTTTGGGGTGTTACAGATAGTAGGTTCCTAAGGTATTCATCAAAAGTGTCCAAAGATCTAATGCATAATAGCTAGTCATCACCTCTCAATCTCAAAATCATCATGATAGAATAAGTTAGAAACAAACCTTTAACATTTGAAAAAGTATTTGAAATTATAAGGTAAAATCATTCACCAACTATTCATCCACTACTATCACGAGGAGAGAAAAGATGGTTATAAAATTGATGAGAGATGACAGGCTAATGATAAGACTCCTATAAGTTTGTCATCATTAGTAAGGAGGATAGCATTCTAGGGGAGGCTTCAGTTGGCTAAGAGTGAAGGTGTAGAAGATGTAATAGTAAATATAGATGGGCGTACTCATGATAATGGGGAGTTGGTGGATAGTTCTATGGATTATTTTATGGATCATGATCAAATGAAGAGTGAATATGTGCTTGGTATGAAGGGTCTAGTTCCCTTATTGGGTGTTAACGAGTTTGAGCTACGAGATATGGGTAATATTGTGATACTTAGCAATGGGTCGATGGGGAAACTGGTAGAGAATGAGGATGCTAGGACAATTGTATCTCCTAGGAGTAGAAAGGATAACCTTGACATCTTCTTCCCAAACTACATTGAGACAAATAATGGAACATGAAAGTTTAGAAAAGTGAAGCTCCTAAAGAAACCGAAAGGGCAAGTTGTTAATACAAAATAGAAGAAAAAGTTATGGAAAGGTTAGAAGTCTAAGGTTGATAAAAGTGAAGAGTAGAAGAAGGTTGAGAGTTGTCTTGTAGCTAATGTGTCACTTTAGATAGTGACTTCAGCAATCAAAAAAAAAAAAGTAATCTTAAAAAGAAGATGGAAACTTTGTAGTTTGGGAAGTTGTTGGGTATGCAAACGGATGGCAATGATGAACTAATTGTGAAGGATCTAGCTTGCATATTGAAAGCCAGAGAAGTTTGGCAAGTATGTTCAGTGATTGAAGTTCCAATCTAGTTTGAGGAATGCCTTGCAACTTGTTTTTCTCAGATCATTAAAGGTGTCTTTTAACAGTGAAGTTGAGAGTTCTAAAGAGGTTGATTCATAACTCAAGGGTGAAATGATGTTATTTCAATTTTATGTGTACACAATTGGACAAAACACGTTAGCGAACAAATATATATAAATAAACAACTATTTATATAAAATAAATAAATATATAAATTTATATTTAAAATATCAAATACGAAAAACCAATAAATAAGATTAGAAACCGAAATCGAATAAAAGAATTGAATTTTACTAGATGTTGAGGCCTGTTTTACACAGTTTCCTTAAGATAGATTGGGCTGCTCCTACTGTATTTGGAGAAACGTTTGTCGACTGTCTCCCAATATACAACAACACAATTATCGAAGAAGTAACACCCCTACAGAGATCAACAAACAAGCCTTGTCTTCTTCTATAACTGGAATGTTGGAAAATATTGAGAAGGAAAGAGAAGAATTTTTGAGAGAAAAATAAACTAGATTTCAGAGAGTCTATCAGTGTAAAAAAATTCTGAATAATTCTTAGGCATTTATAGACATTCAATATGGAGGAATTTTGGAAATATCCATAATTAAAGATACAAAATCTACATTAAAGGAGCAATTAAAATCAAATTGATTTGAATCAAATAAATCAGGGCCTATTTTGGGCCGGTGGTCTAGACATTTCACATTGCCCACGTCATGCAGGTGCGCCCTAACCCTGATGGGTTTGAATTTACACCCCCGCTACATGCGAGGCAAGGTTTCAAACATAGTCATTCAATCATCCTTCAAGTGGGTTCTCATATATATACACATCTCACACTTGGTATTTAACCAATGTGAGATCTAAGCTTTTCTTTTCCTCAACAAATATTCACAAGTAGCTTACTTTGATCATCAATTTCTCATTCATCACTCAACCATTTTAAGCATATGATATATCGTTGTAAAGGTCTCATGGAGTAGAATATAAAACCATAATTTTTTATTAAACTCTTCACCTTTACTGATTGAGAATATGCCTCAAAGTTTCTAAAAATTACAATTTTTCCAACATCCATACATCTCATAGCCAATATGAAGATGATGGAGTGAATTGCGAGGGAAGGTGATTGACGGGTCCTAACCAGGGGTGCTTAAGGAAGGTCGGTGTTGAAAGGTTCTTAAATTGTTGTGATTGATGGAGTTTTATTGTGGTTGTTCTTCCTTATTTTCATGGATGCTTGGGTTTTGGTTTTCTTGGAATATTGTTGATTATCAATTGGATTCTGAGTTTTGAAGTGGTGAAAGCAACAACATAATTAAAACACACTTGATGAAAACACATAATTAAAACAAGTGGTGAAAGCAACAACATAGCTAATGATGGTCGACTCGTAAAGCCTCGTTAATGGTTATGGTGATCATTTAAAGGACAATTCTTAATGGATTTTTCAAGGAAATGAGGGGAGTACCAGATTCCTATCTTTGAGGTGGTGATTGGACGTGTGGAGACAGAGAAGCGTGTTATTGTTTGTGTAGTTGGTAGAGGCAAAATGTTTTATAACTATTTTGAATTGTGTTATTTCCATTCAAGAGTGTAGGTTTAGCTTCTTAATCTTATCTGGTAATTTTGATGGAGATTAATGAAGACTTTTTGTTGGGTGGTCTGCAAGTCAAATGTGATATGCTTATATGACCTCATATTGGTGCATGTTGGGTCATATTAGGTGATTGTTGTCTCTTATAGGTGCAGCTTTTTACTTTTTAAGTGTTATAATTTGGACTATTGTATCACTACATTAACAATGACTTTTTGTAATTAATTCCTTCTTAGATGGGAAAAAAATACTATTCATTACTCAAATTCTAATAATCAAACTAAACATATATAAGAATATCACAGTATAAAGATAGAAAATACAGTTGTATTATGATAACGTATAGATTCATTATATATTTAAGTTCGAAATCATTGGGCTATGATCACATTCACCCTAATAGCAATGTTCATGTTCATAACTTAAAAGTATGCACTACCATTGTAATATTCATACCCAACGGCAAGGTCCTGAATGTAGCCAAACTCATATATATATATAAATTCATTACATGGTCACATAAAAATATGAAAATATTAAATTTTATATTCATTGGATTACAACCACTTTCACCTTAGTGGCAAGGTTAATATTAATAAAACATGCTTATATTGTAACACTCCAAACTCGATCTAAATGTTATGGCCGAATCTGGAGGAGTTACAACAGTTTGTTTGAAAACTTTTGTTTTATTTAAACTTAGCTATGCATTCCAAAAACATTAAACTTGGAAGAATTCTCACAATCTTCATAAAAAAATTAAGTCCGAAACACTTATTTCAAATCTCAAAAATTTAATTCAAAATCATTTGCTTGTGCATGGATACAAATTTTAAGCAAAACTTTTCCAGTTAATGCTAACATTTGTTTAAAAACTATTTATTTATTTACAAAAAAAAAAACACTTAAGAGTTTACTTAATTTGCAGCGAAAACTTTTCTGAGTTTTAATTTTGAAAACCAGAATTCAATTTGTTAATCCGTCTGATTTGTAGTTTTATGTTAAAATTTCCAAAAATTGATGAATAAATCAAAACCTAAAAATAAAATAAATCCCAAAACCAAATGTCCGAAAATCTTAATTAACATAAATCAAACCATATTATTTGAAAGACTAATCCGAGCTCCCGCACACTGTTCGATTGTAACACCCATATCCCGTCTTTGTTGCCAGATTAAGGATCAGAATGTTACAGAACCAAATAGAACAATTTATCTTAAGTCAAAACAAAAATTCTATTAATTTATAAACATATATCAATTCACAGAATACATATTCACATAGGCCTTAATTCAGGTTTACAGGGTCTTAAAATTAGTTTTAAAGTAATTAGAGATCAAAATGAATCAAAACATGAAGCTTTAGGAAAAAAACTTTAAAATTTGGAAAACGTAGGTTACACGGCCATGTGGCCAGCCCGTGTGACTCAACTCGGACCATGTGAGCACTTGAAGTAGCGACACACAGCCGTGTCCCACCTCTGTCATAGATCGTGTAACTCACTGATTTGATGTAACACCCTTCACCCGTAGTCAATGCCGGAATAGGGTTACGGAGCATTACCGAATTTACAACACACTTATACATACTTTTAGCATACATTTTCTCAATTCAATCATTCATCATTTAATCTCAATCAATATGTCCCAAATACGAGCCTACGACGCCCTAAACATGCATTTGGAGTGGTTCGGGACTAAACCGATAACTTTTAAAACATTTAGAACACTTAGAAAATTTTCTCAAAATAGGGGACACATGCCCGTGTGGCTAGGCCGTGTGTCTCACATGGCCACTAGACACGCCCGTGTCACAGGCCGTGTGAACATTTGAAATGGGAGCACATGGTCGTGTCCCAGCCCGTGTCCTACCCCGTGTCCAAATAAGTGAGCTTACTAACTTAGGTCACACGGCCAACCACACGCCCGTGTGTCTAGCCTGTGTGCCCTTCGAAGTGGCCACACACGCCCGTGTGCCATGCCGTGTGCTAGGCCATGCCAAACCTATAGGGCATACTAACTTATGCAACATTGCCAAGTCATACGCCCTTGTCCTAGGCCGTGTGCACATTAGGGGAGATACTGACTTATGCCACACGGCCGATCAAACACCGTGTGTGAGGCCGTGTGGAGCATACTGACTTTAATTCAATTTCAACACTAGGGGACACACGGTCGTGTAACATGACTTTGTGTCACACACGGCTAAGGCACACGCCCGTGTCTCTGCCCTGTAGACAAAAATAGGCTATTTACCAAGCCATTTTGCCACCTTATTTTGTGCACACCTGCACCACTCATATGGCATAAAACATAGCATATATTGGCATATAATTCAATTCCAAATCAAGCTTGATTTATACCAATTCCAACACCAACCAGTACAAAACATAAATACCACATTATGCCATCTAAGTTCATACCAATCTTTACTTCTTTAAGCATCAAAATGGCTAAACTCAAGTATGCATTGCTTAGCCTAATTTCACAAGCATACCATTATCTACAACCAAACTATTTGACATTCGTAATACCTATAGCTATCAAGAATCACACAACCAACCTCAATTTACATAACAAAGGCTATGAGCACATACACATATACACAAGCAAGTTAACTCAAATTAAGTCAACTCTCATGGCTATTAGATACAAACCAAGACATATACATTTACAAGCCAAATCAAATAGCCAAAAACATTAACAAAACATAACCAACATGACCAACGTCCCTATACATGCCATATACCTTAATTACCAAAGTTTATAGATACCAAGATATAGATGGATAGTGTAAAGTGATCTCTGACAATCCCCAAATTCGAGCTAGCTTCGATATCACTATAAAACACGAGAAAATACACAAAGTAAGCTATAAATCTTAGTAAGCTCGTATGAAATGAACTTAATGCAATAACATAAATATAATTCAATAATTTGAATACACCAACATGTAGCTTATATTAGCTAACAAACCTTTCAAATACTCATTCTCAAAATTATACATTTTCATCATCATTCACTCGATTTAATGCTAAAATAGTTTATATACATACCTGTACCATCTCGTACAATTGTCATACACATTCTCGTCTTTCATTTTCTCGTCAAACTATTCAGAATAGAAGTCGGATACTCAAGGGTCTCACATGATAAGTACCTATACCATGGCCCAAAGCTAAATCAAGGTAACTTATCCGAAATGCTGATATCATGGCACGAAGCCAAATCAGTTGATATGCATGGCCCGAAGCCAAATCGGTTTATCTTGCACACAAAGTGCTATATCATGGCCCGAAGCCAACTCACTGTATTCCCTAATGACATGTCACTAGTATCCTAATCTATTCCTAAGGTTCAACCGGGATTCCAATTGTCGAATCATTATCGAATCATTTCCAAACTTGTTCACAGTCACATAATCACAATTTATGCTATATCAAAGCGAATAGAATACATTTGAAATGAAATTATAACATACAAACTTACCTCGGTTGCTAAAACAACGAATTGAGTCAACTATTCCAAAACTTTGTTCTTTCCCCGATCTAAGTCCGTATTTCTCCTTTCTTGATCTAAATATATTCAAAATTGACTTATTTAATCATCTATTTATTCAATTCAATCCAAAATACACTTTAGGGCTATTTTACACATTTACCTCTAAACTTTTACATTTTTATAATTTAGTCCTTAACTTGTGAAAATGAAAATTCATGTAATTTTAATCATACCCAAGCTAGCCGAATTATCACTATATCCATATCAGCCCATAATTCTCATTATTTCATATTTCTACCACACAATTTATACATTTCTCAATTTAATCCCTATTTTACTTTTTTCTCAAAAAATCATTTTACAAAACTTGTATAATTCATAACAAATATTCATAATCTATCATCAAACATCAAAACAAACATGTATTCATCAATGGAATCATTCAAAATCTTTAACAATTTTGCAAAATAGTCCCTGACTAGCTAGATTAAGTTACAACGATGCCAAAAACATAAAAATCATTAAAAACTGAGCAAGGAAACACTTACATGCATGGACTGTTATGGCCGAAAGATTCAAACCCTTTCCTTGGAGTTTTCAAGGTTAATATTCGGTCAAGATAGACAAAAAAAAAAAAAAAGATGATGGCTTTGTTTTTTAGTTATTTTACTAAATTTATTTTAACAATTACTTAATTACCTTTTATTAAAACTTTAAAACATGCATAAATAATGTCCATAAATGTCCACCCACCTTAATAATGGTCTAATTACAACATAAGGACCTCCTCTATTTAATTCCATAGCTATTAAATACCTTTAACAAATAGAACTCCACTTTTACACTTCACGCGATTTAGTCCTTTTTATCAAATTGACCAACCAAACGAGAAAATTTCTTAACAAAACTTTCATACAAACATATTATCATATTTTAGACATTAAGATAATAAAAAATAATTATTTTGACTTCAAATTTGTGGTCCCGAAACCACTGTTCCGATTTGTCTAAAAAGGGTTGTTACAACTCTCCCCCCTTAGGGATTTTCGTCCCCAAAAATCTTACCAGTGAATAGGTTAGGGTACTGTTTTCTCATAGTTTCCTCAGGCTCCCACGTAGCCTCTTCAACACCATGAAATTGCCATAAGACTATCTCTAAAGTTATGCATTTATTTCTTAACTCTTTAACCTCTTGAGCTAAAATTCTAATCGGTTCTTCATTATCTAACATGTAGACAAAATCTCAACATCTATCGGAGAAATTATGGTCTGGTCGCAACTTAGATAACTGAGACACATTATATATCTGTTTGAAACTGAGACACATTATATATCTGTTCTAACTTTGATGGTAAATTAAGTCGGTATGTTAATGGCCCTTTCTCTCAATAAACTAATACAGTTCAATAAATTATAGAGTCCACTTCTCTTTGCGATTACAATGAAGTATTCTCTTCTAAGGTGGTACTCTCAGAAACACTCTGTCGCCAATTTGAAATCCAATATCTTTATATTTCAAATCTACATACCCTTTATATCAATCTGAAGTTGCTTTCAACTTTCACGAATTACTTTCACTTTTTCCCCAGAATCACGAATCAATTCAACCTCGTATATCTTTTTTTTCATTGAGTTCCGTCCAATATAACAGAGTTCATCGTTTACAACCATATAAAATTCCATACAGTACCATCTTATATTCAACTGAAAAGTATTATTATACGTGAATTCAACCAACTGTAAATTTTTTTCCCAGTTACCTTTGAATTATAAAACATAGTAATGAAGCATATCATCACAAATCTAATCATTTCCTCATACTTATCATCGATATGAGGATGAATTGTAGTGCAAAAATATAATCGCGTACTTCGAGCTTCTTGTAGCTTTCTCCATAATCGCAATATAGACCTCGGATCTCTATTCGAAATAATGGAGATTGGCACTCTGTATAACCTGACAACCTCCGAAACATATAACTCAGCAATTTTGCCACGTGAGAAATCTATTCTTATTGGAATAAATATGCAGATTTCGTCAACTGATCAACAACAACTCGGATAGCATCTTTTTTTTCAAAATAGGGGGTAATCTCGTTACGAATTCTATCATAACTCTATCTCATTTTCCACTCTAGTATCATCAATGGCTATAATAGTCTTGAATGCACTTGATATTTGACTTTAACTTGTTGATAAATCAAACATCTGAACACAAATAAAAAATATTGCTTTTCATATCCGACCATCAGTGTTTCTACCTCAAATCACTTTGCATCTTATTACTCCTCTGATGAATAGGCAAGTTACCATTGTGAGCCTCGTGCAAAATTTTCTATATAAGCTCTGGATTCTTCAATACACAAATTCTGTCTCAGAATAATAATAATAGTCATCAGGTCCGACCTAAAATTTAGAATCAAAAGTCTATTCACACTGTACTCGTTTTGCTTGCAATTCACTATCACATTTCTGAGCTTCTCAGATTTGAAATGAAAACATCATCTTGTCTTTTACTTCATCAAGGATCAAACCATTATCAGACAAGGTTAATCATGTAACCAAATTTCACAAAGTAAACAAAGATTTTTCTACTTAAGCATTTGCAACTATATTTTCCTTTCTCAAAGATTAATCGATAATTACTCACAATCTTTCAATAGTTTGAGCCATCAACTTTGCCTCAGATTCAAATCTTTTTGTGACATCCGCTACTTTAAACTCTCATGATCAGTAAGAATATGAAATTTTTCATCGAACAAATGATGTTGTCAAATTTTCAATGCAAACTCAATAGCAGCCATCTCTACGTCGCGTGTCGGATAATTCTTTTAATATGACTTTAACTGTCTGGAAGCATAAACTACCATTTTACATTCTTATACTAAAACATATCCCAATCCGTTCAATGACACATCATGAAAAATCAAGAATTGCTTATCCGATTCAGGCTGAACTAGAACTAGTGTTTCAGTTAACAATGCTTTCAACTGTTTAAAACTTTGTTAACAAGTATCAGACCATTCAAACCTCACAAGTGCAATAATTTTATCAATCAAAACAATTTTAACTCATAATAATGTCTTTCAATTAAACAAATCTAATAGATATATTTCTGTATCATATTTTCTAGAACATGAATTCTTTATTCAAACTGTCAGTCTTTTTACCCCGTGAATTCATAAAATTATTTCTATACATGAGGATCTCAAATTATTCTTCAACTAATTAACCCGCTCAGATTTGAAGCAACTAAATCGATCTTATCTATAAGATAATAACATTTCAAAGTAATTTCTTCTTCATGTTTTTAGAACAGCTCAAATATACAATCTTTCATAATTCCCTCAACATGCTAGTCAAAGATCTTTACAAACTGCATCAGCTTAACAAATCATAATATCTCGATTTAACTCATTAACCTTAATCAAGCTTACTTGAGAAAAAAAACCATTATACAAATTTGAGCTTGAGCTTCCACCGTTTATACTTTTTTCGATGTCAACCCCTTTCACGAAAACTAGAAAAACCTGAGATTAACATTACCATGCTTCCATGATTAGACTAGAAATTATAGCCATAATAAATATAATTATTTCCGATCACCGAATATCCTTTACAGATGAGCCATATTTGATAAATTAAACAGTAAGAATGATAAGAAAATCGAGATAATGAAATACAAGATGTGAAGCTATACTAAATTTTTGAGAATACAACCCATATTGGATGATAAAGATCTCAATGATATCCTAGAGAAAATCCAGAAGAAAAACACCATTCATACTATCTGGAATCAATTGTGACAGAAGCAATATAATTTCCATATATATAAAGCAGAGCAACAACCAGTAGAAACAGAATACTAGTATCATATGGATTTTACCATCAAATTTTCTACTAAATGTAATGGAATAGAATACCAAAGAAAGATAAATCAATGCCAATCATACACCAATTAAACCCACAATGCTTTTATATAATAATATGGTTAGTTAGCGTTCTCATAAGACAAGAGTCTCACCCAAAAATGAACAGTTATATATATCTTTGAGAATGAATGAACACATGGAATACCCAGAAGAGTTCGTCATAATCTATTCAACTATAACTACTGCACTTGGATATCATTACAATTCAAAAATGATTCCATTGACTATTACAGTCATTACTAATCCCACATTATTCCATTCACTAACGAAAATCAATTCAGAAGAATTTCTAATTAACACATTCATTAGACATTATACCTGAATAAGTCAATTAGTCAAGATTAACTTATTCTTTAACAGCATCATCACGTAATTTGAATGATCTTCATAACAAGCTGATATATCTACTAGAACTGGCTTTACTTACTAACCCATTTCTCGTCTCTAGCTGCATTAATAATTATTCCACCACTGAACTCTTTAGTTTCACACTTGTGAGCTTATTCAATCTAAATATTGTGAACTTCATTGTATAACACTATACTGGAGAGAGGATGAAGATTGTAAAGCCTTAAAATTTGACATCGCATATATACACATATATAATACAACATTTATCATCAACACCATATTAGAAACTTTTATTCATACCTTTATGAGTTTCAACTCATCATAGACACATTTTTACTCAAATGCTTGAGTATCATTTTCAGTCTCATCGAAACCAGCCCAGTTGAAAACATCTCTATCTAAGTAAAACAAGTCTCATCAAAGTCGGAGAGATCACACTATCACAGGTTACATATGGCATGTATAGCTAGACTCACATACACTACGTTAGTCCGAGAATCGACTAAACCATAGCTCTGATATCAATAAATGTAACACCCCTCACCCGTATTCAATGCCGAAATAGGGTTATAGAGTATTATCGGACTTACAACACACTTATACATACTTTTAGCATACATTTTCTCAATTCAATCATTCATCATTTAATCTCAATCAATATGTCCCTAATACGAGCATATGAGGCCCTAAACATGCATTGGGAGTGGTTCAGGACTAAACCAACAACTTTTAAAACATTTGGAACTCTTAGAAAATTTTCTCAAAATAGGGGACACACGCCAGTATGGCCAGGCCTTGTGTCTCACACGGCCACCAGACACGTCCGTGTCACAAGCCGTGTGAACATTCGAAATGGGAGCACATGGCCGTGTCCCAGCCTGTGTCCTACCCCGTGGCTAAACAAGTAAGCTTACTTATTTGGGTCACATGGCCAACCACACGCCCGTGTGTCTAGCTCGTGTGCCCTTCGAAGTGGCCACACATGCTCGTGTGCTAGGCCGTGCCAAACCTGTAGGGTATACTGACTTATGCAACACGGCCAAGTCACGCACCAGTATGCTAGGCCGTCTGTAAATTAGGGGTATACTGACTTATGCCACACTGTCAATCACATGCCTGTGTGTGAGGCCGTGTGGAGCATACTTAATTCAATTCAATTTCAACACTAGGGGACACACGGCCGATCACACGCCCGTGTGAAGCCGTGTGGAACATACTGACTTCAATTAAATTTCAACACCAGGGGACACACGAGTGTAACATGACCGTGTGTCACACACAGCTGAGACACACACCCGTGTTTTTGCCCTGTGGACAAAAGTAGGTTATTTACCAAGAAATTTTGCCACCTTATTTTGTGCACACTTGCACCACTCATATGGCACAAAACATAGCATCAATTGGCATATAATTCAATTCCAAATCAAGCATGATTAACACCAACCAATACAAAACATAAATACCACATTGTGCCATCTAAGTTCATACCAATCTTTACTTCTTTAAGCATCAAAATGGCTAATCTCAAGTATGAATTGTTTAGCTTAATTTCACAAGCATACAATTACCTACAACCAAACTATTTGACATTCATAATATCTATAGCTATCAAGCATCACACAACCAACCTCAATTTACATAACAAAGACTATAAGCACATACATATATACACAAGAAAATTAATTCAAACCAAGCCAACTCTCATGGCTATTAGATACAAACCAAGACATATACATTTACAAGCCAAATCAAATAGCCAAAAACATTACCAAAACATGACCAACATGACCAACATCCCTATACATGCCATATACCTAAATTACCAAAGTTCATAGATACCAAGATATAGATGGATAGTGTGAAGTGATCTCCAACGATCCCCAAATTTGAGCTAGCTTCGATATCACTATAAAACACGAGAAAATACACAAAGTAATCTATAAAGCTTAGTAAGCTCGTATGAAATGAACTTAATGCAACCACATATAATTCAATAATTTGAATACACCAACATGTAGCTTATATTAGCTAACAAACCTTTCAAATACTCATTCTCAAAATTATATACTTTCATCATCATTCACTTGATTCAATGCTAAAATAGTTTATATACATACCTGTACCATTACGTACAATTCTCGTACACATTATCGTCTTTCATTTTCCCTTCGAACCGGTTGGAATAGAAGTTAGATACTCAAGGGTCTCACACGTTAAGTACCTATACGATGGCCCGAAGCCAAATCAAGGTAACTTATCCAAAACACTGATATCATGGCACGAAGCCAAATTAGCCAATATGCATGTCTTGAAGCCAAATCGGTTTATCTTGCACACAAAGTGCTATATCATGGTCCGAAGCCAAATCGATTTATCTCGCACACAAAGTGCTATATCATGGCCCGAAGCCTAACTAACTGTATTCCCTAATGACATATCACTAGTATCCTAAACTATTCTTAAGTTTCAACCGGGATTCCAACTGTCAAATCATCGTCAAATCATTTCCAAACTTGTCCGCATTCACATAATCACAATTTATGCTATATCATAGCATATAAAATACATTAATTAAATTATAACATACGAACTTACCTCGGTTGCTAAAACGACGAATAGAGTTAACTATTCTAAAACTTTGTTCTTTCCCTGATCTAAGTCCGTATTTCTCCTTTCCTGATCTAAATATATTCAAAATTGACTTATTTAATCATCTATTTATTCAATTCAATACAAAATACACTTTAAGGCTATTTTACACATTTTCCCTAAACTTTTACATTTTTTGCAATTTAGTCCTTAGCTCGTGAAAATGCAAAATCATGTAATTTTAATCATACCCAAGCTAGCCGAATTATTACTATATCCATATCAGCTCATAATTCTCATTATTTTTCACATTTCTACCACACAATTTACACAATTTTCTATTTAATCCATATTTTGCATTTTTTTTCAAAAAATCATTTTACAAATCTTGTATAATTCATAACAAATATTCATAATCTATCATCAAAAATCAAAAACACATGTATTCATCAATGGCATCATTCAAAATATTTAACAGTTTTGTAAAATAGTCCCTAGGCTAGCTAAATTAGGTTACAACGATGCCGAAAACATATAAATCATTAAAAACCGAGGAAAGAAACACTTACATGCATGGACTGTTATGGCCGAAAGCTTCAAACCCTTTCCTTGGAGTTTTCAAGGTTAATATTAGGTCAAGATAGACAAAAAAAAAAGATGATGGCTTTGTTTTTTAGTTATTTTACTAAATTTATTTTAACAATTACTTAATTACCCTTTATTAAAACTTTAAAACATGCATAAATAATGTCCATAAATGTCCACCCACCTTAATAATGGTCTAATTACAACATAAGGACCTCCTCTATTTAATTTCATAGCTATTAAATATCGTTAACAAATAGAACCACTTTTACACTTTACACGATTTAGTCCTTTTTATCAAATTGACCAACCAAAATATAAAATTTCTTAACGAAACTTTCATACAAACATATTATCATATTGTAGACATTAAAATAATAATAAAATAATTATTTAGACTTCAAATTTGTGGTCCTAAAACCACCGTTCTAATTTGAGTAAAAACGGGCCGTTACACTTGAGACACATGGCCATGTCTCAACCCGTGTTTTAAACCATGTGAAACCTGCACCAAAACTAACAGAGCACACACGGCCATATAGGGTGACCATGTGATGCACACGACCGTGTGACAGCCCGTGTCCCAGGCTGTGTGCTTCCAAGTTAACCTCTTAAACAAGCTAAAATCAAGCTAGAACTTACACATCAATACACACCATTTCCACAAGCATTCATAAGACCAAAATTCATTCCAAACTTGCTTATAATATACCAAACCAATCATTCTTTATGTTCTAATGTATGTACCATCAATAGGTACCATAATTACAACCAATTTTGAACCTATTCAACAATATAATTTCCATCACTTAGCATACCTTATGCATACAAAATGACCATATCAAAGACATATCAAACAACCGTCCTGTTTCTACCTATATGTGAGTATGCATAGCTACTATTATCTCATATGAATACACATAATTTACAAGCCTTCATCAAAAGACATAAACCAAAATGAACTTGGCACCATTCAAAAATAAACCAATCACCAAAACAACACTTAAAACATTATTACATTCAAATCATACCAAAATAACACACAACCCTATACATGCCACTTATAACCATTTCAATATATTCAAAAGCTACCAAAGTGGATCGATGGATAGTGTGACCATAGACTAAATTTCCTTTTCCTATACATCATACTTTACAAAGTTAATAGGTGAAGCAATACACATATAAAACTAGCCCAAATAAGGCATATATTATATCAAACATTTCAATTTCACCATTCATTTTTTATATGACTACCATATGCCTTCGTCTTATTTTTACTAAGCTTATCATAAATTCTATATTCATACATTAAATCATAGATCATTTTATATAGTCATATATTCTATAAAGCTTTAATTATATGTTCATACCATGAAAAGAATTTAACTATATAAATCATTCATCCACATAATTCAAATGGTACCTTTCCAATCCAAATACATCAAAACAACCTTCATTCCAAAGGACTTTTTCATGCCATAAATCACATATTCTCAAAGTAACAATCCATTCATGTAACTAATAAACTCATTATAATATCTTTCACTTACCAATACTATAATTATGCCATAATATAGAAGCACATAAATAAATTGCAATTCAATTATTTCATAACCTAATGAACTAGTAATTTAACTAGAGTACTCGAGTAACTACACCAATTCCATGTAACAATCCATATCATTTAGTCCAAATCATTAGTATTCGGTTCACATAATCGATAATTACTCCATTTTCAGGGGCATCGTAGATGAAGAATAGGAGCACATACGTGCAGTCAGGGGCACCAAATAGCTAACAAGGGCACAAACGTGCAAACAGGGACACTGAAGTGTATACAGGAGCACCAGAGTGTGAACATGAGCACATACGTGCAAATAGAGACACTGAAGCATATACAGGGGCATCAAAGTGCGAACAGGAGCACAAACGTGCAAATAGATACACCGAAGTGCGAACAAGGGCAAATTTATGCAAACAGAGGCACTTCTTCATTTCTGTATATAATAGAACTCGTTACATTCACAGATAATTTATTTCAAATCCAAGAATTACTACTAACAATCTCTTCTTAATTTCATATACATACATATATATATATATATATATATATGTATAATACTTGCAATTCTCATTGTTATATAAAAACCAAAGATATCTCACATATATATACAATTCCATTAAATAGAAAACAACATTAGTATTAGCTCTCGTATCATTTAATTTGGCTAATTCCTCTATTTGAACCATAATAATAATAATAATTTATCACATCTTTAACAATTAATTTTTAACAAAACATAAATAACTACTTACTTTCATCCAAAATGGAAAAGATAATAATTTCCATCCTTAAACGAACTTAACCGACAAATACAGTTGTAACAATGAAGTCGACTATTAATCCAACATAAAGCTTTTCGTCAATTTTGATATGTTTGGTTTGTTTTGTAATCTAAATAATAATGTTTCACTCAATTAAACCATTCAATAACTTACAATAATTAATTTAACTTATAACCCTTATTAATAAGAAATTTACAAAATTACCCCCAATGTTTTACCTTTTATTTAATTTAGTCCTTAGACCTATAACATGCAAATTTACCATTTTAAAAGAGAGTCCATGTAAAAGAAATCAGCCATGACATAAAAAATACTAAAAACGAGATTCAAAATCTTACCATGCAAAAGAAATCAACCTTGGACGAAGCTTAAAGCCAAGAAAAATGGTGGTTTTGCATCTTCAAATTTGGTGGAGATGATACATTTTGTCATCTTTTACATTAATTACTGTTTACCTATTTACTATTTTAACTTTTAAAATTCATGAAATTTACCATGCAACCTATCCATGAATATCCACTAACTTTAAATATGGTATAATTGTCATTCAAGTCCATTAGTTATCTTTTTAAAGCTTTTTGATCCATTTGACTGATGGAAACCAACTTTTGCACCTTTTATGATTTAGTCCTTTTTATTAATTAACTATTTAAACGTTAAAGTTTCTTATCCAAAATTTAATATGACCTTAATAACACTCTGTAAATATTTAATAAAATATTTATAGTTTCAATTTATAAACGAGGTCCCGATACCTCATTTCCTAAACCCACTTGACTTTAAGGATTTACTACTTGAACTTAATTATTTAATCAAATAACATAAATTATCAAATCAAAATTTATTACAATACTATATTTGACTTGTAAATATTAAATAATAATATTTATAAATTCATTTGTCGAATTTGTGGCCCCAAAACCACTATTTTCGAAACCACTAAAAAATGAGTTGTTACACTGGTCCTGAGTCAAAAGTTCACCTAAAATGTATCAGATACACTAGTAAGCTAGAAGCCTAGTGTGACTCAACCCACAAACATAACTTTCTTATGGGTTGCGCATATAGAATAAACCAATCTTAATTTCGTATCATATTACATATCAGAGCAACATAAAACATAACAAAACTTGTCATACATCAGAACGTGTCAAAACATATCAGAATACAAATCAGAGCATATCTTATCATTTCATAGCGATTACCCAAACGGAATTTTTCTTAGTAGGTGTTAACGGTAGCCCACTAACAAAATCCATAGTTATCCTCTCCCATTTCCAAAGAGGAATCTTTATCGGTTGTAACAATCCCGACGGTAATTGGTGTTCGCCTTCATCAACCCCGCCACATATCTAATCATGCATACTCTCCTCGAAAGCACAACACACCCTCCGTGATCATATCACAACCATAAATCATATCATATCATATCGCTAACAAAATCATCAAATGGGCAAACAGCTCTTATCATATCATATCATATCATATCATATCATATAATGTCCTAACCCTATCTACTACACCCATCTCCAAAATTCGCATTTGCCAAATTTGGCATACAAGTGTTTATCACGAAGTAGTCAGAATACTATCCGCAAATGTCGGTCATGTTCTTCCTCATTTCTAATAAACCAATATATCATCTATGAACACTACCACAAACCGGTCTAAATATGGTTGAAAGACTTGTTCATCATGTCCATAAATGCACCGGTGCATTGGTTAATCCAAACGGCATCACTACAAACTCATAGTGTCCGTAACATGACCAAGGTGTCCTAGCCAAAATGTCGCCTTATAAATATCCGCTTCTTTCACCTTAAGTCGATGATAACCCGACCTTAAATCAATTTTGAGAAATCTGAAGCTCCCTTCAATTGATCAAACACCATCCAATCACATCCAATATGTGGCTATGTCGATCCATCCTTCTTCTTGACGAACAAGACCGGTGCTCCCCACGGAGACACACTTGGTCGAATGAATCCCGATCCAGCAATTCTTGAATTTGAGCTTTGAGCTCACCAACTCCTTCGTGCCATTCTATAGGGAGCAATGGACACCGGAGCCGCCCCTGCAAAAGCTCAATGCCAAATTCTACTTCCCGATCCGAGGTATACCAGAAGTTCTTCGGAAATACATCGGAAATTCCTTCACCGTCCTCACATCATTCACGGATAATTCCTTGGCATCCACAAGAGATAAAGGCTAGGAATGCCCGTGCCCTTTCCGCACCAACTTCTCCGCTTTTAATGCAGATACCACATTTGCCGATAGTTCTTTCGCTCACCAATCACTATGATTTCCTTATCATCCGGTCCCATCGACATTCGCTTTTCAAAGACAATCCAATTGCGCTCGATGGTTAACCAACCGGTCCATGCCCGTAATGAGATCGAACTCACGAAAGGTAGTTCCATCAAATTTGCTAAGAATACTTCCTCTTGGATTTTTAAGGCACGTCTTTAAATATTTTATTAATAGTTCTCGATCGTTCTAAAGGACTGACATCGTCATCTCATTTTCGAATTTTGATTCTAAATTGATTTCCAGATATGGCACTAGATACATATGAATGAGTAGAGCCAATATCTATTAAGGCAATAACAGTACATCAAAATGAAGAACGTGCAGTTATCACATCAGTGCATTGCCGTCTTCATGGCGTCTAACCGCATAGACCGCCCAGCCGTCTTGCATCCGCATTTCTCTATTACCATTGCCTCGACCGGTGCACCTTGACCTCGACCAGCCCCATTACCACCACGACCGGTCCACGACCTCTCGGTGGTCATTGACATTCGCCTACTACGTGCATCATTATTACGGACTTCTTGAGTCGTATCCATTCGTCGAGGACAACTTTTGTACCGATGTTCCATTGAACCGCATTTGTAGCATGCACCCGCTTTCCTCCAACATTCCCAAAATGCCTTTTTCCACACTCGCAATCTCGACTTCGATTATTTGTTACGGGTTCTCGCTTGAACCGATTCATCATTCCGGTTTCTTCGAATCTCTTGGAAGAACCAGATCATGTGGTTCTCTCTTGTTTCGGATCTTTCTTGCTCGCTGTTTCGAGTTCTTAGCCTCTTCGGCTATTTTGGCCTTCTCCACCGAGTCGAAAAATTTCTAACTTGTCATGAGCAATCGTAACCTCACTCATCATTAAGTCCATCCTCAAACGCATACAACGCTCATGATCTGTTGCTACAATTGTCCCGCATAACGGCTCGACGTAAAAACTCGCCTTCATATGCCGCCACGGCCTTACTTCCTTGGACAAGATTCGAAATTCCTTCCTTCGAGCATCTACATAGCTCGTCCGACGATTTTCCTTGAAAGGCGCTTTAAAGAATTCCCGATTAATCGATGCGGCCAAGGCCTTCTCTAACAAAGGAGCCACCACCGACACGCCTCATCTCTCAATAAGGATACAGACTCCTCTCGCTTTTTGCTCACGTGCATTCCATATCATCCATGATCCGCTCCACGCCTTGAGCCAAGATTCGCCACATTCGAGCTACACCGAGACTCCTCCGAAAACTTCGATTATTCGCCTTTAAGTCGCTCTGAAATTGACCCACGAGTTGTTGGCCCAATTCTAGTTCCAATGACCCTTTCCAAGACTCGTAGCATTGCTTGAGTTAATGCATGATCTTCTTCCATGTGATCACGTGATCCGGTCTCACTTTCTATTGACGCAAAGGCCCACTTCGCATATGATTTGGTGCTTCAGCCGTAGCACCTCGGCCTCTACCACGGCCACGTCTACCGCGTCCACGACCACGTCCTCTTGTACTCATGATTGCTTGTTCGTTTATCTGATTACAAGTTTTATGAATCAGAAATTTTGTTTCGGTGTTTATTAACGATATTTTATGAGATTTGAGATATAAAGTTGTTTTTCGCAACGTGTCCTATAGTCTCAATCTCTACAGTTTTTCACATCTAAAACTAGAAGTTCTAGAGTGTTCCTATGATCATATCATAGTAATCATTAAGCAATAATACTTACTTGACTTGTCGCCGGATGCTTGTGGTGCCATACTGATCTTTAAAATATCATTGAGCATTTTCATACAGAAATTATTTTTGAACCCAAACCACACGTGAAGTTTTTGAAACTGGCTCGATATTACTAAATGTAACACCCCAAACCCGGTCTATGCGTTGAGACTAGATTTGGTTTGTTACATGATTCGAACTATTCTTAAATCTTTAATGAATTGAAAACTACAATATTGTTTACAGAGTTTAAAATTTGAAGAGTATTAGATTTTGATAAATATTTAAAAACATTAGTTGAAAATCATTGTATTATCAAAAACCGTTAGGAGATTTGTTAAAGAGTTAACAATAAAAGAATTATTTATAAAAGAATTCCATATACTTTGAAAACCCAAATTTATTTAAGTAAAGCATCATAAATCACACCCATGATTTAAAAGCCCAAAATAAAGTTTAAATTCCAAACACACATAAAATCCATAAGTTATTTATAGAGGCCATTTATTACAACATCCCAAAATAGTAAAAATAATTATTAAAAGTTCGAGTTTTAAATAACCCATATTTAGCAAGATGGCCTCCACGAAGTCATCCTCACCAAGTCCACATCGGTTTCCATTACCCGAGATGGAAAGAAATTAAAGGGTGAGTTACTTAGAACTCATGTGTAACTCACTTACCACCATTATTGGGCCAGATCATCAAGATATTAAGCTGGGCTTGAGCCCAATTCAGAATTCAACAATACATCATGAATTTAAAATAATTAATAATGCATGAAAATGTAATTCCCAACCCAAACCTAATATCCATCCGCTAACACCCCCGTACCAACCATCACACCTGTGGGGATCAAGTCAACCCACCCCGCCATCACACCAATCGTAGGCATTAAGCCTTTTTATAATTGTGGCATAGCCACCGAACTAGAGGCAATAAGCCGATATTGTGGCAAAGCCACCGAACTAGAGGCAATAAGCCGATATTGTGGCAGAGCCACCGAACTAGAGGCAATAAGCCGATATTGTGGCAGAGCCACCGAACTAGAGGCAATAAGCCGATATTGTGGCAACTGGCCATTCTTCTCTTCATATATCCCACCCATGCAATTATTCATGTACTTTAAAATATAAATTTGTTAACAATATATATAACATGGTGGGTTTATCAATAACATTTCATTTGGCCCATAATTATAGCAATTTATCCATTTAGCAATTTAGTGGGCTTTGGCCCATTTTAACGAACTAGAGTGTTTTGGCCCAATTTATCGAACTAGAGTATTTACGGCCCATTTTCACTAACTAGAGTATTTACTACCATTTTCACGAACTAGAGTATTTACGGCCCATTTTCACGAACTAGAGTATTTACGGCCCATTTTCACGAACTAGAGTAATTACGCCCATTTTCACTTAAACATCCAATTTTCATAATAACAATTAATATCTCGAGGGCATTTTCGTAATTTTCACAATTTTGTCGTTTTACGTATTTTTGTCATAATATCAATTTTACGTTTTACCGATCTAATCGTTTTTACGATTTACTTCCATACCAAATTTGACATCCAACCAAAAATAATGAGTGTGAAATTACACACCTTGATACCGTGAGTATTAACCCTTCTCGCTCCTAAGCACCTAAAATATAATTCGATTCGTTAGACAACTAATTCGCAAAAATAATCTTAATCGTTAATGGATCCAAAATCTTACCCTCTTGATTTTGAATCACTTGATTTTCGGTTTTCCTTCGCTTATCGATTCACTAGCCGAGAATCCACCAACGATAACGGCTCCGAGGTTCGTACTACTTGAATAATGGACTCCTTTCGAAGATGGCCCACAACCCGTGGAAAATCCCTTGACGCAGAAACCGCTCTTCGTTTGAATGGGGGATTTACA
This sequence comes from Gossypium rotundifolium, assembly GCA_025506655.1. Classification (NCBI taxonomy): domain Eukaryota; kingdom Viridiplantae; phylum Streptophyta; class Magnoliopsida; order Malvales; family Malvaceae; genus Gossypium; species Gossypium rotundifolium. The sequence continues at coordinate 118,482,398 of CP106734.1, read as the reverse complement.
GATCCACCCCTCTTACGATAACTGAACACCGCCCTTTTCTTCCCTATTTTGACGATCTTCAAGATCCAAAGGAATTTAGTTAGATCTAAAATAATATCAATAATACTAGAGATTTTAAAGAGTAGGATTTCCTTACCAAAATGAAACGTTTCCAACGTTTCTCCCGATCTCTTGAGTTCCGATCTCCGTTATTGCACTAAATAATAACGAAAGAAACGTTATTAATATGAATGCTATATCAATCCAAAAGACCCTCAATTAACCAATGATATTCGGCCATAAAATCACTAATCAATAAATCAAAAATGGAGAGGAACCCTTACCTACTTCCCACGGTCGAAAAGAAAGATTAAGAATGATGTTTAATTGATGGAAGATTCGGCTATAAATGATTAAGAATGGAAAAAAAATAATTCTTGGCTTATAGGCACAATAGCATTCGGCCAAGAGAGTGAAGATGGAGAGAATTTTCGATTGGAAAAGAAATAATATAAGAACGAAAGGATGATGGTGATGTTGTTTTGATTTCAAGGAGATTAGAAGAAAAAGAAAAGAAAAATATGAACTTTAGGTGCTGGTATATTCGCCATGGCAAAAGAAAAGAAAAGATGTTTCTTTTTGGTATAGATGATTTCAACACAAGAAGAAAAGGCACAAGAATTGGCTATCAAGATAAGCAAAAAGGAATGACCAAATGGTCACAAAATTTTGGCTTTACCAAATGCAAAAATCGGCCAAGAGGGATGTTGAAAGGAGAAAACAAAGAAAAATCTGCACAATGTGCAAAGAATAACCAAAGAGAAAAGAATGAGATTTTTGCCAAACTAACAAAATTTTGGCTCTTCCCCTTACCAATATTGCCAATCCAAAGACATGGTCAAATGGCCATGATTTCTTTCCAATTTTTCCCTTGATATGTGCCTTATGTTCCCCTATCTTTCCTTAAAACTTTGATTCCATGCCATAAGTTAGTTGTTACCTTAATCCATTGATACACTAACCAAAAATACATGGTCAACACCTTCCTTATATGTCCCTTGCCGACACTTCCTAGCCATGAGCGTAAAATTAAAACAAAAATTTTATCTAGGTGCTATACAAGGATTCGAACCTCTTCCTCTTACTTGAACCCATGCGCCAACTCCACCTTACCATATGCTCAACTTATGACACTTTTTAGCACATAATTTAGCTTAAGTCTTAATCACCTTTGTTTCACTTCCATAAATCTCAATTTAATAAATTTTATTTCTTCTTCAAATTATGCTTTACCCTCTCAAAGATTTCAATAAACACCAAATTAAAATAAAAGATTTTTCCTTTAAAATCTAAACACCAAAATTATGCAAATTTAAATACTCAGATTTTTAGGGTGTTACATATAATTGCAGCTGAGTTGCCATATATAAATTTACGGTCTAGCCACCATAATTGTAGTATAAGCCGCCATATAACAATTCATCCATCATATCATAACCCACCCCAATGCATACACAAAATCACGTTAACACACATACATACCACAAAGGTTGTATGACATGCATCCATTAATAGATATTATACAAAGCATAAGATAATACATAACTTATACAGATCATAGCATAACATATTACATAGTTAAATCAAATAGCTTATCAAAACATATTACAAAATACATATAACGCATAAGCTTAATTCACGTACCTACTTGTAACAAATCATAACAATTTATTATACTTATTAGAACTTATTTAACATACCTCCAACACTTAGCGATGTTAATTTACTGAAACTTATGCTGTTTTGGGCCTACATAATGCTCATGGACCTAATTTTTGAGTCCCTTAATCGAGAATTAAAATTGGCCCCAAAGGCTCACACAGCCCAAAAAAGCTAGCTCGTGTGGTCCACATGGTCTTTATGATTTCACACGGTCGTGTGCCCCACACGGCCTACCCATATAGCTTGCACGATTTCACATAGTTGTGTGCCCTACGCAGCCTACCCACGTGGCCTACATGATTTCACATCGCTGTGTGGAGCACATGGCCTACCACATGGCCGTGTGTCACTGATCAGTTTCTAAGAACAACCTAATTTCAAAATTTTATCATGTTTTTAATGAGTTTTTGGGTATATTTGATACACCTAATTGATATTCAGATTAATCACACAAGAGAGCACTTCCAAATCTTCACAGGAACAACGTCGAAACAACGACTACTTCGCTGAAGAATTTTGATTTTCATACCCTTCGTTTACACAAATGTTGAATGACGAACAAATACGAAGAGTTAAAAAGATTAATTCCTCAACTTAATGGCAGCAAAACAAAAATCCATCGGAGAGAAAAAAAGTAAGAAAACTCCAAAAAGAAAAGAAGGAAAAGAATACAGGGAAAGAAAAAATATGTGAAAGAGTGGGGAGTGGATTGTAGAATTAAATGAGCAAAATTATGAGATATTTTAGGAATAGTTTTCAGAATGAAAACTACCCACATCCCACTAACCCCAGTAACTCCCATTATTATCCACATTAGATTATTTTCTTTTGAATTATTAAAACAAAAATAATATATTTTCCTATTTTGCAAACGCAGGAATTTGAACACAAGACCAAAGGATAAGTTGAAGCCTTACCACTAAACCAACAGGCTTATTCTTGTGACTAGTTGAGCAAAATTAATATATAGGCCAGACGTTCAAAGATAGGGGTTGGAATAGAAATAACAAAAATTCAAAAGAAAGATTCAAACCCAGAAACTCACACACACAAGCACAACACCTATCTACTAAACCAGATTAATAAACTTGACATATTTTCACAATTCCAATTTCTTCTAACGTAGTGTCATTCTCAATGATATGGTCTACAACATAGCCAAAATAAAGAAACACTGAACTACAGTTATTGTAACCCTAATGGCAAGGTCCACATTCATAAATAAACCTTTGAGATGTTTACTACAACGCAAGGATATACACCATGTATTCATATCTAATGGTAGGGTCTAGATTGTAGCTGAGTCAAGTTCAAAACCAATAATCGTTCATACATAATTCACATATAAAACTTTCGAACCGTAGTTATCACAAATATTTCTCATAATCATAGCTAGATTCAATATATTCCCATTGAAAACCTCAATACAAGTTCAAGTAATTAAACTAATTGTTTTAGGCAAAATCTACAAATACATTGAAACATATGTATTCATGCTCGTATATTGATGAAATAACTAGAGATACAAAAAATCACTTATCTTTCAACTTCCATCTACTAGCAAACTCAAAATTTTTTTGAAGTTTACTTCAAGAACCTAAAATTTAGATAAATCAAAATTTCTATTATTCTAGCCAATCTAACACATATGTCATGTAAATGCACCTAATGATTTCGCCTAATTAATCAACAAACTTGGACTTCTCAAAATCATTCACCTCCTAAAATATATACAACTTCAGTTATACAACTATCTTTTCAATACTAAAAGTATTTAAATTAATTGATTGTTTGAAATAAAGCCTCCATTTTTTGAAAAATTAAATAAAATTTATAATGAAAATTCTAATAATTTTAGTAAAAGTCTATCTAAATATTAATATACTACACTTTAAACGCTTAAAAGTATAAATTTTAAATATTTTCAAATTTTCAATTTCGTGTTGATCTAACCTACTTCAATTCTTATAACTTACGATATACTAAGGCTCTAGGGGGTGTCCTTCATACCAAAATGAAAATCACATATCATGACTAAAATTGGAATACTATGTATATCAGGGACAAATTTTGTAATGAGCTAAAAGTTATTGGTATCGAAAAATATGGTTTCAAAACCCCATTTCTATAAATCAGACCCGTAAATTTACGGAGTGATATGTGAAGTGAATTGGATTTTTTATCATGTAATTTTGTCGAATTAATGCTTAATTAGAGTTTAAGCATTAAACTGTTAAATTTGTCAAAATTTCAATAAATAAGAAATTTTAATTAGAATTTAATTAAGGGTGCTTATTTAATAATTATACCCCTTAAAGTTATAACGGCCAGTAGGTAAACTATTATATGTATAAACTATTAGAAAATTTTAACTTAAAAACTAATAATATAATAAAACATAAACTAAGTTAAATTATAAAACATGAGTGGGAGGAAAGAGTATTTACTCTTAAACACCATTAAGATTTCAAAACAAACAAGAAGAAAAGCGGACCAACGACGTACGAATTTTGAGACTTTCAAAGCTTATTTGGTATGTTAGAATTTATTCTTTTTCTTGTAATTTTTATATTTTCAGAATTTCGAGAGCGTCTTTAACTTCTCTATGATTTTTTTGTGTAGTCTTTTTAATTTCATTGTAAAAAACTATTGGTTTTGACAGGTTGCCTCTAGTCATAAATGAAAAAAGAATCAAACAAAAGAAAAAATAAAATGTAATAATCAAAATTAAAACAAAAAAATATTTAAATTAATAGAAATAAACTTTTCCTAATATTCTAGTCCGGACAATGAGGCCAAAAACTTGATGCGTTGTGAAACTAACTAAAAATTTGACTAAGGCAAGTGCACCTATCAATTCATAGTATAGCCATGGTGTGCAAATATATCGTTCCCACGAAGACTAAAAATACTAGCAATTACCATCTTTCTATTATTAATCGATAAATTTGAGTGATTGATTAAAACTAAAATTAACTAATTTATTTTCTAATGAACACGACAAAGAACAAATCAGGAAAATAATCGAATAATAACCAAGAAGCGAAACAATATCCAGGAAAGAATTCACCAAGATTTCATCTGTCACTATCAATCTAAATTACGCAATTTCTTTACTTAGTAACTTGATCCGTAGAAATCCTTAAATTATGCTAATATCTTTTTCGAGAGTAAGAGCAACTAACTCTAGGTTGGTTAATTGAAATTTCTTTCTAATTAAAACTTAGATTATCTCATTAACTTGTGCTATGTATTTCCCTATTAGATTTGACTATAATTTGATAGATTTATGTTGTAACAGCTCGATTTTAGGTCTAGTCGGAATAGTGGTTTCAAGACCACAAATCCAATGTAGTAAAATTTATTCTTATTATATTTTTTTGGTCTACAATTTTATGGAATTATTTTGTGAAAATTTTGTTCCAAAATTTTTTCGATTGGGCACTCAATTTAGTCAAAAGGACTAAATTGTAAAAAGTGAAAAAGTTAAGTTCTACATGCTAGAGGTGTCTAATTGCTATGAAATTTAAAATTGAATGTCCTTAGATGGTAATTAGACCATTGGTTAAGTTAGTGGATAAAAATAGACATGAAATAAGAGAATTGTCATGTTTTAAGTTAGGGGCATTTTGGTCATTTGGTTAATAAATGAATTAAAAAGCCAATTTTTAAGCCAATTTTTGTCCATCTACTACCTCATGGCCGAAAATTTCAAGGAGAAGACATAGATAGGGTTTTCCAAGCTTCCAAGCTCGATTGTAAGTCCGTTCTAGCCCCGTTTTTAATGATTTTTACATTTTTAAATTCTCGTAACAAGATCTACCTATTTCTACCACTAATTTGAGAAAAGATCAAGGTATAGGGTTTGAACCATGTTGGATATTTGTATATTTTGATGTTTAATGGTAGATTATGCAAATTTGATGTTGAATAAATGACTTTTGCTAAGTGATTTTCGGTGAAAATGTTAATAAGTACCTATTTGTAAAAGTCTATAAAATGAGTATAAAAGTGTGATTAAATGAGAAATGTGGGCTATTATAAGTATGAAAATGGTTCGGCTACGCATGGGTTTTAAAGAAATTGAATGAAACTCATTTTATGAGCCTAGGGACTAAAATGTAAAAATGTCAAACTTTAGGGGCAAAAATGTAATTTTGCCATAATATGATTTTGTGCTAATTTGAATATAATTATTGAATAAGTTAAATATGATATTATAGATCAAGAAAAATGATGTTTGGACCTACAACGGGGAAAATGAGTATTTAACGATTTAGTCCTTTTCGCCAATTTTTATGTCTAGGTAAGTTTGTATGTAAATAATGCAACATTATAATTGTATTTCTAATGCTTTGTTATTGCATGAATTGTATAATTGACTCTATGGATAAAATTGACGAAGTTTCTACAAGCGAGTAAATCCTGGTTAAACCTTAGGAACAGTTATGATACAAATGTCATGACATTAGGGTTACTAAGGATACGTGTAAGACCATATCTGGGATATGACATCGATAAAGACTTCATGTAAGACCATTTCTGGGATATGGCATCGATGTGAGATTTTGTGTAAGACCATAGCTGGGTTATTGGCATAGATACGAGATTACATGTAAGACCATATCTGGGATATGCCATTGGTACAGTACTGTGTGTACAAGATCTCCGGGTATCCTTTAGTGTTCCAAATGGTTCAATGGGAAATTCAATGGGTATGTCAAAGACGAGGAAGTATGTGATTATGTTACGAGTTGGTACAGGTATGTACGAAAAACTCAAAGAAAATAAACTCAGTATATGATGAACAATTGGTAAGATTGTGATTGAGCAAGTTGTGCATATGAAGCTTAAATGACATTTATGTTGATATGTGTGATGTTATTCATAAGATGAGCTATTGGTATATGACAATTATGTTGACATGTGTTATGAGATTCATGTGATGAGCCATTAGTATATGACAATTATATTGACATGTGTTATGTTAATATTAAATGACATTTATGAAGTTTATTGACATTTATATTGATGTATGTTATGTTATTCATATGATGAGCTATAGGTAAGAATGTGATTGAGTAAGTTATACTCATGAAGTTTAATGATATTCATGTGGAAACATGTTATGTTACTTATATGATGAGCTGTTGGTAAGATGGGGATTGAGTAAGTGGTGTTTGTGAATTTTTAATGACATTTATGTTAATATTTGTTAAGTTATTTGTATGTCAAGTATATGAATAATGTTTTGCATTATTTGCATATGAACTTACTAAGCTATATAGCCTACCCCTTTCCTTTCCCATGTCTTTTAGGGTTATTAAACTAGCTCGGGTTGGAGTTTACGGAGATCTTATCGCACTATCAAGCTATCATTCTGGGTACAAATGAATTCAAGTATTTTAAGTCCATGGCATGTATAGGGACTTAGTCATTTTGTTAAATGTGTCATTGTGATTGTAGCCAATGTGTTGGCTTGTGATTGTCAAAGGCTTGTTCGATATTTGGCCATGTAGATTGGCTTATTTGGGCTATCATGGTTGTAAGCCTAAGTATGGATATATATGTGGTAAGGTCTTTGGTTATATGGTCATGATATGCTTGGTGAATGATAGAAATATTAATTATGACATGAATGTGAGATGTTTGGAAATGGGGTCTATTGATGAAAAGATAAAGCGATGTACAATTAGGTATCTTGAAAGTAGTCAATCATGACTTAGTAAATGTTGTGAGTATGATAGACGTTGATATTGTATTGGCATGTGTTTGTCAAAATTTTGGATGTTTGGTTACCTAAGTATGATATGTTTTGTGCCTTTAAATTGGTGTATGTGTGAACAAGGGTGGCAAATGGCTTGGTAAATAGCCTTTATTTGGTCCACACGGTGCCCCACGGGCATGAGTTTCAATCATGTGTCCCCTGCACCTTAAATAATTACAAAACAAAATGTCCAGTATCCAACACATGGGCAGAGACACGAGTGTGTGCCTTATTCGTGTGGAGGACACGACCTTGGACACGGGCGTGTGCCCTGGCCGTGTAAAGTCTACACCTATTTTATGAAAAATTATGAAAATTGAATCAACCACACAACTTAAACAAATGGGTGTGTGCTTTGGCCGTGTGACCTTAATTTGTTCATGACGTCATAAACAGAGAGTTACACGGGCTTGGAACACGGGCGTGTCCCCTACTACACGGATGTGTGCCTTGGTCCATACGGGCATGTGGCCTTGTTTCGATGAAAATTTTTCTAAGTTTTCCAAAAGTTTTCAAAGTTCTTAGTTTAGTCCCAAACCACTTCCAATGCATGTTTTAGGCCTCGTAGGATCGGTTTAGGGACGATATGAATGTTTTGAAAAGTTTTAAATTTGATTGAGAATTTATGTCTCGATTTTGAATGTTTACTTATGAATAAGTTCGGTAATGCCTCCTACCCTATCCCGGCACTGGATTTGAGTAAGGGGTGTTACATTTAGTGGTATCAGAGCTATGGTTTAGTCTATTCTCGAACTAATGTACCATATGTGAGTCTAGCTATACATGCCATATTACTACCTGTGATAGTGTGATATCTCCCGACTTTGATGAAATTATTTTGTTGAGGCAGAGATGCTTTCCAATCGAGCTATTTTCGAAAACGCTAAAAGCGATACTAAAATATTTAAAAAATGTGCTTGTGATGAGTCAAAACTTGGAAAGGTATGAATAAAAGTTCATGATATGTATGTGATGATGTGTAGAATGAAATAACCATAAGTTGAGATATACGGATAAAATGTTTTAAATGTTGCAAAAAGGATTTAGCCAGAATGACAATCCTGAATTAGCCTTTAGAACATATGTTATCGAAAGGATTTAGCTTGAATTGACAATCCTGTTATGTCATATGTGGCTCGGAAGTGTGCTCCATGAATATGTGTCAAAAGGGCACTTTTAAATATGAATTGATGGATTGTTGGCATGTATACCTTTATTATACTACCCGAGTATCCATCGAAATTACAATAGTTCAATGGGAATGATTCTTGAAATATGGAAAGGTGAAATGAAATGGAGGTTTATATTGTGATAAGATCATCCATGTTTGTTTGGCATTCATATGATGTTATGTGCCTAACTTGTTTGATTAAGTGAATGCGATAAGTAAACTTACTCAAAATTTATGAAATGTATATTTAAGTGCAATTGTTTGAATAAAGATGATCGAAAATTTCGTGTAACATAAATATGTGTGTTAATTAGCTTGAAGTGAATTATATGATTGTAAAGGTATTAGGTTGATGATGAATGCTAAGTTATATTTGTGTATTTATGAGAGTCGAGTTAGAGGCTTTACTACCTCACCCCCTTACCTATGTAGTATTTTATAATGAAATTTCACGAGATTTATATTGAATAAGCTCACAAGTGTGAAACTAACGAGCTTAGTGGTGGAGTAATTATTAATACGGGCAGAGATAAGAATAGTTTGGCCAGTGAATATAGTTCTGGAATAGACGTCAAATTATTCTAAAGATTATTCAGATTAGGCAATGTCACGGCTAAAGAAAAAGTTAGTCTCAACTAATTGACTCATTTAGGTATGGTGTCTAAAGTATGTATTTGCTGGAATTTCTTCCGGATTGATTTCCATTAGTGAATGGAATAATATGGGATTAATGATAACAGAATTAGTCCGAGAAATGATACATGAGTTGTAAAGATGTTTGTGTGTAACAATTGTAGTTGAATAGATTATGATAATCTTTCCTAAGTATTCTATATATTCGTTTGTCCTCTGGGGTTTATGTAGTTGTTCATTCTCTAATGAAATTTTTATCGTATGAGTTTATGATCAACATATCTTATCTCTCTTTGGGGTTCTATTCTATTATATTGAGAACAAAAGTTGATAGTGAAAATTTATGTGAGGTTATTCTTCTATTTCTACTGGATGTTGCTTTGTTTTATATACATATTTGGAAAATATATTATCTCTGTTACAATTTATTCCAGAGCGTATAAGCATTGTTTTTCTTCTGGTTTTCTCAGAGAAATCATCGAGATCTTTATTATTTTCTTATTAGTTATGTTCTTGGACTTCCAGTATGGTATCACATCTTGGATTTCTTTATCTCGGTTTTCTCGTCATCCTTATTTTGTAAATTATCAATCATGACTCATCTTTAAAGTGTGTTCTTTGGCTTGTGATAACTATTTTTATTATGGTTGAATTTCTGGTCGATCATAGGAACGTGGTAATTTTGGTATCAGGATTTCTCTAGTTTTTGTGAAAGGAATTAACATCAGCAAAGGTATAGATAGTGGAAGCTCAAGCTCAAATGGTACGATAGTTTTCTTTTCTCAGGTAAGTTTAATTAAGATCAATGAGTTCAATCAAGATATTTTGTTTCCTTGAGCTAATGCAGTTGTAAAGATCTTTGACTAGCATGTGAGTAAATTTTAAAAGATTGTATGTTTGAGTTGTTTTAATAGCATGAAGAAGGAAGTATTTTGATATGATATTATTTGATAGTTGAGATCGACTCAATTATTTTTTCATCTGAACGAGCTAGTTAGTTGAAAAGGTAATTTGAGTCCTATGCATTTAAGTTTATCCTCAGGTAAGAAGATAAAATTTTGTACATTCATGGGTAAAATTTACAAACAGTCTGAATGAAGAATTTATATTAAAAAAGGTGTGATACAGAGACATACCTATTAGATCGGTTCTAATCGATTGATATTATTATGAGTTAAAGCTATTTTGATTGATAAAGTTATCACATTTGTGAAAGTTTGAATGGTTTATAAGTGTTAGCAAAGTTGAAAATAGTTGAAGGTATTGTTAACCGAAGCACTGATTCTTAGTCCAATTTAAATTGAGTAAAGAATTTGTGAATTTTTCAGTGATGCACTATCAAACGGATTGGAATGTGTTTAATACAAGAATGTAAAGTGATAGTTTATACTTTCAGATGAAGAAAGTCACATGAAAGAACTGTCCGACGGGTGATTTAAAGTCGGCCACTTTTTATGTCTGTGTTGAGAATTTGATGGCGTTGGTTGACCGACGAAAAATGTCATATGTTTCCTGATCCCAAGAGTTCAAAGTATCTAATGTCACAGAAGGAATCTGAATTTAAAGCAACATAGACGGCTTGAACTATTGAAAGATTGTGAGCAGTTATCGAATAACCTTTGAGAAAGCAGATGTAGTTGCAAATGCTTGAATGGAAAAATCTTTGATTATTTTGTGAGTATTTGATACATTATTAATCTTATTTGATGACAGTCTGAATCTAGCAAAATTAGAAGCTAAATTCATATTGTCTTTGCAAGATTGAGAACCTCAGGAATGTAACAGTGAGTGATAAACTAAACGAGTACAGTGTGAGACGACTTTTGATTCTAAATTTTAGGTCGGATCTGATGACTATTATCATTATTCCGAGATAGAATTTGAGCACTGAATAATTCAAAACTTATGCAAAAATTTTGTACAAAGCTTCGTACTAGCTCGTTTGTTCATTTTGGGAGTAATAAAATGTATAGTTATTTGAAATAGATGTTCTGATGATCGGGTATGTAACATGGTAGATTAGTTGAGTTATATGTTTTAGCGACTATCCGATTGGAAATCATACAGAAAGGAAAAGTGATTCGAGGTAGTTTAGAATCTACTTCAGATTGTTCGAGAATGTATGTGAATTTGAAACATGGGGATATGAAATTCCCATTCAGCGATAACATATTTCTGAAAGTATAGCCTTGGAAAAAGGATTCGAAATGTGTTTTGTGAATCTATGTTGTGATGGTATTGATTGGACTCTTTGGATATGAATTCTCGGATAGAGATTAAGGTTTAGTCGATGAGTTGTATAATGAAGAATCGATCGAAATTTTGACACGAGAGATTAATAGTTGAGAAATAAAAGCATAACCTTAGTGAGGGTTCTTTGGCAGTGTCACGAGACAAAGGAGTCTATATGGAAATCGAACTTATTTTTCAGTAAGATTTTCGAGGACGAAAATCCCTAAAAGGGGGAGAGTTATAACAGCCTGATTTTGGGTCTAGTCAGAATAGTGGTTTCGGGACAACAAATTTGACACAATAAAATTTGATCTTATTATATTTTTATGGTCTACAATTTTATGGAATTGTTTCATGAAAATTTCATTAAAAAATTTTGACGATTGGGCACTCAATTTAGTCAAAAGAACTAAATTGTAAAAAGTGCAAAAGTTAAGTTCTACATGCTAGAGGTGTCTAATTACTATGAAATTTAAAATTGAAGGTCCTTAGATGGTAACTAGACCATTGGTTAAGTTAGTGTACAAAAATAGACATAAAGTAAGAGAATTGTTATGTTTTAAGTTAGGGGCATTTTGGTCATTTGGTTAATAAAAGGATTAAAAAGCCAAATTAAAAGCCAATTTTTGTCCATCTTCTACCTCATGCCCGAAACTTGCAAGGAGAAGACATAGCTAGGGTTTTCCAAGCTTCCAAGCTCGATTGACAGTCTGTTCTAGCCCCGTTTTTAATGATTTTTACTTTTTTGAAATTCTTGTAACAAGATCTACCTATTTCTACCACTAATTTGAGAAAAGATCAAGGTCTAGGGTTTGACCCATGTTGGATATTTGTGTATTTTGATGTTTAATGGTAGATTATGCAAATTTGATGTTGATTAAACGACTTTTGCTAAGTGATTTTCGGTGAAAATGTCAATAAGGACCTATTTGTAAAAGTCCAAAAATGAGTAGAAATGTAACACCCCAAACCCGGCCTATGCGTTTAAGACCAGACTTGGCATGCCACACAATTCGAACTTACGTCCAGTCATCAATGCTTTTAATGAAAACAATTCTTCAAAACGATTTTGAAGATGGAGTTTATCAAAAATCGAGATTTATTTGAAAGCCATGATTTTAAAACATAAGAGTTTACAATTTGATTTTAGAGAAATAATTGGTTAAAACTTAAATAATTGGTTGAAATAAATTTATAAAAGAGTTTTCACAAAATTTTACGAGTGAGTGATATTTAAGAAAAACCCCTTTTATCATAAGTTTAAGAAAACATTTATAAAAAATTAAACAACCCCATTTAAGTAACTAAAAATATTAAAATCCATCCACGCATAAAAATCCATAAAAATAATACAGAGGCCTTATTACATCGCAATTGAAATAGTACTTAAATAAAAATACTTAAAAGAAGTTCAAAGGTTTTATAACTCATCATTCGTAGTATGGCCTCCACACGAAGTCATCCCTGGCCCAAGCCTCCATCAATTATTATTACCTGAGAAGGGTAAGAAAAACGGGGTGAGTTACTTAGAACTCAATGTGTAATCCACTTACCGTGTTCACTGGGCCAAAACCATTTAAGCAATTAGTTGGGCTTGAGCCCATTTACAAATATACAATATAAAAATAATGCATGTGATATGCAATTCCCAACCAAGCCTAATTTCCATCCGCTACACACCACCCGTACCAACCAACACACCTGTGGAGATCAAGTCAACCCACCCCGTCAACACACCAATAGCAGGCATTAAGACAATTATAATATTTGTGGCAGAGCCGCCGAACTAGATTGTGACAGAGTCACCGAACTAGAGGCATTAAGCCATTTAAAATATTTGTGGCAGAGCCATCAAACTACATTTTGGCAACAGACCTTTCTTTTCTTCGTCAATTACCCCAACCCATGCAGTCATGTATATATAGATAATGCATAACAATATATTCATAAGGTAAATTTCAACAAAAAGCCCATATTACAAGTTATCAATTTGGCCCATTAGTCAAAATAGAAATTTTGGCCCATTTAACGATCTAGCAAACTTTGACCCATTTAATGATCTAGCAAATTTTGGCCCATTTATCACATGAGGCCCTTTTCAAAATTTTCTCACTTGGCCAGCTTATCAAAAATAATCCATAAGGCCCAAAATGTCATTTTTTTACAATATAACCCATTAAGGGCAAATCTGTAATTTTTCCACAACTTTAATACCGTTTTCATGCATTCACATAAAAAGTGCTAATATTTCGTAATTTCCAATTTTACTGATTTTACAATTTTTATTCTATGCTTACGGTATAATATAACCCATGAGATAAGTGTGAAGTTACACACCTAATTACGGTGAGAATTATACCTTCCCGCTCGTCGATACCTAAATATTTATCACGCTTGATTAGAACACTAATATTTAATAAAAACTATACTATTGATAAACAATCTAGATCTTTACCCTCAAAATCTCAAATGACAATTATTTGTCGGTTCTCCTCGGTTGACGGTTCACAACCCAATGGGAAATCCCGAACCGCTAATGGCTCCAAACTACGAACAATTTTGAATAATTGATTCTCCTCGAATGAGGGTCCACAACTCGGTGGAAAGTCTCAAATTCCCAAAATAGCCCTTCTCTTGAATTTAGGGGGAATAGTGGAACCACCCCTCTTTCAAATGCTATTAACAACTCTTTTCGTCCCTATCTTGCTTGCCTTAAAATCCCGAGTGATTTCCAAAGGATTCCTATACGTGAAAACTTTCGGTTATAACAAATCCCAATAATAGTCATTGATAAAAATGAGAGTGATCAAAAATCCTTGAAGAGTTCCTTCTTACCTTGCTAAATATGATCCGAACTTGAATAACTTTCAAGATGACTTGACAAGATAGTGGTTCGGCCCTCCATTATCTTACGATTATCCAAAGCTTAATGAAAGAAATGATTGAGAACAAGGTCAAAGAAGAATAAGAGATTCGACAATGATATAATAGATAGGAAAATAAATTTTGGCTATGGGGATGGTAACAAGCATTCAGCCATGGAAGGAAAATGAAGGAAGGATGTGTTTGAATGGTAAATAAAATGGAGAGGAAAAGAGCATAGAAAGAAGAGCAAAGAAAATGGAGATGAGAGGTTTGTATTTCGGTTCTCAAGGATGGAAGATGAATCAAAAAGAAACTTTGAGACCAAAATGTATTCGGCAATGAAGAGGAAAAAGAGAAGAAAAGAAATGGTCCTTGATGGCTATGTGGTTTCAGTCACAAAGAGAAGAAAAAAAAGGTTTGGAGAGAATAAATAACTTAAGACCAAAATGGTCAAAAGAAATGGAAAAAAGAAACAATTGCTTACTCAAAGTTTATGGCACATTCGGCTAGTGAGAGGGAAAATTAGAGAGAAAAAATTTGATAAAAACACCAAATGACCAAATGGAAAATGTGCTCATCAAGCACCTAATCCTACCAAACTAACACCAAAAATCGGCCATCCCCCCTAGCCCCCTATGCCGTCCACATTCATGGTCAAAAAGGCCATTCAAAAGTTTCCAAAACACCTTCCCTTATTTCAAGCCTTATGTCCCCCTTACATACCAAAACCTTTTGATTCCTTACCTTAAGTTAACACTTGCCTTTTTCCCTTAGTCTACTTTCCATAAAAGAATTAGTCCAACCTTACCATAAGTAAGGCTTGACCGACACATGCCATATAAATGTAAAAATAAAAGTCACCAAAATGCTATCCATGGGATTCGAACCTCTCCCCTCAAGCAATCACTCATGTGCCAACACCACCTTGCTACTAGTTCATCTTATGCTAGCTTTTTACACTTAAATTACCTTAAGCATCAGGATCACTTATTCCACTTCGATAAAATTCTCATTACTAAAAATTATTCTACTTCCAAATAATTTCGTGCCTTCTCAAGGCTATATTAAACACACAAAATTTAATCATTCACAAGCTAAACACCAAAACATGCAACATATCGATACTCAGATTTTTAGGATGTTACAAGAAAAGTGTGATTAAATGAGAAATGTGGGCTGTTATAAGTATGAAAATGGTTCAGCTAGGCTTGGGTTTTAAATAAATTGAATGAAACTCATTACACAAGCCTAGGGACTAAAATGTAAAAATGTCAAACTTTAGGGGCAAAATGTAATTTTTGTCATAATGTGATTTTGTGCTAATTTGAATTGTATAATGATTGAATAAGTTAAATGTGATATTATATATCAAGAAAAACGAGGTTTGAACCTAGAACGAGGGAAAAATAAGTATTTGATGATTTAATCCTTTTCGCCAATTTTTATGTCGAGGTAAGTTTGTATGTAAATAATGCAACATTATAATTGTATTTATAATGACTTGTTATTGTATGAATTGTATGATTGACTCTATGGATGAAATTGACAAAGTTTCGACAAGTGAGTAAATCTCGGTTGAACCTTAGGAATAGTTAGGATACAAATGTCATGACATTAGGGTCACTAAGAATACGTGTAAGACCATATATGGTATATGGCATCAATATAAGACTTCGTGTATGTAACATCCTTAAAAAGGGGTCTCTGCATTTTGCATGTGGTTGCATGGGTTGGTAAGTATGCTGTGTTGGTTTGATATGTCTTGGGGTATAGGCATGACCTTGGGTTAGTCTTGGGTCATGGCTAAAAATTTTTTTTAGCACTTAAGAAGAAAGAGCTAGAATAATTAGGGGTTAAAGGAATTTATTGGCGGATTTGGACACAAGAACTACCTTGGTGAAGTAGCAAAGGAGGCGCCAATAAGGTGCTTGGGTGAT
This sequence comes from Gossypium rotundifolium, assembly GCA_025506655.1. Taxonomy (NCBI): domain Eukaryota; kingdom Viridiplantae; phylum Streptophyta; class Magnoliopsida; order Malvales; family Malvaceae; genus Gossypium; species Gossypium rotundifolium. The sequence goes on along the minus strand of CP106734.1, from coordinate 118,466,092 downwards.
GACGCCATAGGGAGCAAAGAGGACCTTGGTTCGAGCTACAGAAATCCCTTTCTGCTCATTTATTTTTGACGCCACAGGCAAGCAAAGGTGTGCTCAGGTAGGACTCTGTTGGAGGGATATGGATTAGGCTAACTTTAAGTGATATGTGTAGGACTCATTCAAACAAGTTTGAATGAGTGGATGAGAGGAATTCAAGGCAAGGTGAGGGGGGCGGCTATGAGTGGGAGTCTTGAAGAGTTGGCCGAATGGGGGACTGTGGGCAAGGGGACTATCAGTTTTGGGGAGCTTTTGGTATAGCCGAATGTCCCTCTAAGTCTTTTAGTTTTATTTTATTTCTTTTCCTCCTCAAAGTGCTTGGCCGAATCTTCTTCTCCCCATCTCTCTCTCTCTCTCTCTTTTCCTTCTTTTCATTCTTGCTCAAAACTGAAACCATCTTAGTCCACTTCACCTTTTCTTTTTCTCAAACCCTTGTACCAAAATCTTCATCCTCTTCCCTTGCCGAATCTTCCCTCTCCCATTCCATATTTTCTTTTCCATTCTCTTTTTTTCACTTTAGCCGAACCCCATTTGTTTCTCTTCTATGAACCATAGCCGAATCTCCCTTCATCATCAACTCTTTGTCGAATTTCCCCTCTTTCTTCTACTGTCATTTTGGCCGAATATTAACCAAGAGCAGCTCTTTTTTGGGTTCTTCTCTAATCAGATTGGAAGAGGGTAAATGTTCTTGGCCGAATCTCTATTATTTCCTTTCCCTTTTCTCTGTCGACTCACATGGGGACAAAAGCTGAATTTCGGCATTTGGGGACATGATTCCTAATCATCTATGAAAATTAATTTCTCCTAGGTTCTTCGGGATTTGAAGTAGTAGATCGGGGTTGTTTATTCTCTGCCAACTGATTTCTTCTAGTTTGTGGTAAGGGTTCATGTCAATCTATCCTGTCAATCATTCTTTTGGAAAGTCGAAGGCTATTGAGATTTAGTGTTGATGTTGGCCGATTGTAGGGGGGAGATCAGTTTCGCATACCTTGAGTTGTGGCTAATATCTGAGGAGCGTTAAGGTAAGGATTGGGGTTCCATGCGTTAACCCTTCGAGTTTTTTAGTTTGGCCGAATGGCCTTATTACTGATTTTGGTTTGTCCGAATGTAGGGACAAAAGGGATCTAGTGCAGTAGATCGGGTCTTCGAGATTTAGTGATTTCGTTAGTAACAGGTATGTAACGCTTACACACTTTTTTAGTATAATATGTCTATTATGTTCTGTTATAGCCAATGAAATCGGTGAATATGCCTTGTGGGTATGAGCTTGAATTCTGGGTAAGTCCCCTGTCGTGTGATATTTGATATACATCATCATGTTATTATTATATGCTACGCTATACGTTATTTGCATCATCATATGTTTTATGCCACGATTGATATAGACATGATGGTGGGTTTGATGAGAGGAGGGGGATAATTTATTTTGGACTGTCACCAGTGGTTTTGACCACACGATGGGTTGGCCCCGTCTTGATATTATAAATTGTGACTAAGTCCTAGTGGTTTTGACCACCAGTGGTTTTGACCACATATGAATTTGTGACTCGTCCCAGTGGTTTGGTACCACAGTGGGTTGGCCCCACATGTTGAATACGGGATTGTCATCAGTGGTTTTGACCACACGATGGGTTGGCCCCATCACTTGGTTTGTGACCCCGATCATCAGTGGTGTTGACCACACTTATATATATTTGTGACTACGGTCACCAGTGGTTTTGACCACTAGTGGTTTTGACCACACGGGGTAGTTAAAGAAAATTGGATGGTTAGGTTATGGGTTGCATGATTTGCATGATCTGCTAATGATTTGTGTAAGTGCTTGCACTATCGGGTTGGGGATTTATACACTGAGTCTTGGTGACTCACCCCTTCCCTTATATTTTAGCAGATGAGGCGTAGATTGCGGATACGAAGCTGGGAAGGACTTGAGGCGGCCATGCATGTTCGTTGGATTTTGATTTCTTTTAGTTACTATTTCAATTTTATTAATTTTCTTTAAATTTGGTTTTGGGTTTTGTAATAAGGCCGCTAAGTTTTATTTTGGGTTTCTATTATTTGCTAATATTTTGACTATGTTATACCTATGTTGGATATATGGTCTTGTTAAATTAACCGGTAAAAAACAATGTTTTCAAAACTATAACTCCCTCATTTTTTTAAAAACATTGCCATCGGGTAACACCACTTAAAAGATGATAACAAAGATAACTTGAATGTTTTTCTAAAACTTGCAACAATAAGTAGATTTTCAAGAAAGGATTTCTAAACTTTTCGTACTACAAAAGGGTTTCCTAAGAAAATTATCTGACAAACTTTCGTTTTTAAAAGGTTATTACTCAGTGGGATGCCAGATCCGGTTGTGGTGTGCTGACCGGGTTTAGGTGTTATAATTTTGGTATCAGAGCCAAGTTCAAAAGCTCGGCTGTGGGTTCAAGGCCCAAAATGTTTTAAAGTAGGGTCTTGAAAAGTTTTATGGAAAAGGTACATGGGTTGAACAGCATGGCACCGAGTCTCCGACACCAATATCCCTAACTATTGTGTGAATTATATGTAGGGAAAATGGGTATTTTGGGGTCGTAGAATAGTAGATTAGGAGTTACTGAACCCTAGGAATAGCTTACTCCAACACAAATTACATAAGACTTAAAGATCCACTAAACAAACCTGTGAGTTTGTCACTGAGTTAATGGTGTGGCAACCGTTGTGCGCATGTCTAGGAATGGATCCAGGGGGAGCTTGGTATTTAAACAGTCCTAGTGACTCACCTCCTCTTCACTCGAATCCTACCTGGTGCGTAGTGACTGTTCACCCTAGCTAAGACGACTTATTCACAGGCCGAATTTAATAATTAAAACGCGAAAGGGACCAGCCATCCTGTTTTGTAACATTCTAAAAATTAAACCTTGATTTTGAAATTGCCACAGTAACCTTGATTTAAGAAATGACCAAAATACCCCTGATTTGGAAAATAACCAAAATACCCCTAATTTGGAAAATGACCAAAATACCCCTGATTTGAAAGATGACCAAATTACCCCTGACTTGTAAAAATTTCCAGAATACCCTCAGTATGGAAAATTGCTAAAGTACCCTCGAAGTGAAAATTTTCAAAACACTCTTATTTTGTAAAATCACCTGGAATCGTATTTTGGGAAAAAATTACGAAAATACCCCTGGTTTATGAAATTACCAAAATACACCCAATTTCTGAAACTTTTGAAATATCTACGATTTGTAAAGGTTCTCGAATTAACCCTATTTTATTACTAAAAATACCCCGATAGGTTAAATTACAGAAATACCCTGAGTAGTGAAATGACAGAATACCCCTACAAGTGGAATAAGGGTAGAGGACTAGAAATGAAAACTTTGTGATGATCGAAAGAACCACTACCAAATTACTTCACATAAAACTTATCCGTGGGTAATTAGTGGAATAGAAGCTAATTCATAAAAAAATTTCTTAAGCAGATAAATTACGATTATAGACATGAGTACTAGGGGGCGTGATCGTAATGTGCGAGGACGTGGTAGAGGTAGAATGATCGTATCGGAATCGGTTAGGTCTAGACAATGGTTAGAAAATGAGATACCACCACCACCAGCTACTGGCGTTGAGTACCGAGGATCGGGACGGGGATGATGCGATTGTCATGAGCGATCTACGAAAGTGCTTGAGAGAGTGGCTGGAGTAGATGGAGGTGCGGGAGCTCAAAAATCCATATCTGAGCGACTTCGAACCAATGGGCTGAAGTATTCCGAGGTGTGTCTGGTGTGGCACCCAATACAATTGAGTATTGGTTGGAAGCGACGAACGAATCATGGATGATTTGGATCTGACGGCTGAGGAAAAGCTAAAATGAGTAGTGTCACTTCTTCGAGATGAGTCATATCAGTGGTGGCTCATGGTTCGGGATGGGGCTGCAACGGATGATCTTACTTGGGATTATTTCAAGGCAGCTTATCAGAAAAAGTATGTCGGGACTAGTTACATTGATGCGCAGAGGAAGGCATTCCTAAGGCTGGTTCAGGGGAGTAAGTCCGTATCAAAATACGAGGCAAAATTCTTAAGGTTGAGCCGATATGATCGGGGCATCATAGCAACAGAGCATGAGTGATGCGTCAGGTTCGAGGACGGGTTAAGGGATGATTTGAGGTTGCTGATTGCTCCACAGTAGGAGAGAGAATTTATGGTCTTAGTAAAAAAGGCCAAAGTTGTTGAGGAAGTGAAATAGTCGGTAAGACGAAATCAGGACTGGGGATGGAGTAAAAGGAATTATGGATCATCTGGGTCTGTGGGGAATTAGCAGAAACGGGTAGATATAGTGGGCTGAATCAAGCTACTAGGTCTACTGCTGCTGATACTCAGTGGCCGCCACGATGTGCTCGATGTGGGAAGTCTTACACGGGGGAATGTTGGACTAGAAATAGGGGATGCTTTGAGTGTGGATCGATGGGGCACCAAGTGAGGGATTTTTCAGAGAGGTCAGTTAGGTTACTGTCTGGGGATCAGAATCGTACTCAGAATAGGAAGGATGATCAGCAGCCACAGAGGGGTCGTGGTACTGGTAGGGGAGGTAATGGCTCTGGTAGATGCTGTGGAGCACCAAGCAGAGGTGCAGGTGGTACAGAGGCTAGACAGCCTGGACTGGTCTATGCAGTGAGGCGTCAAGAGGGGGGTGACACACCGGACGTCATAACCGGTACGTTCTTAATCTTCGAATTTCCTTATAATACTTTGATAGATGTGGGTTCGACATACTCGTATGTAGCCAGTAGCATAGTGGAAACTATGAACTTAGACTCTGAGATTACTTCTAGGAAGATGACTGTGATAAGCCCTTTAGGTTACTCTGTAGAAGTAAGTAAACTATATAGGGATGTACCCCTAGAACTTCAAGGGGTCGTGTTCTTGGCGGATTTGATGGAACTGTCATTTGGGGAGTTCGATCTGATTCTCGGATGGATTGGCAGATGAAGTACCAGGCCAGTTTGGATTGCGCGGCTAAGCGCATGGTGTTGAGGACAATGGAAGGTGGGGAGGTGGTGATGATAGGTAATAGGAGAGATTACTTATCCAATGTGGTCTCCGTACTGAAGGCGGAGAAAATGGTCAGGAAGGGTTGTGAGGCGTTTCTGGTTCGGGTGTGTGCCATGGAGGCCAAGGAGTCAGCAGTGGAGAATGTCCAAACAGTAAAGGAATTTGCTTATGTATTTCCTGAAGAACTTTTGGGTTTGCCTCCGGATCGGAATATAGAATTCGGTATAGATTTGTTACAGTGAGGCGCGCAAGGTGTCTATATACAGATAGAATGGCGCCAAAAGAATTGGTGGAGCTGAAGGTTCAAATCCAAGAGTTGTTGGACCGAGGTTTCATTGGACCAAGTATATCTCCTTGGGGAGCACCCATGCTCTTTGTTAAGAAAAAAGATGGTACAATGCTGATGTGTATAGTTTACCGCCAGCTGAATAAGTTGACGATAAAAAATAAGTATCTGTTGCCCAGGATTGACGACTTGTTTGATCAACTTAAGGGTGCATCAGTTTTCTTGAAGATAAATCTCAGGTCGGGGTACCATCAACTCAAAGTGAAGGAGGCTGATGTTCATAAGACGGCATTCCGTACTCGGTATGGGCATTACGAGTTTCTGGTGATGTCGTTCGGGTTAACCAATGCACCGACAGCATTCATGGACTTGATGAATCGGGTGTTCCAGCAGTACTTGGACCAGTTTGTTGTAGTATTTATAGAAGACATATTAGTGTACTTAAGGACGGAGGAGGATCATGATATGCACTTGCGGGTGGTTTTGCAAATTCTGAGGGAGAAGCAGCTATTTGTCAGATTTAGTAAGTGTGAGTTCTGGCTTAGGGAAGTAACTTTCTTGGGTCACGTAGTATCCACTGAAGGGATTAGAGTGGACCCTCGTAAGATTGAGGCGGTGTTGGATTGGAAATTACCTAGGTCGGTTGTAGAAATTTGGAGTTTTCTAGGTCTGGCGAGGTATTACTGAAGATTTGTGGAAGGATTTTCTCTAATTGCGGCGTCGTTGACCAAATTATTAAGGAAAGGAGTTCTATTTGTGTGGTCGGAGAAACAACAAGAAAGTTTTGACAAGTTGAGGAAGATTTTGACGGAAGCTCGGTTACGGTTGACCGAGGCGTAAAAGGTATTCACGGTCTCTTGTGATGCATCACATCTTGGCTTGGGATGTGTCTGATGTATGAAGGAAAGTAGTGGCGTCTGGCGTCTCGTATTTGAGACCACATGAGGGTAACTACCCGACGCATGACTTGGAGTTGGCTACGGTGGTTTTTGCCTTGAAGATTTGGAGGCATTATTTGTACGGGGAAAAGTCAATAGTCTACACGGACCACAAGAGTTTGAAGTATCTTTTGATGTAGAAGGATTTAAATTTGATACAGCGAAGGTGGATTGAGTTGTTGAAAGACTACAACTGTTCGATTGAATACCATCCGGGTAAGGCTAACATAGTGGCTGATGCGTTAAGCTGTAAGGTGGTAGCAGACTTGTGAGCGATGTTTGCTCACCTTAGTCTGTATGACAATGGGAGATTGTTGGCAGAATTGGAAGTAAAGCTGACTTGGGTAGAGCAGATTAAGGAGAAACAGTTAGTGGATGAGGTTTTGAATGCTCGGAGGTTGGAAGTACAGAATAGGGATTTGGAACGTTACAGCTTGACTCACGATGGAGTGTTGTGTTTTCAAAGGAGGGCATGTATGCCGAAAGACATCAAGTTGAGGCAAAAGGTTCTTCAGGATGCACATAGCAGCCCATACGCTATGCATCCTTGAGGTAGCAAGATGTATCGGGATTTGCAAAAGTAGTTCTGGTGGCTAGGGCTGAAGCGAAAAGTGACTGAATTTGTGGGTAAGTGTCTGACGTGTTAGCAGGTCAAAGCTGAACATCAGCTGCCATCAAGTTTACTACAGCCGGTGAAGATTCCTCAATGGAAGTGGGAAAGGATTAACATGGACTTTGTCAGTGGGCTACCCCTCACGCCTAGTAAGAAGGACTCAGTCGGGTGATTGTGGACCGCCTGACCAAATCAGCTCATTTTATATCGGTGACAGTTGATTATTCGCTTGAGAAGTTAGCTAAGTTGTATGTGGCTGAGATAGTAAGGTTGCATGGAGTGCCAATGTCAATTATCTCGGATAGGGATCCTAGGTTCACGTCGAGGTTCTGGAGAGCTTTGCATCAAGCTTTAGGAATGAGGTTGGATTTCAGCACAGCTTTTCACCTACAATCTGATGGACAGTCTGAAAGAGTAATCCAGATTTTAGAGGATATGCTAAGGGGCTGTGTTCTGGATTTCAGTGGTAGTTGGGAGGAGTATCTACCATTGGCAGAATTCACTTATAACAATAGTTATCAAGCAAGTATCCAGATGGAACCATATGAGGCACTGTATGGACAGAAGTGTCGTACTCCTACCTGTTGGACAGAATTGGGTGAAAGGTAGATTTTGGGTTCAGAGTTGGTGGCGGAAACTGAGGATAAGGTTAAGGTGATTTAGACTCGTCTTAAGGAAGCGTTAGACAGGCAGAAGTCTTACGCCGATATAAAACGCAGAGATATAAAGTATGCAGTGGGTGATAAGGTTTTTGAAGGTATCGCCATAGAAGAAAGTGTTGAGATTTGGGCAAAAGGAAGCTAAGCCCTAGGTTTATCGGGTTGTACATGGTATTAAAGCGAGTAGGACCGATAGCTTATCATCTCGAGATGCCGACAGAGTTAAGTCAGATTCACGATGTCTTTCATGTTTCGATGCTTGGGCGATATCGGTTAGATCCGTCACACATTGTGCCAGTTTCGGAGATTGAAGTGAGCTCGGACTTGTCTTTCGAGGAGGAACCGATATAGATTTTGGATCGGGATGTCAAGGTCTTGCGTAGGAAGTCAGTTCCCTTGGTGAAAGTTTTATGGCGAAACCATGGTACAGAGGAGGCCACGTGGGAACTTGAGGATGTGATACGATAGCAATACCCTCAGCTCTCCTGATCAGGTAATTTCGAGGCCGAAATTATTTTTAAGGGGGTAAACTGTAACATCCTTAAAAAGGGGTCTCTGTATTTTGTATGTGGTTGCATGGGTTGGTAAGTATGCTGTGTTGGTTTGATATGTCTTGGGGTCTAGGCATGACCTTGGGTTAGTCTTGGGCCATGGCTAAAAATTTTTGTTTTAGCACTTAAGAAAAATGAGCTAGAATAATTAGGGGTTAAAGGAATTTATTGGCGGATTTGGACACAAGAACTACCTTGGTGAAGTGGCAAAGGAGGTGCCACTAAGGCACTTGGGTGATGACGCCACAGGGAGCAAGGAGGACCTTGGTTCGAGCAGCCAAAATCCCTTTCTGCTCATTTATTTTTGATGCCACAGGCAAGCAGAGGTGTGCTCAGGTAGGACTCTGTTGGAGGGATATGGATTAGGCTAACTTTAAGTGATAGGTGTAGGACTCATTCAAACAAGTTTGAATCAGTGGATGAGAGGAATTGAAGGCAAGGTGAGGGGGCGGCTATGAGTGGGAGTCTTGAAGAGTTGGCCGAATGGGGGACTGTGGGCAAGGGGCTATCGATTTTGAGGAGCTTTTGGTATAGTCAAATGTCCCTCTAAGTCCTTTAGTTTTATTTTTCTCAAAGTGCTTGGCCGAATCTTCTTCTCCCCCATCTCTCTCTCTCTCTTTTCCTTCTTTTTATTCTTGCTCAAAATCGAAACCATCTTAGTCCACTTCACCTTTTCTTTTTCTCAAACCCTTGTGCCGAAATCTTCATCCTCTTCCCTTGTCGAATCTTCCCTCTCCCATTCCATATTTTCTTTTCCATTCTCTTATTTTCACTTTAGCCGAACCCCATTTGTTTCTCTTCTATCAACCATAGCCGAATCTCCCTTCATCACTCAACTCTTTGCCGAATTTCCCCTCTTTCTTCTAGTGTCATTTTGGCCGAATATCAACCAAGAGTAGATCTTTTTCGAGTTCTTCTCTAATTAGATTGGAAGAGGGTAAGTGTTCTTGGCCGAATCTCTGTTATTTCCTTTCTCTTTTCTCTGTCGACTCACATGGGGATAAAAGTCGAATTTTGACATTTGGGGACATGATTCCTAATCATCAATGAAAATTAATTCTCCTAGGTTCTTTGGGATTTGAAGTAGTAGATCGGGGTTGTTTATTCTCTGCCAACCGATTTCTTCTAGTCTATGGTAAGGGTTCATGTCAATCTATCCCGTCAATCATTCTTTTGAAAAGCCGAAGGCTATTGAGACTTAGGGTTGATGTTGGCCGATTGTGGGGGGAGATCGGTTTGCATACATTGAGTTGTGGCTAATATTTGAGGAGCGTTAAGGTAAGGATTGGTGTTCCATGCGTTAACCCTTCGGGTTTTGTTAGTTTGACCGAATGGCCTTATTACTAATTTTGGTTTGTCCGAATATAGGGACAAAAGGGATCTAGTGCAGTAGATCGGGTCTTCGAGATTTAGTGATTTCGTTAGTATCAGGTGTGTAACGCTTACACACTTTATTAGTATAATATGTCTATTATGTTCTGTTATAGCCAATGAAATCAGTGAATAGGCCTTGTGGGTATGAGCTTGAATTCCGGGTAAGTCCCCTGTCATGTGATTTTTGATATACATCATCATGTTATTGTTGTATGCTATGCTATACGTTATTTGCATCATCATATGTTTTATGCCACGATTGATATGGACATGATGGTGGGTTTGATGAGAGGAGGGGGATGATTTATTTTGGACTGTCACCAGTGGTTTTGACCACACGACGGGTTGGCCCCGTCTTGATATTATAAGTTGTAACTAAGTCCCAGTGGTTTTGACCACCAGTGGTTTTGACCACATATGAATTTGTGACTCGTCCCAGTGGTTTGGTACCATAGTGGGTTGGCCCCACATGTTGAATATGGGATTGTCATCAGTGGTTTTGACCACACGATGGGTTGGCCCCATCACTTGGTTTGTGACTCCGGTCATCAATGGTTTTGACCACACTTATATATATTTGTGACTACGGTGACCAGTGGTTTTGACCACCAGTAGTTTTGACCACAGGGGTAGTTAAAGGAGATTGGATGGTTAGGTTATGGGTTGCATGATTTGCATGATTTGCTAATGATTTGTGTAAGTGCTTACACTATCGGGTTGGGGATTTATACACTGAGTCTTGGTGACTCACCCCTTCCCTTATATTTTTGCAGATGAGGTGTAGATTATAGATACGGAGCCGGGAAGGACTTGAGGCGGCCTTGCATGTTCGTTGGGTTTTGATTTATTTTGGTTACAATTTCAATTTTATTAATTTTCTTTAAATTTGGTTTTGGGTTTTGTAATAAGGCCGCTAAGTTTTATTTTGGGTTTCTATTATTTGCTAATATTTTGACTATGTTAAACCTATGTTGGATATATGGTCTTGTTAAATTAACCGGTAAAAAGTAATGTTTTCAAAACTATAACTCCCTCGTTTTTTTTAAAAACATTGCCATCGGGTAACACCACTTAAAAGATGATAACAAAGATAACTTGAATGTTTTTCTAAAACTTGCAACAATAAGTAGATTTTCAAGAAAGGATTTCTAAACTTTTAAGATCGCAAAAGGGTTTCCTAAGAAAATTATCAAACAAACTTTCGCTTTTAAAAGGTTATTACTCAAGTGGCATGCCAGATCCGGTTGTGGTGTACTGACCGGGTTTGGGGTGTTACAATTTTGGTATCAAAACCAAGTTCAAAAGCTCGGCTGTGGGCCTGAGGCCCAAAATGTTTTAAAGTAGGGTCTTGAAAAGTTTTATGGAAAAGGTACATGGGTTGAACAGCATGGCACCGAGTCTTCGGCACCAATCCACCCAGGTAAGTATCCCTAACTATTGTGTGAATTATATGTGGGGAAAATGGGTATTTTGGGGTCGTAGAATAGTAGATCGGGAGTTATTGAACCCTAGGAATAGCTTACTCCAACACAAATTACATAAGACTTAAAGATCTACTAAACAAACACGTGAGTTTGTCCTTTGAGTTAAGGGTGTGTGGCAGTTAGCGCATGTCTTGGAATGGATTAGGGGAGCTTGGTATTTAAGCGGTCCTAGTGACTCACCTCCTCTTCACTCGAATCCTACCTGCTGCGTAGTGACGGTTCACCTTAGCTAAGACGACTTATTCACAGGCCGAATTTAATAATTAAAACCCAAAAGGACCGACCATCTGTTTTGTAACACTCTAAAAATTAAACCTTGATTTGAAATTGCCACAGTAACCTTGATTTAAGAAATGACCAAAATACCCCTGATTTGGAAAATGACCAAAATACCCCTAATTTGGAAAATGACCAAAATACCCCTGATTTGAAAGATGACTAAATTACCCCTGACTTGTAAAAATTTCCAGAATACCCTCAGTATGGAAAATTGCTAAAGTACCCTCGAAGTGAAAATTTTCAAAACACCCTTATTTTGTAAAATCACCTGGAATCGTATTTTGGGAAAAAATTATGAAAATACCCCTGGTTTATAAAATTACAAAAATACCCTCAATTTTTGGAACTTTTGAAATATCTACTATTTGTAAAGGTTCTCAAATTTACCCTATTTTATTACTAAAAATACCCCGATAGGTTAAATTACGAAAATGCCCTGGGTAGTGAAATGACGGGAATACCCCTACACGTGGAATAAGGGTAGAGGACTGGAAATGAAAACTTTGTGATGATCGAAAGAACCACTACCAAACTACTTCACATAAAACTTATCCGTGGGTAATCAGTGGAACAGAAGCTAATTCATAAAAAAATTTCTTAAGCAGATAAATCGCGATTATAAACATGAGTACTAGGGGGCGTGGTCGTAATGTGCGAGGACATGGTAGAGGTAGAATGACCGTATCGGACCGGTTAGGTTTGGATAAGGGTCAGAAAATGAGATACCACCACCACCAGCTTCTAGCATTGAGTACTAGGATTAGATGGGGGATGATGTAGTGTCGCAGGCGATGCTGCGAGTGCTTGAGAGAGTGGCTAGAGCAGGAGGGTGCGGGAGCTCGAAAATCTGTATATGAGCGACTCCGAACCAATGGGCTGAAGTATTCTGAGGTATGTCTGGTGTGGCACCCAATACAGTTGAGTATTGGTTGGAAGCAACAAAATGAATCATGGATGATTTGAATCTGACGGCTGAGGAAAAGCTAAAAGCAATAGTGTCACTTCTTCGAGATGAGTCATATCAGTGGTGGCTCACGGTTCGGGATGGGGCTGCAACGGATGATCTCACTTGGGATTATTTCAAGGCAGCTTATCAGAAGAAGTATGTCGGGACCAGTTACATTGATGCGCAGAGGAAGGCATTCCTGAGGCTGGTTTAGGGGAGTAAGTCCGTATCGAATACGAGGCAAAATTCTTAAGGTTGAGCCGATATGCTTGGGGCATCATAGCAATAGAGCATGAGCGATGCGTCAGGTTCGAGGATGGGTTAAGGGATGATCTGAGGTTGCTGATTACTCTACAGTAGGAGAGAGAATTTATGGTCTTAGTGAAAAAGGCCAAAGTTGCTGAGGAAGTGAAACAGTCGGTAAGACGAAATCAGGACTGGGGATGGAGTAAAAGAAATTCTGGATCATCTGGGTCTATCGAGAATCAGCAGAAATGGGGTAGATATAGTGGGCCGAATCAAGCTGCTAGGCCTAGTACTGCTGATACTCAGTGGCCGCCATGATGTGCTCGATGTGAGAAGTCTCACACGGGGGAATGTTGATGAAAATAGGGGATGCTTTGAGTGTGGATCGATGGGGCACCAAGTGAAGGATTGTCCACAGAGGTCAGCTAGGTTGCAGTTTGGGGATCAAAACCCTACTCAGAATAGGAGGGATGATCAGCAGCCACAGAGGGGCCGTGGTGCGGTAGGGGAGATAATGGCTCTGGTAGAGGCCGTGGAGCACTAGGCAGAGGTGCAGGTGGTATAGAGGCTAGACAGCCTGGCTGGTCTATGCAGCGAGGCGTCGAGAGGAGGGTGACGCACCAGACGTCATAACCTGCATGTTCTTAATCTTCGGATTTCCTTATAATGCTTTGATAGATGTGGGTTCGATGCACTCGTATGTAGCCAGTAGCATAGTGGAAACTATGAACTTAGACTCTGAGATTACTTCTAGGAAGATGACTGTGATAAACCCTTTAGGTCACTCTGTAGAAGTAAGTAAACTATATAGGGATGTACCCCTAGAACTTCAAGGGGTTGTGTTCTTGGAGGATTTGATGGAACTGTCGTTTGGGGAGTTCGATCTGATTCTCAGGATGGATTGGCTGGTGAAGTACCAGGCCAGTTTGGATTGTGCGGCTAAGCGCATGGTGTTGAGGACAATAGGAGGTGAGGAGGTGGTGATGATAGGTAATAGGAGAGATTACTTATCCAATGTGGTCTCTCGCACTGAAGGCGGAGAAAATGGTCAGGAAGGGTTGTGAGGCATTTCTAGTTCGGGTGTGTGCCGTGGAGGCCAAGGAGTCAGCAGTGGAGAATGTCTGAACAGTAAAAGAATTTGCTAACGTATTTCCTGAAGAACTTTTGGTCTGCCTCCGAATCGAGAAGTAGAATTCGGTATAGATTTGTTACCCGGAACTGCGCCAGTGTCTATAGCCCCGTATAGAATGGCGACAAAGGAATTGGTGGAGCTGAAGGCTCAAAACCAGGAGTTATTGGATCGAGGTTTCATTCGACCAAGTATATCTCCTTGGGGAGCACCCGTGCTCTTTGTTAAGAAAAAAGACGGTACAATGCGGATGTGTATAGATTACCGCCAGCTGAACAAGTTGATGATCAAAAACAAGTATCCGTTGCCCAGGATTGACGACTTGTTTGATCAACATAAGGGTGCATCGATTTTCTCGGAGATAGATCTCAGGTCGGGGAACCATCAACTCAAAGTGAAGGAGGCTGATGTTCATAAGATGGCATTCCATACTCGTTATGGGCATTACGAGTTTCTGGTGATGCCATTCGAGATAACCAATACACCGGCAGCATTCATGAACTTGATGAATCGGGTGTTCCAGCAGTACTTGGACCAGTTTGTTGTAGTATTTATAGACGACATATTGGTGTACTCAAGGACGGAGAAGGATCATGATATGCACTTGCGGGTGGTTTTGCAAATTCTGAGGGAGAAGCAGCTATTTGCCAAATTCAGTAAGTGCGAGTTCTGGCTTAGGGAAGTGACTTTCGTAGGTCACGTAGTGTTCGCTGAAGGGATTGGAGTGGACCCTCGTAAGATTGAGGCGGTGTTGGATTGGAAACTGCCTAGGTCGGTTGCAAAAATTTGGAGTTTTCTAGGTCTGGCGAGGTATTACTGAAGATTTGTAAAAGGATTTTCTCTAATTGTGGCTCTGTTGACCAAATTATTAAGGAAAGGAGTTCCATTTGTATGGTCGGAGAAACAACAAAAAGTTTTGACAAGTTGAGGAAGATTTTGAAGGAAGCTCCGGTTCTGGTTCAGCCACGGTCTACTGTAATGCATCACATATTGGCTTGGGATGTGTGCTGATGCAGGAAGGGAAAGTAATGGCGTCTCGTCTCGATAGCTGAGACCGCATAAGGGTAACTACCCGACGCCTGACTTGGAGTTGGCTGCGGTGGTTTTTGCCTTGAAGATTTGGAGGCATCATTTGTACGGGGAAAAATTAATAGTCTACACGGACCACAAGAGTCTGAAGTATCTTTTGACATAGAAGGATTTAAATTTGAGACAGCGAAGGTGGATTGAGCTATTGAAAGACTACGACTGTTCGATTGAATACCATCCGGGTAAGGCTAACGTAGTGGCTGATGCGTTGAGCCGTAAGGTGGAAGCAGACGTGCGAGCGATGTTTCCTCACCATAGTCTGTATGACGATGGGAGTTTATTGTCGGAATTGCAAGTAAAGCCGACTTGGGTAGAGCAGATTAAGGAGAAACAGTTAGTGGATGAGGGTTTAAATACTCGGAGGTTGCAAGTATCGAATAGGGGTTTGGAAGGTTACAGCTTGACTCATGATAGAGTGTTGTGTTTTCAAAGGAGGGCTTGTATGCCAAAAGACGTCGAGTTGAGGCAAAAGATTCTTCAGGATGCACATAACAGCCCATATGCTATGCATCCTGAAGGTAGCAAGATGTACCGGGACTTGCGAAAGCAGTTCTGGTGGCTAGGGCTAAAGCGAAAAGTGACTGAATTTGTGGGTAAGTGTCTGACGTGTCAGCAGATCAAAGCTAAACATCGGCTGCCATCAAGTTTACTTCAGTCGGTGAAGATTCCTCAATGGAAGTGGGAAAGGATTACCATGGACTTTCTCAGTGGGCTATCCCTTACGCCTAGTAAGAAGGACTCAGTCGGGGTGATTGTGGACCGCCTGACAAAATCAGCTCATTTCATACTGGTGAGGGTTGATTATTCGCTCCAGAAGTTAGCTAAGTTGTATGTGGCCGAGTTAGTAAGGTTGCATAGAGTGCCAGTGTCAGTTATCTCGGATAGGGATCCTAGGTTCACGTCGAGGTTCTGGAGAGCTTTGCATCAAGCTTTGGGAATGAGGTTGGATTTTAGCACAGCTTTTCACCCGCAATCTAATGGACAGTCTGAAAGAGCAATCCATATTTTAGAGGATATGCTAAAGGGTTGTGTTCTGGATTTCAGTGGTAGTTGGGAGGAGTATCTACCATTGGCGGAATTCGCTTATAACAATAGTTATCAAGCGAGTATCCAGATGGCACCATATAAGGCACTATATGGATAGAAGTGTTGTATTCCTACCTATTGGATGTAATTGGGTGAGCAATGATTTTGGGTCGAGTTGGCAAAACCGAGGATAAGGTTAAGGTGATTGGGCTCGTCTTAAGGAAGCGTCGACAGAAGAAGTCTTCGCCGATCTAAAACACGAGAGATATAGAGTATGCGATGGGTGATAAGGTTTTTGAAGGTATCGCCATGGAAGAAAGTCTTTGAGATTTGGGTGAAAGGGAAGCTAAGCCCTAGGTTTATCGGGTCGTACACGGTTTTGAAGCGAGTAGGACCGGTATCTTATTAGCTTGAGCTGCCAGCAGAGTTAAGTCAGATTCACGATGTCTTCCATGTTTTGATGCTTAGGTGATATCGATTAGATCCTTCACACGTTGTGCCAGTTACGGAGATTGAGGTGAGCTCGGACTTGTCTTTCGAGGAGGAACCAGTACAGATTTTGGATCGAGATGTCAAGGTCTTGCGTAGGAAGTCAGTTCCCTTGGTGAAAGTTTTATGGCAGAACCATGGTACGGAGGAGGCCACATGGGAACCCGAGGATATGATGCGGCAGCAATACCCTTAGCTCTTCTGATCAGGTAATTTCGAGGCCAAAATTATTTTTAAGGGGGTAGAACTGTAACATCCTTAAAAAGGTGTCTTTGTATTTTGCATGTGGTTGCATGGGTTGGTAAGTATGCTGTGTTGGTTTGATATGTCTTGGGGTCTAGGCATGACCTTGGGTTAGTCCTGGGTCATGGCTAAAAATTTTTGTTTTAGCACTTAAGAAGAAGGAGCTAGAAGAATTAGGGGTTAAAGGAATTTATTGGCAGATTTGGACACAAGAACTACCTTGGTGAAGTGGCAAAGGGGGCGCCACTAAGATGCTTAGGTGATGACGCCACAGGGAGCAAGGAGGACCTTGGTTCGAGCTGTGAAAATCCCTTTCTGCTCATTTATTTTTGACGCCACACGCAAGCAGAGGTGTGCTCAGGTAGGACTATATTGGAGGGATATGGATTAGGCTAACTTTAAGTGATAGGTGTAGGACTCATTCAAACAAGTTTGAATGAGTGGATGAGAGGAATTCAAGGCAAGGTGAGGGGGGCGGCTATGAGTGGGAGTCTTGAAGAGTTGGTGAATGGGGAATTTGTGGGCAAGGGGGGCTATCGGTTTTGGGGAGGTTTTGGTATAGCCGAATGTCGCTCTAAGTCCTTTAGTTTTATTTTTTTTCTTTTCCTTCTCAAAGTGCTTGGCTGAATCTTCTTCTCCCCCATCTCTCTCTCTCTCTTTTCCTTCTTTTCATTCTTGCTCAAAATCGAAACCATCTTAGTCCACTTCACCTTTTCTTTTTCTCAAACCCTTGTGCCGAAATCTTCATCCTCTTCCCTTGCCGAATCTTCCCTCTCCCATTCCATATTTTCTTTTCCATTCTCTTCATTTCACTTTAGCCGAACCCCATTTGTTTCTCTTCTATCAACCATAGTCGAATCTCCCTTCATCACTCAACTCTTTGCCGAATTTCCCCTATTTCTTCTAGTGTCATTTTGACCGAATATCAACCAAGAGTAGATCTTTTTCGGGTTCTTCTCTAATTAGATTGGAAGAGGGTAAGTGTTCTCGGCCGAATCTCTATTATTTCTTTTCTCTTTTCTCTGTCGACTCACATAGAGACAAAAGCTGAATTTTGGCATTTGGGGACATGATTCCTAATCATCTATGAAAATCAATTTCTCCTAGGTTCTTCGGGATTTGAAGCAGTAGATCGGGGTTGTTTATTCTCTGCCAATCGATTTCTTCTAGTCTGTGGTAAGGGTTCATGTCAATCTATCTTGTCAATCATTCTTTTGATAAGCCGAAGGCTATTGAGATTTAGTGTTGATGTTGGCCGATTGTAGGGGAGATCGGGCCAGCATACCTTGAGTTGTGGCTAATATCAGGAGTGTTAAGGTAAGGATTGGGGTTCCATCGTTAACCCTTGGGTTTTGTTAGTTTGGCGAATGGCCTTATTCTTGATTTTGGTTTGGCGAATGTAGGGACAAAAGAGATCTAGTCACGATGAGATCGGGTCTTGGATTTAGTGATTTCGTTAGTAACGGTGTGTAACACTTACACACTTTATTAGTATAATATGTCTATTATGTTGTTATAGCCAATGAAATCGGTGAATATGCCTTGTGGGTATGAGCTTGAATTTGGTAAGTCCCCGTCATGTGATTTTGATATACATCATCATGTTATTGTTATATGTTATGCTATACGTTATTTGCATCATCATATGTTTTATGCCACGATTGATATGGACATGATGGTGGGTTTGATGAGAGGAGGGGGATAATTTATTTTGGACTGTCACTAGTGGTTTTGACCACATGACGGGTTGGCCCCATCTTGATATTATAAATTGTGACTAAGTCCCAGTGGTTTTGACCACATATGAATTTGTGACTCGTCCCAGTGGTTTGGTACCACAGTGGGTTGGCCCCACATGTTGAATATGGGATTGTCATCAGTGGTTTTGACCACACGATGGGTTGGCCCCATCACTTGGTTTGTGACTCCGGTCATCAGTGGTTTTGACCACACTTATATATATTTGTGACTACGGTCACCAGTGGTTTTGACCACATGGGGTAGTTAAAGGAGATTGGATGGTTAGGTTATGGGTTGCATGATTTGCATGATCTGCTAATGATTTGTGTAAGTGCTTGCACTATCGGGTTGGGGATTTATACATTGAGTCTTGGTGACTCACCCTTCCCTTATATTTTTGCGATGAGGCGTAGATTGCGGATCTGAATGGGGAAGGACTTGAGGACCATGCATGTTCATTTGGTTTTGATTTCTTTTGGTTACTATTTCAATTTTATTAATTTTCTTTAAATTTGGTTTTGGGTTTTGTAATAAGGCCACTAAGTTTTATTTTGGGTTTCTATTATTTGCTAATATTTTGACTATGTTATACCTATGTTGGATATATGGTCTTGTTAAATTAACCGGTAAAAAGCAATGTTTTCAAAACTATAACTACCTCATTTTTTTAAAAACGTTCCCATCGGGTAACACCACTTAAAAGATGATAACAAAGATAACTTGAATGTTTTTCTAAAACTTGCAACAATAAGTAGATTTTCAAGCAAGGATTTCTAAACTTTTCGTACTACAAAAGGGTTTCCTAAGAAAATTATTCGACAAACTTTCACTTTTAAAAGGTTATTAATCCATGGCATGCCAGATCCGGTTGTGGTGTGCTGACCGGGTTTGGGGTGTTACAGTGTAAGACCATATCTGGGATATGGCATTGATGTGAGATTTCATGTAAGACCATATTGGGCTATTGGTATCGATACGAGATTACATGTAAGACCATATCTAGGATAGGGCATTGGTACTATACTATGTGCACGAGATCATCGAGTATCCTTTAGTATTCCAAATGGTTCAATGGGAAATTCAATGGGTATGTCAAAGATAAGGAAGTATGCGATTATGTTATAAGTTGGTACAGGTATGTACGATCTCAAAGAAAATGAACTCAGTATATGATGAACAATTGGTAAGATTGTATTGAACAAGTTGTGCTTATGAAGCTTAAATGACATTTATGTTGATATGTGTGATGTTATTCATATGATGAGCTATTGGTATATGACAATTATGTTGACATGTGTTATGAGATTCATGTGATGAGCCATTAGTATATGACAATTATGTTGACATGTGTTATGTTGATATTAAATGACATTTATGAAGTTTAATGACATTTATATTGATGTATGTTATGTTATTCATATGATGAGCTATAGGCAAGAATGTGATTGAGCAAGTTATACTCATGAATTTTAATGATATTCATGTGGAAACATGTTATGTTACTAATATGATGAGCTGTTGGTAAGATGGGGATTGAGTAAGTGGTGTTTATGAATTTTTAATGACATTTATGTTAATATTTGTTAAGTTATTTGTATGTCAATTATATGAATAATGTTTTGTATTATTTTCATATGAACTTACTAAGCTATATAACTTAACCCCTTCCTTTCCCATGTCTTTTTGGGTTATTAAGCTAGCTCGGGTTGGAGTTCGCCGGAGATCCTATCGCACTATCAAGCTGTCATTTGGGGTACAAATGAATTCAAGTATTTTAAGTCTATGGCATGTATAGGGAATTAGTCATTTTGTTAAATATGTCATTGTGATTGTAGCCAATGTGTTGGCTTGTGATTGTTAAAGGCTTGTTTGATATTTGGCCATGTAAATTGGCTTATTTGGGCTATCATGGTTGTAAGCCCAAGTATGGATATATATGTGGTAAGGCCTTTGGTGATATAGTCATGATATGCTTGGTGAATCATAGAAATGTTAATTATGACATGAATGTGAGATGTTTGGAAATGGGGTCTATTGATGAAATGATAAAGCGGTGTACAATTAGGTATCTTGAAAGTAGTCAATTGTGACTTAGTAAATGTTGTGAGTATGATAGACGTTGATATTGTATTAGCATGTGTTGGTCATAATTGTGGATGTTTGGCTACCTAAGTATGATATATTTTGTGCCTTCGAATTGGTGTAAGTGTATGTGTGAACAAGGGTGGCAAATGGCTTGGTAAATAGCCTTTATTTGGTCCACACGGGTAGACACACGGGCGTGTGTCTAGGCTATGTGTGACACACGATCTGCCCCACGGGCATGTGTTTCGGCCGTCTGTCCCCTGCACCTTAAATAATTACAAAATAGAATGTCTAGTATCCAACACACGGACAGAGACACGGGTGTGTGTCTCAATCGTGTGGAGGACACGGCCTTGGACACGGGTGTTTGCCTTGGCCGTGTGAAGTCTGCACCTATTTTAAAAAAATTTATGAAAATTTAATCAACCACATGGCCTAAACACATGGGCGTGTGCCCTGGCCGTGTGTCCTTAATTTGTTCATGATGTCATAAACAGAGAGTTACATGGTCTAGGAACATGGGCGTGTCCCTTACCACACGGACGTGTGCCTTGGTCCACACGGGCATGTGGCCTTGGTGCCGAACCACTTCTGATGCATGTTTTAGGCCTCGTAGGCTTGTTTTAGGGACGATATGAATGTTTTTGAAAAGTTTTAAATTTGAGTGGAAATTCATGTCTCTGTTTTGAATGTTTGCTTGTGTATAAGTCCAGTAATGCCTCATACCCTATCCCGGCACCGAATATAGGTAAGGGGTGTTACATATGTCGTCCTATTTCTAGGATTGCATGCAACTCCACTAAATTACACAAGATCTACTATTAAACATGGACTATTCCTTCTCTGATTTAAGCACATCAAATATGGATTAATAATCTAGAAATATCAAACCAAGAATTAAGCACGCATAATTGAGAACAAGATCTAAGTATTTATTGCGTAAAATAAAAATTATAAGACAGAATCCATCATAGAGTTAATTTCCCCTAAGTATTTAGAAAATTAGTTCTTGATTAAAAAAAAACATCCACGATACTATATAACAGAAAGAAATAA
This sequence comes from Gossypium rotundifolium, assembly GCA_025506655.1. Taxonomy (NCBI): domain Eukaryota; kingdom Viridiplantae; phylum Streptophyta; class Magnoliopsida; order Malvales; family Malvaceae; genus Gossypium; species Gossypium rotundifolium. The sequence goes on along the minus strand of CP106734.1, from coordinate 118,444,779 downwards.
AGAAACTCATGATAATCTCCTCAGAAATCAAATGGAAATCTTCAATCTTGACAAAAATCTACTTCAAAATCGGCTTCAATGGTGTTTTTCAAGTTGTTTTCTTGAATATCCTATGATAGCTCACTCCTATATTCTTATTTTTTGTCATATATATGCCATAGAATGTCCAAAAAACCTAAAAACCAAGATTTTATGCAGTTTAGAGTGTCAATCCGCAAAATCAACATAGCCTGCCACTTGGTCGTGTGAGCCATACATACATAGTCAAAAATATCTAAATTAATAGAAATAAAGTTTTCCTAATATTCTAGTCCCCGGCAATGGCACCAAAAACTTGATGCATTGCGAAACTAACTAAAAGTTTGACTAAGGCAAGTGCACCTATGAATTCATAGTCAAAATCAACATAGTCCACCACATGCATATACGATTCACGCATACATAGTCCACCATCCACTTAGGATTAAGGTATGCCACACTATAAATGTCACAAGTGATAAATCTATAAATGAATTCAGGATCTATTTTACTTAGGACTTGTCTGATGTACTGTTAGTCCAGTCAGTCATATATATGTCATGTCATGTCCATAAATAAATTATTTATTTTGGTAAAATAATTAATTTAATTAATAAAATTTTGAGAAATAGAAAAAAATAGTTATTTGATTGGATAAATTATAAGTGTTGAATAAAATTCAAAATTCCAAATATAATTGTATCTAATACGCGAGAAGAGCCCATCCCATGTGAGAGGTGTTACACCCCATACCCGGCCTAGACGTTAAGATCAAGTCTAGAGACTAGAATAAAACGTTTAAGGAAAAAATCAACCTTTAAGTATTTTAAAATTTGTCATACAGAAAACATTTAACCAGGTAAACGGACATGGAAATCCGAGTTTACAAACCGTAGTTCAAACTTAAACAAACAGTAAAAAATTTAGAAAAGAGAGATGACCGAGATCCTGACACGTCAAGCCTCTTAAGTTTGTGGGTTACCTGCAATTCAGTCAACAAATAAAATGAGTTTATAACTCAATGTGTGTAACAGATATAAATGCAGGACATTAATATAAATATAACAGCAATTTCCCAAATTAAGATACAGAATCTGAAACAAATGGTACTCAATATTATCGTAACAGTTCAAATAAGATGCAAAATAGATCAGATAAAAATGCAGAACATATCATAATCAGATGTAGTTTCCTACCCCCATCTTCGACTATCCCAACACACCATATTGGGTATCAAGTACCCATCTAACCTTACACACCAATTAGTGTTGGTATGACACATTTCAAAGTGATTATAGACTACCTGTCAGATTAGTATGCGATAAATCGCTAGAATCAGATACAAATTTATGGTTTAGCCACTCAATTCGATCGATCATTAAACTACCAGCACTTCCTTCTTTATATCATTCTCACCAAATATAGATGCATATTACAGATATCAAATATTAAGGATGTACATTCAGTTATCCAAATACAATTCATAATTAGATAATACAGAACATTATCATTTAACAGTTATAATAGCAGTTATACATACAGATAACTGATTATTCAACCTCAAAACATTGGATATCAAGATATACAATCTAATTCAGACCATTTGAGCCCCACCGAAGACCTACGTTCGATTTGAACGACGCTTAAGGCCCTAGAGAAAATTTCAGTCTTTTGCCTCACATGCCTGTATGGATTCACATGGTTTGGGTGTTTGGCTCGTGTAACTCAAAACAGTGAGTTACACTGTAACACCCCTTGACTGTCTATCACTTATAGGAAGACATAATTGCACTTTAAAGACCTCCAATTCACATTCTATAGCTATTTGGCACTTCTAGCAAATAAAATAGGACTTTTGCACTTTATGCGATTTAGCCCTTTTTCACAATTTAGCTAGAAATTGCTAAAATTAAGGCACCAAAATTTCCATACATCCTTATAAACATGTTTTAACACATAGAATAACATGAAAATAATTTTCTCTAACCTTGAAGTAGTGATTTCGAGATCACTGCTCCAACTAGCCCCTAAATCGGGCTGTTATAATTTCCCCCTTAGGGATTTTCGTCTCCGAAATTCTTATCAGGAGGATTTACTACCAACATTCTTAAAACATTTCCATAAATTCTTCAAAATCACAAATTCACTTATCCAAAAGTTTCCTCTGACAACAATCTTTAAGCTATCAACAATAGAAAACTTATGCAACCCGAAGCACCACTTGCGACCTAGGTACTTATTTCTCTCGGGCATATACTCAATGATCCACTAACTTGGAACTCTTCACAAATCCGAATAATCAAACGAATCCTTATAGGTCGATTTACTACAACTCGAATGTCATTCCCCTTCTTGGGAATTTTGTCAAATCACACTGGAAATCTACAAGGTTTTACCTCACATTCTCATTAAAGCATTCACCAGCCATAAATAATCCTAAATTGCACGCTTTTAAAACTCAGCTTTCTGTGGTCAACCACTTCTGACCATAAACTCATTCATCTCATGAAAAGTACTCTGTTGTCAAACATTTCTGTACATAACTGCATTTCCTTAATCTTGCATTAGTAGATATGCTACTACTAAATCTCATGCCAAAATTCTTTTGTATAAGTTTTGGATTCATCATTATTCCAGTTCTATTTCGAGGAAATATCAACAATAGAAAACTTATGCAACCCATATTTTACCATCATAAATAAACTAACTCGGAGCTTATTCGAAAATATCATTTGTTATCTCACTCCTGAACTCTTTTGTTCTGAAAAGAAAACTCGATCTTGACATTAATCTCACTGAAATTAAGATATTACCAACTAAGATTCACCGAGTAACCAACTCTCTTGCCTTAACTTGGATCTTTCACTGAGCACCCATACTAGGTCTACTATCTGGGAAGTATAATGTCAACTATACCCACTATGGTAATGGCTCAAGTCGTTTCCACTATCTCAATATCATAAGATGTTCTTACTCAAGAAAATTCAAGAAAATACTCATCGATTTTCAAATAGATTATCACAACACATACAATTTTCATACAGATACGAAAAAGATCGTCTCAGGATTACCAATCTGGCAACTATTTTTCTCAATACAGATTGAACTCATTACTAAAATTTTCAATCAATAATTCATTCTATAGCCTTAACTCAACCATCATGGTTTAAACGTTTTGACGAGCATATCTCTGTAATGTGCTTCCTACTCACGAATACATAGAAATTATTCTCTTTATTGACTCATGTGTGAACATACACAGAACTTGAATCATATCTCAATACAATAATATACTCTTTTCTCCACACAGAGAACATTTTCTAGCACACTCTTATCTTAGTTTCTTTTGCTGTGCTAGCATCATACCTTACAACATTAAGGACATCTTGACCGAATTTATTGACTCCATTTAGCATATTCGAAAACCCATTGTACAACGTGAAACATGGGATTCCACTTCTCATACTAGAATCACCATGAACTTTTTCCTCAAAATACCCAAATAAGGTTACGAGGAGACAAAAGAATATCAATTTAAGAAGATCTCGATAAACATACACCTAAGGCTTCCTACTCACTTGAGTCAATAGCCCAGGCTAACTTTCTCTTGTTCATAACATTGTATAATCAATACAATCGTTAAAGCATTCGGACATACTTTCTTACAATTACCTTTATTAAGCACCTACCGTGCCACACATCGTACTCCTTTCTTCATGACTCGTTCACAAATGCCTATATTTACTCATTCACATGGCTTTTGTAATATCCTGGAAATGGGCTTGTGCGTTCATGCTTAATTATATGAAATATTATGTTTATGAATGTTCTAAATGTGATCTATGAATATCGTGAACTTTGAAATGTAGGGAAAAACTTTAGAAAATTTTTAGATTTTAAGTCTTATTAAGGGAGCTAAGTGAATAGGGCCTTAAGGGAAAATGTATGTAAAATATAACATACAAATAGGCTTGGTAAGGTGGCTATAGGGCGCCACTTAAAGCCCAGGTATGCTATGCAAATGGGCCTAGGTTCGAGCCACATGGTAAACAAAAGGAGTTTTTATTTTTTTCAACATGAAGAGGGAGAAGTGGACGGCATTAAGGCACTAGGAGGGAGGAGTTTAATTCCCTCTAAAATTCGGCCAAGATAAGATAAATGAGGAATTTCTTTTTATCAAGTTTTAAACAAAGTGATAAAGGAGGAAAATATGGGAGAAGTGATGGCCAAGTAAGGGACACTAAGCTTAGTAATTTCCGCTAAACTAGTAGAAGGGGATAGCCGAAATTGTCAAAGAAAATATTCATCTTTCTCTATTGTTTTATTTTCTCAACTCTTGCCTAGTCGAAATCTTTTCTCCCTAAAAATCCCTATTGCCGATTTCTTTCAAGTCCTATACTCTACCATTGAAGCCGAATCCCCCTCGTAAATCTTTGTTCTTCTTCTTTACAAACACAATCACAAGCCAAAAATACTAATAGCCCTAGCCGATTTCTCATTAAGCCTTAAGAGCCGAAATTGTGATCCACAACAAGGCCATAGCCGAATATCCTTGAGGAGTTTTAAGCATAGGTTCTGTTGATTTATTCAAGTAATGGTAAGTTCAAAATCGGTTTTCATTCTTTTTCTCTTAGGCTTGTCGAAAACTAAGATCTAATCTCTACTATTGTTCTTTGCCGAAACTACATAGGATCTTTCGGGATTTGTTTGCCATTGTTGACTACAAAGGGAAAAGGATATTTCGGGACTTATAGGATCTAAGGTAAGGAAGATATTCGGCCATAGGCCACTTTTACCATGTTTACATGTTAGAAATTAGTCTAACATGTGTCAAAGTGATTTCGACAGATACCAAGGGGGTAAATAGAAATTTCGGGATCTCAAATCACAAGGTAAAGTATACATATATGCAATCGGCCATTATTTTAGCACTAGATCTATTTTCTTAAATGATTTAAAAGTCGAAAACTAATCTATGAAGGGATTTAATACCAGCCGATTACAAGAAAGGGAGTCTACAACATTCGGGATTTAAGAATTTGAAGGTAAGTCCATATGTACATTCGGCCAAGGCCTTAATTGTTGATTAAGATCTATTTTTCGTTTAAAAAGGCCAAAACTAATTTGTTAATGTGATTTAAAGCTTGGCCGAATACAAGAAGAGTATAGTGAAGATTTTGGGACTTGGCACCAAGGTAAGTTTTAGTTTACTAATCCTACTAGGATTTGGATTTATGGCCGAATGGCTCTTTACTAAGTATTAAATGATTGATTAAATGTAGAGATTTAAGATCTAAGGCATTAGATCAAGCTTTTCAGGATTTGGGTTGGAAACCTTAATCGAATCAGGTGTGTACCCCACACTATCTTTTAATAAGATTTATGGCTAAAATTTAATATGAGCATGTTTATAAGAATGTGAATATGGCTAAAGTACCATGCTATGGTACAAAGTACTCAGGTACATTTCCTACTCATACTAGGACTATGAAAAATATCTGTTAAGGCACACATACGAAACTATAAGTATGTGATTTAAGAATTTGGCATGTTTTGTATGACATGGGCATATGGGATATTATGAAAAAGGGGAAGTGGATGTGGTGACCTAAGACACGATATCTGAATGTGGTGACCTAATACCACGATATCTGAATATGGTGTCTCATGACGCAAAGTATGTATCTGGTGGCTATGCCACGAACTTCATAAAGGCGATGTGCACGTCATTGCGCAATGACGCTTCGATGGTGTGTAGCGGATAGAAGGTTGACTTAGTAGTCCCCACGGTGCAAAGGATGATGCGGGTGATGTGTAGCGGATGGCATATAGGTTTGGATTCGGGTTGCATCATTACTTCCTACCTGTTATATGAATATGCATGTAATATGTGAACATATGCCTAACTTGTTAAATTTTAGTGTTGGTTACACATTGAGTCTGTTTAACTCACCCCTTGTGGGATTATTTTTCAAGTGACGATCAATGATGGGCCGGGTCGGCAGGAGCTTAGTGGAGGCCATGTGGAGTTCAGATTTTTCTTTGTTTTGGACTCTTTTTATTTTGAGTACTTTGAATTTATTTTTGGGAATTATTTGATGTAATAAGGCCATAGTTGAATTATTTTATTTTACTTCTACTTATCCTGCTACAAAATATTCTTTTTAAAAAAAAAAAGACTAAGTGAATTTATCATGAACTAAACCCTAAATGTTTTGTCACCTAAAGTCAAAGGATTTCAAATATAAAATTAACTTGTTTTCCAACCCGAGCCCAACCCAAAAAAACAATCTTTCTTTTAAATCACATCGTTCTGTTTCCAATGCCACAAGAGAATTTTGAACCGATTTACATCGAGAAACATACCAGATCCAGTAAAAGCTCGTGGGCCGGGTTTGGGGTGTTTCAATTTGGTATCAAAGCCCGATTTTAAACTCTCCCAAAACGTTTTCAAAGTTAAGCCCAAAAAGAATTTTTGTGAATTAAGCAGGTTTTTCTGGCATGGCCCACTAAGTCTCCGACCCAAAGTCCACCAGGTAAGTACTCCGATCTCTTGTGTGATTTATATTATGATTTGTAGAAGGGTAGAAATGGAACGTAGAATTGAGATTTAGTACTTGAACCCTAGGGCTAGTTACCCCAACAATTACATAAGACTTAAATGCCTAATTAAACAAACACGTGGTTAAGTCACGAGTTAGGTGTGGCAACCATGGTGCGCATGTCTAGGATTGGTTTGGTGGGAGCTTGGTATTTAAGCAGCCCACGTGACTCACCTCCTCTCCACTCAAATCCTACAGTGCGTAGCCTCGGTTCACCCTAACCAAGAGGACTTATACACTGCTAAACCCCAACTAAAACCCGAAAGGACTAGTAGTAATTTTTTATGAAAACCCTAGTTTTATAATCACCAAATTACCCCTTGAATAGTAGCAAAAACTTATTTTGGAAAATTTTCAAAATATTTTGATTTATAAAATTATAAAATACCCTAGTGGTAAAATTACAAAATACCCTTGGTTTATGAAAATTTTCAAAATACCCACGTTCTTAACAAAATTTCACTACTTTGCTTAAAGGAACCCTAAATTAACAAAATATCAAAATACCTTGATTATGGAAAGAAAAAAAAATTTACAAAACTACCCCTAACCTACAAATTGCCAAAATACCCCCGAGTTACAAAATTACCAGAACGACCCCCAATCTTCAAAAAAATTTTGCAACAACACTGATTTGGAAAACAAATTCTCAAAAACAACCCTCAAGTTTTGTAAATTCCAAAGTACCCTTAATTTATCAAGATTTACAAATTTACCCGGGTTAATTACCAAAATACCCTTGAATTTCAAAATTTCCAAAATACCCCGAGAATGCAAAATTTCTAGAATACCCTTATTGATAAAAACACCAAGGAACCTTATTTTGACAAATTATGAAAAATACCCTTATAGGATAAAATTACGAGAATACCCCTGGGATAGGAACGGACAGAATGGTCCGAAGAGTGAATGTGTATGTGAGATACTATGGAATGGATGTGCTTTTCTGTGAATTAGGATAGAAGACTTGAAACTTTGAATGATCGAAAGAACCCCTATTAAACTTCCTGCCATAAAACTTCTTGTGGATAATTAGTGGAATAAGGGCTAATTCATAAAATTTCTTAAACCAGACTAAAGTGCGATTGTAGAAATGAACTCTAGGGGACATGGTCGCAATGTACGAGGACACGGTCGAGGTAGAATGACCGTGTCGAAACCCATTAGATCAAGACAAGGATCAAAGAATGAGGTCCACCGCCACCACCACCACCAGCTGTTGGTGTTGAGCAGTAAGATCAGACGGGAGAAGATGCTGTATCGTAGGCTATGCTGCGAGTTCTTGAAATGGTGGCTGGTGATGAAGGGAATATGGAGCTCGTAAATCAGACTGAAAGTGACTCGAGCCAACGGAGCTGAGGTGTTCCGTGGAGTATCTGGTGTGGCACCTAGTACAGCTGAATACTAGTTGGAGGTGACCGAGTGCATTATGGATGAGCTCGATCTGACTCCTGAGGAGAAGTTGAAAGGAATGGTGGCACTGCTACGATGAAGCGTATTAATGGTGGTTAACAGTTCAAGATGGTGCCACAACTGAGGATATAACATGGGAATATGTTAAGACGGTATATCAGAAGAAGTATGTCAGCACACGTTATATTAATGAGCAAAGGAAGGCATTTTTGAGGCTGGTTCAAGGGAACAAGTTAGTAATAGAGTACGAAGCTGAATTTCTAAGGTTAAGCCGGTATGCTCGAGGAGTGGTGTCAACAGAGCATGAGCGGTGTGTCTGGTTTGAGGACGGACTAAGGGATGACCTAAGGTTGTTAGTCGCTCCACATCAAGAGCGGGAGTTTTCTATTTTAGTAGAGAAAGCTAAGATAACGGAAGGAATTAAGGACTCTGTAAGGTAGAACACGGATCAAAATAAGCAGAAGAGAGGATTTGGGTCATCTAGATCTTCTGGGAATGCTCAGAAAAGGCCTAGAGTCGATGGGTCATGAGGTCGAGAACCGGTACTAGAGAGCAATATCGTACTTGTGAGCAGTGTGGGAAGAAACACTTAGGTGAATCTTTGGAAGAAGCGGTGGGTGTTTAGGATGTGGGTCAAAGGACCATATGATCAAGGATGTCCGATGAGACGGATGGGAATCAACCAAGAGCTCGAATGTTAATCAGTGGTAGAGGTGGACAAGACCTCGCCGAGGTCGTGGTCCGAATAATCGAGAAAATGGTACTGGTAGAGGACGTGGAACACCAGGTCGAGGTGCTGCTAACACTGAGGCAAGGCAGCTGGGTTTGGTTTATGCGGTTCACCGTAGGGAGGATGGAGAAGTGCTGGACATCATAATCGGTACGTTTCTTGTATTTGGGAAACCCTATTATGCTTTGATTGATGTGGGCTCGACCCATTCTTATGTTGCCTGTAGTGTAGTTGAAACACTAGGCATAGCCTCTGAACTTTCTAGTATGGAGATGACTATAGTAAGCCCACTAGGTCAAACTGTAGTGGTGAATAAGGTCTTTCGAAGTGTACCTTTAGAAATTCAAGGCGTGGTATTTTTTGCCGACCTGATGAAACTTCCCTTTGGAGAGCTCGATCTCATACTTGGAATGGACTGGCTAGTGGACCATCGGGCTGTGTTGGACTGTGCAGCTAAGCAATAGAGTTAAGGACCCCAGAGGAAGAGGTGGTCATTATGATAGGAGAAAGAAGAAACTACTTGTCTAATGTAGTTTCGGCGCTAAAGGCTGAAAAGATGGTTCATAAAGGGTGCAAGGCATTTTATCCTTCGTAAGTGCGTTAGATGGAAAGGAAGAAGGTGTTAGTGGAGCTAGAATGGTAAGGGATTTCGAAGATGTGTTTCTGGAAGAATTACCAGGAATACCCCCAGAAAGGGAGGTGGAGTTTGGAATTGACTTATTGCTAGGAACAGCTCCTGTGTCAATTGCCCCGTACAGAATGGCACCAAAGGAGTTGGTTGAACTCAAGGCTCAGATTCAGGAATTGCTCGACCGTGGGTTTATCCGACCCAGTGTGTCTCCATGGGGAGCACCGGTCCTGTTTGTGAATAAGAAGGATGGAACTATGCATATGTGCATAGACTACCGTCAATTGAATAAGCTGACCATCAAGAACAAGTATCCCTTGCCAAGGATTGATGACTTGTTTGATCAGCCGGTGTTCTCAAAGATCAACTTAAGGTCAGGATATCATCAGTTGAAGGTGAAGGAGGCAGATATCCATAAGACAACCTTTAGAATAAGGTACGGCCACTATGAGTTTGTGGTAATGCCGTTCGGGTTGACAAACACCCCGCGTTCATGGATATGATGAACTGGGTGTTTCAACCTTACTTAGATAGGTTCGTCGTGGTGTTCATCGACGACATCCTCGTATACCCCAAGACTGAAGAGGAGCATGATGAGCATCTCCGGATTGTGCTGCAAGTGTTAAGAGAGAAGAAGCTCTATGCCAAATTTAACAAGGGTGAATTTTGGCTTAAGGAGGTTGCATTCTTAGGGCACGTGGTGTCAGCAGAAGGAATAAGGGTGGATCCAAGGAAGGTTGAAGCAGTGTTGAATTGGAAACCACCTAAGTCGGTGGCAGAGATTTGTAGTTTCTTGGGATTGGCAGGCTATTACAGAAGGTTCGTGGAAGGATTTTCGTCAATAGCCGTGCCTTTGACAAAGTTATTGAGGAAGGAAGTACCCTTTGTATGGACAGATAAGCAGCAGGAGAGCTTTGAGAAGCTTAAGGAAGTGTTAACTAAAGCTCGATCTTGATTGACTCGAGGCGTGAAAGGATTTTACGGTGTATTGTGACGCTTCCCATACAGGTTTGGGTTGCGTATTAATGCAAGACGGGAAGGTAGTCGCATATGCTTCCCAACAGTTAAGGCTACATGAGGTGAACTACCCGACGCATGACTTGGAATTAGCAGCAGTGGTCTTCGCTCTTAAGGTATGGAGGCACTATCTTTATGGTGAAAAGTTGACGATCTACACAGACCACAAGAGCCTTAAGTATTTGCTGACTCAGAAGGAGTTAAACTTGAGGTAGCAAAGGTGGGTTGAATTGCTGAAGGACTACGACTATTCGATAGAATATCACCCGGGCAAGGCGAATATAATGGCGGATGCCCTAAGTCAGAAGGTGGTATCGGATCTGAGGGTGATGTTCGCACACTTGAGTTTGTATGATGATGAAAGCCTGTTAGCTGAATTGCAAGTCAAGCAGACGTGGCTGAATGAGGTGAAAGAGTGACAGTTGGTGGATGAGGACCTAAGTGCTAAGCTACAGCAAGTACAGAAAGGAGAGTTGGAAGATTATGGCATTAATGGCAAAGGAGTGTTGTGTTTCAAAGGCAAGGTCTGTATGCCTATGGGTAAGGAACTTAGGCGAAGGATTCTTCAGGAGTCGCATGGTAGCCCTTATGCTATGCATCTTGGAGGCACTAAGTTGTATAGAGACTTAAGAGAACAGTTTTGGTGGCCTGGTCTAAAGAAAGAAGTTACTAAACTCGTTGGCAAGTGTTTGACGTGTCAGCAAGTTAAGGCTGAACACCAAGTTCTGTCAGGATTGCTTCAACCAATAATGATTCCGTAGTGGAAGTGGGAGAGAATTACCATGGACTTTATTAGTGGGCTTCCCCTTATGCCTACTAAGAAGGACTCGGTATGGGTAATAGTGGACTGATTGACCAAGTCTGCACACTTTATTCAGGTAAGAGTTGATTATTCTCTGCAAAAGTTAGCGAAGTTGTATGTGTCCGAAATTGTAAGGCTGCATGGCGTTCCTCTATCGATCATCTCAGATAGGGACCCAAGGTTTACTTCTCGATTCTGAAAAGTGTTACATCAGGCTTTAGGCACTAAATTGAATTTCACTACGGCCTTTCATCCACAGTCATACGGGCAATCTGAACGAGTAATCCAAGTTTTAGAGGACATGTTGAGGGGTTGTGTGATGAATTTTAGAGGAAGTTGGGAGGAGTATTTGCCCTTAGCAGAGTTTGCCTACAACAATAGCTATCAGGCAAGTATTCGAATGGCACCTTATGAAACACTGTATAATCGAAATTTTCAGACTCCTACATGTTAAACGGAATTGAGAGAACGACGAGTTTTACGTCCAAAGATTGTGGCAGAATCCGAAGAGAAGGTTAGTGTAATTCGGGCTCGACTGAAGGAAGCATCCGATAGACAAAAGTCGTACGCAGATCTCAAACGAAAGGAGAATGAATTTGATGTGGGAGACCAAGTATTCCTTAAAGTTTTGCCTTGGAAGAGGGTGATGAGATTTGGTTGAAAAGGGAAACTAAGTCCAAGGTTTATAGGACCCTATCGAGTGTTGAAGCGAGTTGGACCAGTGGCATATCAGTTAGAATTGGCACTTGAGTTGAAGCAGATGCACGATGTATTCCATGTGTCCATGCTACATCGATATCGATCGGATCCATCTCATGTGGTACCAATTGAAGAGGTAGAGCTAAGGTCAGACTTGTCCTATGAGGAGGAGCCAATTCAGATCCTAGAACGTGATGTGAAAGTGTTAAGGAGGAAGTCAGTTCCTCTAGTTAAGGTGTTATGGCACAATAATGGATCGGAAGGAGCCTCGTGGGAGCCAGAAGAAGCAATGCGATAGCAATACCCCCACCTATTCTAGCCATGTAATTTCGAGGACGAAATTATTTTAAGGGGGTAGAACTGTAATATCCTGGAAATGGGCTTGTGCGTTCATGCTTAATTATATGAAATATTATGTTTATGAATGTTCTGAATGTGATCTATGAATATCGTGAACTTTGAAATGTAGGGAAAAACTTTAGAAAATTTTTAGATTTTAAGTCTTATTAAGGGAGCTAAGTGAATAGGGCCTTAAGGGAAAATGTATGTAAAATATAACATACAAATAGGCTTGGTAATGTGGCTATAGGGCGCCACTTAAAGCCCAGGTATGCTATGCAAATGGGCCTAGGTTCGAGCCACATGGTAAACAAAAGGAGTTTTTATTTTTTTTTTCAACATGAAGAGGGAGAAGTGGACGGTATTAAGGCACTAGGAGGGAGGAGTTTAATTCCCTCTAAAATTCGACCAAGATAAGATAAATGAGGATTTTCTTTTTATCAAGTTTTAAACAAAGTGATAAAGGAGGAAAATATGGGAGAAGTGATGGCCAAGTAAGGGACACTAAGCTTAGTAATTTCCGCTAAACTAGTAGAAGGGGATAGCCAAAATTGTCAAAGAAAATATTCATCTTTCTCTATTGTTTTATTTTCTCAACTCTTGCCTAGCCAAAATCTTTTCTCCCTAAAAATCCCTATTGCCGATTTCTTTCAAGTCCTATACTCTACCATTGAAGCCGAATCCCCCTCGTAAATCTTTGTTCTTCTTCTTTACAAACACAATCACAAGCTGAAAATGCTAATAGCCCTAGCCGATTTCTCATTAAGCCTTAAGAGCCGAAATTGTGATCCACAACAAGGCCATAGCCGAATATCCTTGAGGAGTTTTAAGCATAGGTGTTGTCGATTTCTTCAAGTAATGGTAAGTTCAAAATTGGTTTTCATTCTTTTTCTCTTAGGCTTGTCAAAAACTAAGATCTAATCTCTAATATTGTTCTTTGCCGAAACTACATAGGATCTTTCGGGATTTGTCTGCCATTGTCGACTATAAATGGAGAAGGATATTTAGGGACTTATAGGATCTAAGGTAAGGAAGATATTCGGCCATAGGCCACTTTTACCATGTTTACATGTTAGAAATTAATCTAACATGTGTCAAAGTGATTTCGACAGATACCAAGGGGGTAAATAGAAATTTCAATATTTCAAATCACAAGGTAAAGTATACATATATGCAATTGGACAAGGCTTATTTTAGCACTAGATCTATTTTCTTACATGATTTAAAAGCCGAAAACTAATCTATGAAGGGATTTAATACCAGCCGATTACAAGGAAGGGAGTCTACAACATTCCGGGATTTAAGAATTTCAAGGTAAGTCCATATGTACATTCGGCCAAGGCCTTAATTGTTGATTAAGATCTATTTTTCGTTTAAAAAGGTCGAAACTAATTTGTTAAAGTGATTTAAAGCTTGGCCGAATACAAGAAGAATATAGTGGAGATTTTGGGATTTGGCACCAAGGTAAGTTTTAGTGTACTAATCCTACTAGGATTTGGATTTATGGCCTAATGGCTCTTTACTAAGTATTAAATGATTGATTAAATGTAGAGATTTAAGATCTAAGGCATTAGATCAAGCTTTTCGGGATTTGGATTGGAAACCTTAAGTTTAATCGGTGTGTACCCACACTATCTTTTAATAAGATTTATGGCTAAAATTTAATATGAGCATGTTTATAAGAATGTGAATATGGCTAAAGTACCATGCTATGGTACAAAGTACTCAGCACGTTTCCTACTCCTACTAGGACTATGAAAATATCATTAAGGCACACATACGAAACTATAAGTATGTGATTTAAGAATTTGGCATGTTTTGTATGACATGGGCATATGGGATATTATGAAAAAGGGGAAGTGAATGTGGTGACCTAAGACCACGATATCTGAATGTGGTGACCTAAGACCACGATATCTGAATATGGTGTCTCATGACACAAAGTATGTATCTGGTGGCTATGCCACGAACTTCATAAGGGCGATGTGCACGTCGACTGCAGCGACTGCCTTCGATGGTGTGTAGCGGATGGAGGGTTGACTTAGTAGTCCCCACGGTTTGCAGGATGGTACGGGTGATGTGTAGTGGATGGCATATAGGTTTGGGTTCGGGTTGCATCATTACTTCCTACCTGTTATATGAATATGCATGTAATATGTGAACATATGCCTAAATTGTTAAATTTTAGTGTTGGTTACACATTGAGTCTGTTTGACTCACCCCTTGTGGGATTACTTTTAGGTGACGATCAATGATGGGCCGGGTCGGTAGGAGCTTAGTGGAGGCCATGTGGAGTTCAGATTTTTCTTTGTTTTGGACTCTTTTTATTTTGAGTACTTTGAATTTATTTTTGGGAATTATTTGATGTAATAAGGCCATAGTTGAATTATTTTATTTTACTTCTACTTATCCTGCTACAAAATATTCTTTTTAAAAGAAAAAAAGACTAAGTGAATTTATCATGAACTAATCCCTAAATGTTTTGTCACCTAAAGTTAAAGGATTTCAAGTATAAAATTAACTTGTTTTCCAACCCGAGCCCAACCCAAAAAAATAATCTTTCTTTTAAATCACATCGTTCTATTTCCAATGCCACAAGAGAATTTTGAACCGATTTACATCGAGGAACATACCAGATCCGGTAAAAGCTCGTGGGCCAGGTTTGGGGTGTTTCAGCTTTAGTAAAATTTTCATTTCTGCCCTTAGACTCATCTATGTGTCCCATTAATCACTAGGGATAAGCATAGACGCATATTCATCGTCGTTCATATAGGTACGAAACCAATGCCACATCCCTGAGGTGGTCTTATATGGAGTCACCCATAAATGCAAATGCCATATCTCGGATAAGGTCTTATTTGGACATCTACATCAAATATCGATGTTATATTCTAAATATGGTCTTATACGATTCTCATATCTATTTTGAATCCATTTTCTAGATATGGTCTTATACAAAATCATAACTTGGTGTCGAGGCCATGCCTCGAACATGGTCTTATACAGGACTTTATCTATTTCTTATCTAAATGGTAGCCCTTTTTAACATAGTCCCCTAGGACTCCAACTTCATGTTCAACAACAATTACTCTACCTAGTAAAGTATCATGTATCAATGTGATACAAAGCATTTTCAAAATGCTAACACGAATACTGCATTAATCATATTCAAATTTACTCAATTTGACTCTCATAATATCTCATCATAATTCAGTGGTGGTAAGAAGGGTGAGGTCACAGAGCCTCTTAACTTGACTCTCGTGACTACATGCATATGATATACAATTTATCATTAATAAAATATCATCATAGTCATACAACTCATCTCAAGTGAGTTTTCACATTTATCACACTACAATTGTTTCTATCACAAATACATTAGAATAATGTATTCACTTACTCAAGTTCTACATTACTATCTACTTGAGTACTCAACATTTAATTCTACTTTCTCTTACTGTCACTTATTAGTTAAAGAATGTCTTATGGATTTCAGTACGTCATTTACTTGATTACCATAGTCCAACTATGGTCTTACTCATATCTTATCTTCATAGCCCAACTATTACTTTACATGTCATCACAATGCCATAGCCTCGCTATGGTCTTACACGAAATCTCATATCAATACCAATGCCATATCCCTGATATGGTCTTATATGGAACTCATGTTTATGCCGATGCCATATCCCAGATATGGTCTTACACCGACTCTTGTCTTAATGCCAATACCATGCTCCAAACACGGTCTTATGGCACTCATAATACGGCCGATGCCATGTCCCAGACATAGTCTTACACTAACCCTCATAATATGGCCGATGCCATGTCCCAGACATGGTCTTACACTGGCTCTCTTATTGCCATGGTCCAATCATGGTCTTAGTCATCTTTTCATTGTTGAACGACTGTACTCGTCCCCTGCATTCTACTTAATCAAACTTCTCAGTTTTAGCTTTCATATCACAATATGGGTGGTTTCTTGCTCTTACTGCTTCTCGCATACATCATGGTGCTTACTATTCTCATGTCTGTGAAGTAAACAAGGTACCTGTAACACTTGATCAAAAAGATCAGTATGCTTTACTATAATAAACATAATCTCAGGATCACAAGCATGACATAATATCAACTTTACTACTACCTTTCTTGCTATCTCATTTAAGCTTTACTCTTTTGCCCGATGAATTACTATGAATAATCGAGGATACCAAATCTCGTCCCACATAACTCGATGCCAGAGCCATATCCTAGATATGGTCTTACATGGAATATCTCTTCTTCAATCAACGTCAAGCTTACCTTGGACTTACATGATAACTTGCTCAATTTTCGATGCCATGCCTTAGCTTGGCCTTAAACAGACTTTCTTATCTCAAGTGGTAGATCAAGTATCCTGGAAAATTCATCTTCAATCGGGACTTAGTCATACTTAATCTCATTAATTTTTTTGTTTATCAGATCATTGAACATTTTCATAGAAATAATGTGCACATAGCAACATCACAAGCAGTTCAATGAAATGTTCACGAAACTTGGAAATCGTGCAACTTACTGAAATTAGCTCAGTTTGAATCATCACTGTCTTAACAAAATAATTTTGCTAGAGCCGGGAGACATCACACTATCACGGTCCACATATGGCATGTATAGCTAGACTCTTACTCTCGCTAGGTTAGTCCTAGAACCGACTAAACCATAGCTCTAATACCACTAAATGTAACACCCCTTGACCGTCCACCACTTATAGGAAGGCATAATTGCACTTTAAATACCTCCAATTCACATTTTATAGCTATTTGGCACTTCTAGCAAATAAAATAGGACTTTCGCACTTTATGCGATTTAATCCTTTTTCACAATTTAGCTAGAAATTGCTAAAATTAAGACACCAAAATTTCCATACATCCTTATAAACATTTTTTAACACATAGAATAACATAAAAATAATTTTCTCTAACCTCAAAGTAGTGATTCCGAGATCACTATTCCAACTAGCCCCTAAATCAGGCTGTTACATACACGGCCTAACACACGCCCGTGTGACTCATAGGCCCTCACACGGCCTAGCCACATGTCTGTGTCCCTGACCCGTATGACCCTCAATCCAGAACAGTGGGTTACACGGTCTAGCACACAGCCTGACACACAGCTGTGTAGTCACATGGCCTACCACATGGCCATGTGGCTTGAAGAGCCATGTTTTTCAGAATTTGAAATTTGTAGAAACTCAGGTTTTCATTACACACCTGACAATGTTTCGACGGGGAAGCAACTAGAGTGAATCCAAAACCTAAAAATGACAATCCAATGACCAATCAAACCATCATTCTCTAAAGAATTTCCAGAATTTAAGCAACAAGCTAGGTTATATTGATAGCTTTGATGCAAAACTCAAACTTGTAAAAAAAATCAACACATACCTTTGCACAACACAGAAATACTAGGACTTATAATGCTAGGGAATTGTTAACCCCAAGACCTTCATCTCAAGAAGACCAATCATGCTCTTAAACAACCAATTCTAGAAATTCAAGCAAAAAATACACAATTTCAATTAAACAAACTTTCATAAAATTGACCGAACCTTACGTATTGAGCCTATCAATCGAATTACCACGAGACACATGACTTCCTCAACAAAACTGCAACAAAATTTTAATAAAAGCACTCAAAACGAATGTAATGACCTGAATAATTTATTTCTGATTCTGTAGATATCTGACATAAATGTGTATCTGCCTCAGTGGTTAAGTGTTCTGGGTGTGTGTGAGAGGTCTTGGGTTCAAGTCCCATCTTTGATAATTTTATTATTTTTAGATCCAAGCCTTATCCTTATTCAGTGGGCTTATATTAAATTGCCTGTAAATTAATATAAGAATGAGCCTGCTGGTTTGAGTGGTAAGGGAGTTAGTTTGTTGGAGGTCCTATGTTTGAATCAGTGCTTTAGCGAGGGCGTTGATTTTTGCTCGAATTTTTGCTAAGATTTTCGGTGGATTTGAAACTCCGAGGAAGTTATGAGTTAGTAGGGAAGTGGGAGAAAAATAAGGGATTTAAGATATTTTTATTTTTATCCATTTCTTTTTCAAAAAATATTCTCTTCCCAGAAAAAAAAACTAATATTAATTCCAATTTGTCTTCCTCAACACTGTCTTTTTCCTTTTCTTTTAATTCTTCCTGTAGTTTTGTTTTGATCTGTCGACAATCTAGTTATCTTGCTTTTTCATTTCTCTTTGGGTATTGGTAAGTGGAATTTTGGTAATTGTTTGAAGTGTTTGTTTTCCAAATTACCGGTTGGAGCCTTATTTTCTATTTTGGCAGTAGGAAATTGAGTAGAATGGGACTCTCTTCTCGCGAAAGCATAGTCGAAATCACTCGAGGTAGTAGGGTAAGTGTTGAGTGCTTGATTTGAACCATTGTTGGTTTCATCGTTATGGTAAAATTGAGATTTAAAACTGACAATTGGGAGTTTTTTATGTCGATTTTAGGTATTGTGTGGCTTGGGAGTGGTTTCGCATCAAATCGATATTAGATGTGTTCCAGAAATGTAGAAAATGATGTTTTTGTGAAAGTTGAAACTTCTTACTGTCGATGCCACACGGGCGTGTGGTCGCAGTGTGGTTGGCCATGTACAGGACACAATCATGTGGTCGACGAAGGCATGGTCGTGCACAAGACACGGCCATGTGGTGGCTGGTGTGTGGCTGTGTGAACCATACAGGCTAGGCCAAGCTGGGCGTGTGGGCCACACAGGTAAGGAAAATCTAGGCATGTGGGCCACACGGGTGTATGGGACTACACGGGCATATGGGCCCATATTTCTATAATTTTCCCTAGGGTAGCACGAGTTGCTCTGATTGACCGTGGGCCTACTATAGGGTTGGTAAGGGCTAATTAAATTCTACTTTGTATGCTATGATATTCCGATAGACCAAACTGAGTAAGGTACTAAATGTATGTCTGACTGTACTACTATATGTATATTTGTTATCTGTATATAATCATGTTGAGCATGTTTAATCTGTTATATCTGAATCTGATTTTTGTATCTATATTTGGCGTGGGATGGTACATATATGGAAGAAGTGTTTTGAAAGGCGACCTTCGCCTATACTTTGGAAGCTTTGTTGCACTATACCTGATACATGTCGTAATGGCACAATATGGTGTGTAGGGATATGTAGG
The DNA here is from genome assembly GCA_025506655.1 of Gossypium rotundifolium. Lineage (NCBI taxonomy): Eukaryota > Viridiplantae > Streptophyta > Magnoliopsida > Malvales > Malvaceae > Gossypium > Gossypium rotundifolium. The sequence goes on along the minus strand of CP106734.1, from coordinate 118,425,346 downwards.
TGTTTTTAACCCCACATGGTGTGTTGGGATGGTCAAAGTTGGTGTGTAGAGGATGAGGATAGGATTCTATATATCTAAATACCTGTTATCTATTTCTGTAAAGGACTTTGTTATGAATCTGTATCTGACTTTAAATATATATGATTTTTGTATAATTTGTATGCTTAATTCTGTTGGGTTACACACTGAGTTTACGAAAACTCACATATGTTGTCTGTTCTAATCAGGAAATCCATAGATTTAGGTGGATCAATGCAGCAGAGACTCAACGGTGACCACACTAAAGGGAATTGTTATGCTTAGTAATTTTTATGGTTTTTACTTAATACTTTTTGGAGTTAATCGAGAGTTTGTAATTTCTAGGACTCTCTGGACTAGACGGTTTTTAGGCTTTTGGTTTGGTTTGTTTAATTGCTTTATTTAACAAAACGTTTAAGCAAATGATGGTTTTAATCAAACAAAAAGGTTTTTCTAAAAATATGAATTGGATTTCCAAAATATAACGATTTTATTAGACTTAGGCCGTGAAACACGTTTTGGTAAATAAACCAATAATTTAACGTTTTCGACAATGAATATCAAAGAATATGAGTTAATAAAGATGATTTAATGTAACGACTTCATTTTCAAAACCCATTCTTTATGACATCTCTAGATTCGTACGTCTAGGCAAGGTTTGGGGTGTTACATTTAGTGGTATCAGAGCCAGGTTATAAAATCTCGACTGTGAATTTTGGGTTCTAAAATTTTGTTTTAAAAAGAATTAGTTTTCAAATAATTTGAATAAATTGAGAAAGTATGTGGTACACCGAGTCTCCGGCACCGATCCTATAAGTATCTCTATATTTAGATAGAATTGTTCTGAAAACACTATAGATAGCACTTTCTGAAACTGTACTGAGATAGCTAGAAACTGAAACCTCTGAAAACAATTCTAACCTTCTGATAATTTATGCATAAAACATCTGTTAATAAATACTGAAACTAATGTATAAAATTTTATAATGTAGATAAAATTTGAAAATTTACGATGAGCATTCGTAGAACTCGCAGATGTAGTATTCGTGGCCGTGGTAGATGCCGTAGGGGGATCAAGTTGAGTCTTCCTCTCTAGGCAGTATGTCAAACTTAGATATGAGTGAGACACCGGTTTCGCCTGCTATTAAGACTAGGTCTCAAAGCCATTCGGCTGGGGATGGTGCACTGTCCCAAGCCATATTAAGGATTTTGGAAAGGGTCATTGGACCCCATTCTGGTTCTGAAGGTCGTGGGTTGGTAACTAAACGACTCTGGTCTAATGGTGCTGAGTTATTTAGGGGTGTCATTGGAGTCGCCCCTATTGTGGGTAAGTATTGGCCGGAGGCCACCGAGAGGATCATGAACGATTTAGGATGTACTTCTGAGCAGAAACTTAAGGGTGCAGTCCCTTTGCTTCACGATGAGGCCTATTAGTGGTGGTTAACAATTGAGGAAGATACTCAACCTGATCGTCTGAATTGGGATTTCTTTAAGAATGCCTTTCAGGGGAAATATGTGGGGCGAGCTATGTGGATGCCCGTAGGCGTGAGTTCATGAATCTCATGCTAGGGGATAGATCAGTGGCTGAGTGTGAGGTTGAGTTTGTAAGGTTGAGCCACTACGCTCGAGGCATGGTGGTGTCTAAGTATGAGAAGTGTGTTCGTTTTGAGGATGGCTTGTGGGATAGTTTGAGTATTCTGATTGCTCTATAGAGGGAGCATGGGTTTTTCGTTCTTGTGTAAAAGATGAAGATCGCCAAAGAAGTAAGCATGTGGAATGCCAAAATAGGGACCGAGAGAGAGGCAAGAATAAGAGGGATTCGGAGCCCTCTAGTTCTGTTCAAATACTTAATAAAAAGGCCAAACTTGATGGGCCTGTTAGAGTGGGGGTTCCTGTTGCATCTACTGGGATTCAGTCGTGTGGAGATTATGGTAGGCGCCATCCGGGCGAGTGTTGGAGGAGGATAGGGGCTTGTTTAAGGTGTGGGTCATTGGAGCATCGGATTCGAGAGTGTCCATAGTAGGCAGATCAGATGCAAGCTTTGGGACCGAGTTCTGTACAGCCTCAGAGGGTAGTTCAGCAGCCATCTAGGGGCTATGGACTTGCTAGGGGTGCTAATGGTATGGGTCATGAGCAAAGAGCACCGGGTAGAGGTGTTAGTCCGACTGAGGCGAGACAGCCTGTACTGGTTTATGCTACTCGATGCCAAGAGGATAGGGATGCTCCAGATGCTACCACCAGTACGTTCTTCATTTTTGATGTACCTTACACTACTTTGATAGACATAGGTTCTATACACTCCTATGTAGCTAGTTCTATATCTAAAAAAATTAGGAATTTTTGTCAAGAGAACTTCTAGTGAGATCAATGTATTGAGTCTGTTGGGGTAGTCTATTCGGGTTAATAAACTTTATAGGGATATTTCATTAGTGGTGCAAGGGGTTGTTTTTCTGGCAAATCTGATGGAGCTTCTGTTTGAGGAGTTTGGCTTGATTCTGGGTATGGATTGGTTGGTCGAGCACCAAGTCAGTTTGGATTCGCCACTAAGAGGGTCGTTTTGAGGATCAAAGATGATAAGGAGGTGGTTGTGATCGGTGAGCATCGAGATTATCTATCGAATGTGATCTCCTCTCTTGTGGCTGAGAAATTGGTTCGAAAATGGTGTGAGACGTATTTAACTTATGTTAGTGTTTCTGTTTCTAAGAACTTTTCGGTTGGGGATATCAAAATAGTGAGGGATTTTTCGGATGTCTTTCCTGAGGAGTTACTAGGTTTACCTCCAGATCAAGAAGTTAAGTTTGGCATTGAGTTTCTATTGTGTACAGCTCCGGTGTCCATCGCTCCCTACTGAATGGCACTGGAGGAGCTTACAGAGCTTAAGGCTCAACTTCAAGAGCTTTTGGATCGTGGTTTCATCCACCCTAGTGTGTCTCTGTGGGGGGCACCTGTAACACCCCTATCCCGTGTCCGATCACCGGATTAGGGTTAAAGGCATTACCGGACAGATCGAAAACATTTTCAGAATTATCACATAGTCATTTATAAATCTCAAACATAAAGTCCCTTAAGAAGGCCATCGAGACCTTAAACAAGCTTGTAATCCGAGTCGGGACTAAACTGAAACACATACGAGATTTCATGAAAATTTAAAAATTTTCTAAAATACAGGGGACACACGGCCATGGGGGTAGGCCGTGCCTCACCCACGGCTACTAGACACTCCCATGTGTCCTCCCTGTGGTGGTAAACTGCCAATTTCAACACGGTTACCAAGCATGCCCGTATGCTAAGGCCATGAACAATAGTTCACATACTGTCATTTCCCACACAACCACTAAGCACACCAGTGTCGAGGCCGTGTACAATATAAGGCACATTCTGCCAATTTACCCACGATCTTAGGCATGCCCGTATGCCTCAACTGTGCGACATTATAGGCCATTTTACAAGGCCAATATGCCACCCATTTTGGGTCTCACCTACAAGCAATACATACAAAAACATAATATGCATATATAGCAACCAAAACATATCAGATGGTTCACTTCATTCATACATCCAATACCAAATCCATCCATACCAAATTGCAAACTAAATCCTACCTCATTGCAAACATGTATCTCCCATTTGCTTAACCAAAACTTAACCATTCCATATGTATCAAAACATACTAAATATATGCTTTATAACTTATTCATTCAAACATTTATCAACTCAAAAACTTGCCAATACACATGGCCATGCTCACTTCATAAACATATACACCTATCTAGCTTATACATGTCATAATTAGCCATATAATTTTCAAAAGGGTACCAAAATAAGTTTTTGTAGTGTGATGACGATCCTTGACAATCCCGAGCCTTCAGTAGCTTCGACAACCTATAAAATAGAGAAAATACACACACAGAGTAAGCTTTCAAAAGCTTAGTAAGTCATATACAAATAAACTTGGCATAAAAAGCATAAATGCAATTTGAAACTTTTGCACATCTCATTCACTTAACAATTTATCATGTACATGCTTGATTCATACTTTTGATTACATTGGTCACTTTTATCCATTCAAAACTCATTTGAAGCATATGGCTCATTCATAATCTTCCTTACATCTCATTCACATTATCCTATTCAAACATGCCTTTCTTCAAATCAAAGTCATATGCATACTTACCATTCATGCATACTTAATGCACATTCAACGTACCTAAATTGGGTATTCATTCACTTAATTGATCATAACTCGGATATACCATTCATATTGTAGAATTGCCCGTTGAACTCTTAGGAACCTAGTAGGATACTCAGAAAGCTCGGAATAATAGTACAATGCCAATGTCCCAGATGAGGTCTTACATGCACTCGTATATCGATGCCACTGTCCTAGACAGGGTCTTACACGTACAGATCATAATGATGCCGACGTCCCAGACGTGGTCTTACACGAGTCAATATGATGTCGATGTCCTAGACATGGTCTTACTCATAAAGTTCACATCGATGCCTACGTCCCAGACGAGGTTTTTTACATATAATTCATATCGATGCCTACGTTCCAGACGGTGCCTTACACGAAATTTCAAATCAACGCCAACATCCCGGATGTGTTCTTACATGATAAAACAGAACAGATACCTATGTCATGACATAGCTAATCCTATATATTCCTAGGTTCATACGGGACTTCTCAGCTTTAACACTATATCAAACTATTTTCGGAATTCACGCTCTTATCATCTTATGCTCATTCATTTTCATCGATAGACATATGAATACATATATTCAATTCAATACAGATAAGTTTATTTGCATAGTGACTTACCTCAGATTCGGTTTATTAGAATGAAAACGGCTACTCATTAACTTTCGCTTTCCCGCGATCTACGTCTGTTTTCCTCTGTTCTTAATCTAAACATATTCAGAATTAACCCTTTTTATTCACTATTTCATTCAATTCACTCCATACACATATATTTTGGGCTATTTACAAATTAACCCTCATATTTGCACACTTTAACAATTTAGTCTATTTTTCACAAAACATCAAATTCACAAAATCCACACACACACATGCTTGGAAGAACCTCTCTAGGGACTATATAAGTCCAAATATTTCATCAAATTTGTAATTTAGTCCTTCTATTTACCATTTTTTTAATTTAGCGCTATTTAGCTAAATTCAACAAAACTTCAAGAACAAAACATGTTCACCAAGCTTAAATCTTCCATTTAACATCATAAAACATCACAAAACTCAACATGGTATCAATGGCATCTCACACAAACATTATCAATTCATCAAATTGAGACATGGGTTTGACAGCATTTGAATCAACGATTACGAAAACGTATAAATTATCAAAAACTAAAGCAAAACATACCTTAAATTTGGATCAAACTTAGCCAAATGCTTGAAGAGTTCAGACCCTTTCTTTTCTTTATGAATTTCAGTGGTGGATGGATAGAAATTGCCACTTTTCATGTTTATTTCATTAAAACATACAATAATAATCTTTTTACTAAAATACCAATCCAATTTATAAATAAAACAAACATGTAATAAGGGTATATTAGTATTTCATTTATCCACTAGCTATAAAGTGGTATAATAACAACATTAGGCCTCCATATTAACAAAGCCACATCACATTAGTACTTTAACAATTAGCAATCAACTTTCACCTTTAATGCAATTTCATCCTTTCGTCAAATTAAACACGCAAACAAATAAATTCGTTTACGGAAATTTACCACATGCTAATTCACATGTCAACGGCACAGAAAAAGAAAAAAATATTATACAGACTAGAATTTGTGGTCCTGAAACCACTGTTTCGACTAGGGTACAAACCAGACTGTTACAATTCTCCCCCTTAGGGATTTTTCGTCCCCGAAAATCTTACCGTTAAACAAAATTGGATATTGTTGTCTCATTGAGTCCTCAGGCTCCCAAGTAGCCTCTTCTATACTGTGACGGTGCCAAAGTACTTTCTCTAATGAAATTTTCTTATTTCTCAACTCTTTCACTTCACGAGCTAAGATACGGATCGGTTCCTCTTCGTATGTCATATCAGGTCAGATTTTAATATCAGATGGGGCAATCACATGTGACGGATGAGATCGATATCTACGGAGCATCGAAACGTGAAATACATTGTGAATCTTTTCTAATTCAGAGTGTCACACCCCAAACCCGGCCCATGTGTTACGATCGAATCTGGTATGCCCCAAGGTGAATTAAAACCAAGTCTTAGTTAAATTTATGAAGAACTAGCATTTTGGAAGATAACTTTTCTATTATTCTATCGACTTTTGAAAACCTAATGTTTGGTTTAATAAAACCCCTGTTTAATAAAACAAAATACAATCTTGAAGGGCCTTATTACATAATGGAAATCCCAAATTCGAACGACTTAAAGAAATGCTAAAAAGTAAAGGATAGAAATCGAAAACATGGCCTCCACGAGTCCCCCTCGGCTCCTGCATCCACGAGCTACTGCTCACCTGAAAGGTTAAGGAAAAATGGGCGAGTCACCAAGACTCAGTGTGTAAAACTTCCCACATTAAATATAATGCAACCAACCCACAATCACACATTGGGCCTGAGCCCACACATCAGCAACAACATATGAATGCATTAAGACCAACCCAAACCTAGTGATTCCATCCGCTACACACCAACCCATACCAACCAATCACACCGTGGGGATTTCTACAATCAACCCTCCATCTGCTACACTCCATCACGACAGTCTTGCTGCCAATTAAACACGATCACTAGGTGACCAAATAAACACGATCACTATGTGACCATATATATATATACACCGTGGCAGAGCCATCGATCACAGTGTGACCAAAAGAAATAGTGTACGAACACATGTATATATATATATATCGTGGTAAAGCCACCGATCACTACGTGACCAATTAAGCACTTCTCCGTCATATCAAACCCAATCCATGATCTACATACAAATCCTAATAATGCAACATGCTACTCATATTATATCATCTTGTCACACATACATTTGGCTATACAAGGAAACGATACGATCACGTACTTGGGAACCCTAGCGTTACCCCTAAGGGTATCTCGACTGGCTGTATCCACTTTCTGACTTTTTCAGCCCATACAAATGTTAGCACAGTTATAATATAGTGTGTGAAAGTTTACACACCTGATAACACGTAAGACAACACTCTATATGTCGACGCTATCACTAGTCAAAACTATCGCTATCTGCCTACTATTCTGCTCAGAACCGGCCCACAACCCGGTGGCCAATCTTGAACAGCGGACACCGCGTGTTTCTTGAACTTTGGGGCTGGGATTACAGATCTAACCCCTTCCTTCGATTTGCTGACATTCGAGTCCATGAATGACCTTAGTCAGAAGGTACTATAATGATTACTTAACGAAACGTTAGGTTAAGGCACAAATAATCAAAAGGAAACCGATTGAACCTCTTAGAAAAAATCGAATCCCTTACCTTGAAATCTCAAAAAATAGTATGATTCAAAACTTTCCAATTTCTGTCTTAGAAACCTAGGCAACTAGATCTCATTCAAATCTTGAAATGCTGCCCAAAGAAAACACGAGATCAGTGAATAGAAACATCAACTAATGATGGCCTTACAACCAACTTAGCCATTCGGCGATGGTCTCCAAAAACAGAAAACAACAAAGGAATAAGAGAACGATCTTACCTTATCACAATAGATCCGAATGATACTTAGGAGATTTCAGTATTTGCCTAATAGTGGACAGAATTCGACAATGATTAAGAAAGAACTGGATGAGAAAGCCTAAAAGAAAAATAAAGAGGCTTAGGCATTTCGGCTTTTCAAGATCAATTGGCTATGGTATGAAAATGGAGAGGAAAGTAGAGTTAGGAGTTTTTTCGGTTTAGGTAGAAAAAAGAGAAGAGAAATCTGTAGTTGCTGATATTTAGGAGGAGAAAAGAAGAAGACAAAGAAACCCAAAAAGCTATGCTCTAAAAAAAGATGAAATTCGGCACACCCTTAGCCATTCAACCGATTTTCCCTTGCACACAGTCCCACATTCGGCCATCACTTCCCCTTCTATCCTATCCCTCCTTTTTCTCTTATCCTCACTTCCTATCCTGTGACTCAATCCACACCCACTCCTTTAGAGTCCTAGCCGAAACCACCTCTCACTTCTCAGGCACATATATAAAAAAAACTCCTTTTTGCTTAGCATGGGATTCGAACCTACTCCCTCCGCACATGCTTGTGGCGTCACTTATCTGTTCCCTTAGTGGCGCCTCCCTGCCACTTTAGCAATTAAATTCTTGTGTTAACTTTTCCATTCAAGTACCCTTAAGGCCTACTTCACCTAGTTCTCCCTTACTGTAACTAAAAAAAAAAATTCACCAAGGCTTAGGCTTAACCTCAAGCCTTCCGAAAGCTCTAAACACATCAACCACACACACATAGCATGGCATACACACATAACACATCACAAATGTAAAGCCCCCAATCTAGGATGTTACAGTTCTACCCCCTTAAAAGAATTTCGTCCTCGAAATTACCTGGTCAAAAGAGATGAGGGTATTGCTGTCGTATAACATCCTCTGGCTCCCATGTACCTTTCACTGCTCGTGATTCCGCCATAGAACCTTAACCAAAGGAACCGATTTTCTTCGTAAAACTTTAACATCGCGCTCTAAGATCTGAACTGGTTCCTCCTCAAAAGATAAATCAGGCTTTACTTCAAGTTCCTCCAACGGTACCACATGAGAGGGGTCTGAACGGTAATGTCGCAACATTGAAACATGAAACGCATCATGAATCTTACTTAGCTCCGAGGGTAGCTCAAGCTGATAAGTAACTAGTCCCACACGCTTCAAGACCCGATAAGGCCCGATGAACCTAGGGCTTAGCTTACCCTTCCGTCTACACCTTAGAATTTTCTTCCACGGTGATACTTTCAAGAAAACCCGATCACCTACTGCAAATTCTATGTCTCTTTGCTTTGGGTCAGCGTAGGACTTCTGCCCGTCCGACGCTTCCTTCAACATAGCCCGAATCAACCCAACTTTATTCTTCGTTTCCAATACTAGTTCCGGACCCAACATCTATCATTCACCCAACTCCGTCCAACATGTAAGAGTACGACACTTTCGCTCGTACAACGCTTCATACGGTGCCATCCGAATACTGGACTGGTAGCTGTTATTATATGCGAATTCTGCTAATGGTAGGAATTCTTCCCAGCTACCTTTGAAATCAATAATGCAACCTCTCAACATGTCTTCCAAAATCTGAATCACCCTTTTCGACTATTTTTCCATCTGTGGATGAAATGCCGTACTAAAATCCAACTTCGTACCCAACGCTTGATGTAACGCCTCTAAAATCTTGACCTAAACCTAGGATCTCTGTCCGAGATAATGGACACAGGTACTCCATGCAACCTTACAATCTCCGCTATATACAGCTTAGCCAACTTTTATATAGAGTAATCAACTCGAATCGGTATAAAATGAGCGAACTTCATCAACCGATCAATGACTACCCATATCGAATCCTTCTTAGTAGGCGTAAGGGGTAGCCCACTAACAAAATCCATCGTGATTCTCTCCCATTCCATTGTGGAATCTTCACCGAATGCAACAACCCTGAAGGTAACTGATGCTCTGCCTTAACCTACTGACATGTTAAACATTTACCCACCAATTCGGTTACTTCCGCTTTAGACCTGGCCACCAAAATTGTTCTCGTAAATTCTGATACATTTTGCTTCCTCCCGAATGAATAGCATAAGGGCTACTATGCACTTCCTGAAGGATCATCCATCTCAATTCCACGTCCCTCGGCACACAAACCTTCTCTCAAAAACACAGAACCCCGTCATCGTTCAAGCTATAGTCCCTCACTTCACCATGTTGCACTTGAAATAGTCGGACACTCAAATCATCATCCTACCATTACTTCTCTTTAATCTTATCTATCCATGTTAGCTTTACCTGATGCTCAGCCAACAAACTTCCATCCTCATACAGGCTTAGATGTGCAAACATTACCCTCAGATCTGAGATCACCTTTCGACTTAGCGCATCTGCCACCACGTTAGCTTTACCCGGATGGTATTCAATCGAACAATCGTAATCCTTTAGTAGTTCAATCCACCTTCTCTGCCTCAGGTTCAACTCTTTTTGGGTGAGGAGATATTTCAAGCTCTTATGATCTGTATAGATGACGGACTTCTCCCCATACAGATGATGTCTCCAAAATTTCAAAGCAAAAACCACTGCCACCAATTCCAAATCATGCGTGGGATAATTTTCTCATGAGGTCTTAGCTGTCGAGATGCATAAGCAACCACTCTTCCGCCTTGCATCAACACACATCTTAACCCGGTGTGTGAAGCATCACAATAAATCACGAACTCCTTTCCAGCCTCCGGTTGAATCAACACCAGAGCTTCTATCAACACCTTTTTCAACTTTTCAAAACTTTCCTGCTGCTTGTCACTCCACACAAAAAGTACTCCCTTCCTCAACAACTTGGTTAAAGGTGCTGCAATCAAGGAGAATCCCTCAACGAACCTCTTGTAATAACCAGCAAGACCCAGGAAACTCTGAATTTCTATCACAGACCTGGGTGTTTTCCAATCCATGATAGCTTTAACCTTTCGAGGATCGACTCGACCCTTGGTAGGCTGGCGTGTCCTAGAAAAGTAACCTCCCTTAACCAAAATTCGCACTTACTGAATTTTGCGTACAATTGTTTCTCCCTCAGGATTTGTAATACCACTCGCAGATGTGAATCATGCTCCTCCTCCGACCTTGAATATACCAGGATATCATCTATAAATACTACCACGAATCGGTCCAAATAGGGTTGAAACACCCGATTCATTATATCCATGAACGCTACTGGTGCGTTAGTTAACCCAAATGGCATTACCAAGAATTCGTAATGGCCATAATGGGTCCTGAAAGATATCTTATGAATATCTGATTCTTTGACCTTAAGTTGATGGTATCCTGATCTCAAATATATCTTTGAGAATACTGACGCCCCTTTCAGTTGGTCAAACAAGTCATCAATCCTTGGCAACGGATACTTGTTCTTGATGGTCAACTTGTTCAGCTAACGATAGTCAACGCACATACGCATTGATCCATCCTTCTTCTTTACAAATAGCATCGGTGCTCCCCAAGGTGATACACTTGGTCGAATTAAACCCCGATCTAATAATTCCTAAATCTGGGCTTTCAGTTCCACCAACTCCTTCGGCGCCATCCTATATGGTGCAATAGATACTGGTGCTATTCTCAGAAGAAGATCAATTCCAAATTCCACCTCACGATCCAGAGGTAGTCGGGAAGTTCTTCTAGGAAAACGTCAGAAAACTCCCTCACCGTTCTAACATTCTTCACAGTTGAATCTTGAACCTCCAAAGCACAAACAAAGGCTACGAACGCCCTACACCTTTTTCTCATCATTCTTTCAGCCTTTAGAGCGGATACTATGTTAGACAAGTAGTTCCTCCTTTCACCTATTACCAACACCTCATCCTCCTGACTAGTCCTTAGTACCATACGCTTGGCTACACAATCTAGGTTCGCTCGATATTTCACTAACCAATCCATACCTAAGATTAGATCAAACTCCCCAAAAGGAAGTTCCATTAAGTCCGTCATAAAGACTACCCCTTGCACTTCTAGAGGTACATCCCTATATAGTCTGTTCACCACTGCTGACTGACCGGGCTAATTACAGTCATTTCCCTAGAGACAATCTCAAAGTCTATTCTTAGAGTTCCAGAGACTACACTAGCAACATAAGAGTGCATCGATCCAATATCAATTAATGCAGAAAAAGGCAAACCAAAAATCAAGAACGTACCGGTTATGACATTCGGTGCATCCCCTTCATCACGACACTTAACCGCATATACCAACCCCGGCTATCTTGCATCGGTGTTTTCTGTACCTCTACCTTGTGTTCCACGACCCCGACCATAACCATTACCTCCTTGACTGGACTGCGACCTCTCTGTGGTTGTGGACCGCCTCTACCAGGCTGAGCATTATTCTGTTCTACTGGCTCTGCGCCACCCCGATCCTATGGATAGTCCCTAACCAGATGATCCGAGGACCCACACCTAAAACATTTCCTATCACCTATCCAATATTCGCCCGAATGAAATTTATTACACTGACCACACCTCTAAGGTTGACCATTATCCCTAGATCTCACACCCTGTCTCGAGCCATCCACCTTAGGTCTCTTCTGGAAATGCCCCGTTGACCTCGATGATCCAATATTCCTCTTATTCCTATCCCTATCTTTATCAATATTCTACTTCTCGATTCGCTTGACTTCCTCAGCTATCTTAGCCTTTTCTACTAAAACTGTAAATTCTCGCTCTCGTTGAGGGGCTATCAACACCCACAGATCATCCCTTAAACCATCCTCAAATCAAACCCAATATTCGTGTTCGGTGGCCACTATACCTCGAGTATAACGACTCAAGCGTAAAAATTCTGCTTCATAAGCAGCTACCGATTTACTTCCTTGAATCAGATTCAAAATCCCTACGCTGCACATCCACATAACTTGATCCAAAGTACTTGCCTTGGAATGCCGACTTGAAAAACTCCCAAGTAATGTGGTCAGCCACCACACCATCCCTGACCGTAAGCCACCATTGGTACGCTTCATCCCAAAGAAGAGACACCACTCCCTTCAGCTTCTCCCCTTCCGTGAAGTCAAGATCATCCATTATACGCTCCACTGCTTCCATCCAATACTCAGCTGTACTAGGAGCTACACCGAAAATTCCCCTAAAAATTTTTGCTCCATTAGCCCTAAGTCGCTCTGCATGATTTTTGAGCTCCGCACCAATGCTCGCTTCCTCGCAACTCTCTCCAACACTTGAGCATCGCTGAGACACCGTGATCGCCTCTCAGGTCATGCAGTCACGATACTCGACCTCCACGGTGGTGGCACTGGTACCTCATTTTCGGACTCATGACCAGACCCTACTAGTTCCGACACAACAATCTTACTTCTACCTCGGCCACGCACACCACGTCCCCTAGTGCTCATATCTAGCGTTCACGATTTATCTGATTAAAAATTTTATGAACTAATGCTTTCTTCCATTGATTAATAACGAACAATCTTATGGAAAGTAGTTTAAATAGTAGTTCTTTTGAATTCAAAAATCAGTCTCAAGTCTGTATCTCTTAGTTCTAAAAATCTCATACATTCCACATCCATATACATAACAAACAGAGCATCACATAACAGCATCAAACACAAAAGTGACATCCATAACCCCTCATTCACCACACAGGGGTATTTTCATCATTTCACTACCCAGGGGTATTTTCGTAATTCTACCCTACAAGGGTATTTTTTATAATTTCGCAAAATAAGGTATCTTGGTGATTTCACAAAATAGGGGTATTTTGGTAATTTCATAAATTAGGGGTATTTTGGTAATTTTGCAAATCAAGGGTATTTCGGTAATTTTTCTCAAACTTAGGGTATTCTGGGTAATTTACAAAACTATGGGCGCATAAGAGATTTAAAAAAAAAAAAGGTATTGATCCCTTTCGGGTTTTAGTTGTAAATTTTGGCCCACTAACAAGTCCTTTTGGCTAAAGTGAACAAACACTACGCACCAGGTAAGATTCTAGCAAAGAGGAGGTGGGCCACTAGGGCCGCTTAAATACCAAGCTCTCCCTAGATTCAATCCTAGACATGCGTATGCCTGTTGCCACTCTCCAACCCAACAACTTATCCATGGACATGTTTAATTAGAGCAATTAAGTTTTATGGATTTTAAGAGTTTTGTAACTAGGCCTAAGGTCCATAAACCCTAGCATACTCGCCTATGTCCCCATAAAGCTTATTAAATCCAATCATGCATACCATAACAAAGGTTAGAATACTTACCTGAGTGGATCAAGTGCCGCCAAACTCGAAGGCCATATCTCAACCCAAAACATTTTTTCTCAAACTCACATCAAACTATAAAATACCACTGGACTCAATTCACAGCCCGAGTTTTGAACTGGGCTCTGTTACCAAAAATGTAACACCCCAAACCTGGCCCATGCGTTACGATCAAATCTGGTATGCCACAGGGTGAAGTAAAACCAAGTCTTAGATAAATTTATGAAGAACCGACATTTTGGAAGATAACTTTTTCTATTATTACGTCGACTTTTGAAAACCTAATGTTTGGTTTAATAAAACCCCAACTTAACTTAAACATTTAAACTGTCGAAGTGACAAGTTTGTTATAAATAGTAAATAATAAAATAAAACGAAATACAATATTGAAGGGCCTTATTACATAATGGAAATCCCAAATTTGAACGACTTAAATAAATGCCAAAAAGTAAAGGATAGAAATCGAAAACATGGCCTCCACAAGTCTGCCTCGGCTCCTGCATCCACGAGCTATTGCTCACCTGAAAGGTTAAGTAAAAAGGGGTGAGTCACCAAGACTCAGTGTGTAAAACTTCCCACATTAAATATACTGCAACCAACCCATAATCATACATTGGGCCTGAGCTCACACATCAGTAACAACATATGAATGCATTAAGCCCAACCCAAATCGTACCAACCAATCACATCGTGGGGATTTCTACAATCAACCCTCCATCTGCTACACTCCATCACGATAGTCTTGCTACCAATTAAACTCGATCACTAGGTGGCCAATTAAACACGATCACTATGTGACCAAATATATATATACATCGTGGCAGAGCCATCGATCACAGTGTGACCAAAAGAAATAGTGTACAAACACATGAATATATATATCGTGGCAAAGCCACCGATCACTACATGACCAATTAAGCACTTCCCCGTCATATTATATCATCTTGTCACACATACATTTGGCTATACAAGGAAACGATACGATCACGTACCTGGGAATCCTAGCCTTACCCCTAAGGGTATCTCATTGTCTATCAAACCCACTTTTCACTTTTTCAAACCCATACAAATGTTATACGGTTATAATATAGTGCGTGAAAGTTTACACACCTGATAACACGTAAGACGACACTCTCTATCTCGACGCTATCACTAGCCGAAACTACCGCTATCTGCCTCCATTCTGCTCAGAAGCTAGCCCACAACCCAGTGGCCAATCTCGAACAGCAGACACCGCGCGTTTCTTAAACTTTGGGGTTGGGATTACAGATCCAACCCCTTCCTTCGATTTGCTGACATTCGAGTCCATGAATGACCTTAATCAAAAGGTACTATAATGATTACTTAACAAAACGTTAGGTTAAGGCACAAATAACGAAAGGAAACCAATTGAACCTCTTAGAAAGAATCAAATCCCTCACCTTGAAATCCCAATAAATAGTATGATTCAAAAGTTGTCGATTTCTGTCTTAGAAACCTAAGCGACTAGATCTCTTTCAAATCCTAGAATGCCGCCCAAAAAAAACACGAGATTAGTGAATAGAAACATCAACTAATGATGGCCTTACAACCAACTTAGCCATTCGGCTATGGTCACCAAAAACTAAAAATAACAAAGGAATAAGAGAACGTTCTTATCTTATCACAGCAGATCCAAGATACTTAGGAGATTTAGGTATTAGCCTAATAGTGGATAGGATTTGGCAATGATTAGGAAAGAACTGGATGAGAAAGCTGAAAAGAAAAATAAAGAGGCTTAGGCGTTTCGGCTTTTCAAGATCAATCGGCTATGGTATGAAAGTGGAGAGGAAAGCAGAGTTGGAGTTTTTTGGTTTAGGCAGAAAAAAGAGAAGAGAAATCTGTAGTTGTCAAAATTTAAGAGGAGAAAAGAAGAAGAGAAAGAAACCCGAAAAGCTATGCTCTAGGAAAAGATGAAATTTGGCACACCCTTAGCCATTCAACCGATTTTCCCTTGCACACAGTCCCACATTCGACCATCACTTCCCCCTCTATCCTATCTCTCCTTTTTCTCTTATCCTCATCTTCCTATCCTGTGACTCAATCCACACCCACTCCTTTAGAATCCCAGCCGAAACCACCTCTCACTCCTCAGGCACATATATAAAAAAACACTCATTTTTGCTTAGCATGGGATTCAAACCGGCTCCCTCCACACATGCTCGTGGCGTCACTTATCTGCTTCCTTAGTGGCACCTCCCTGCCACTTTACCAATTAAATTCTTGTGTTAACCTTTCCATTCAAGTACCCTTAAGGCCCACTTCACCTAATTCTCCCTTACTGTGACTAAAAAAGCAAAATTTCACCAAGGCTCAGGCTTAACCTAAAGCCTTCCTGAAAGCTCTAAACACATCAAACCACACACACACAGCATGGCATACACACATAACACATCAAAATGTAGAGCCCCCAATCTAGGATGTTACATAGAGGGTAATTTCAATCTATATGCAACAGGCCCAACACGTTCAATGATCTCATACGGTTCGATGAATCTCGGACTTAACTTGCCTTTACATTTAAATCGAAGCACTTTCTTCCACGGAGACACTTTTAGAAATACTTTTTCGCCGATCTCAAATTCTATATTTTTTTTGTTTTAAGTCTGCATAGAACTTCTGGCGATCAGATGCTACCTTCAACCAATCTCGAATCAGTTTCACTTTCTATTCGGTATCTTTTATCAAATCGACCCCATGCAACTTATTCTCACTAAGTTCAGTCCAATATAGAGGTGTATGACATTTACGTCCATACAAAGCTTCATATGGTGCCATTTTAATGCTCGACTAAAAACTATTGTTATTCGCAAATTCAATCAACGACAGGTATTGTTCCCATGAACCATTAAACTCTAATATGCAGCATCTCAACATATCTTCTAAAATCTGAATGACTCGCTCGAATTGACCATCCATCTACGGATGAAAAGCTGTACTAAAATGTAATTTCGTACCCAAAACTTCTTGTAATTTCTTCCAGAAACGCGATGTGAATCTCGGATCCCTATCTGACACAATAGATAGTGGCACCCGTACAATCTCACAATTTCAAAAATATAAAGCTCAGCTAATCTCTCGACTGAATAATCAGATCTTACCAAAATAAAATGGGCAGATTTAGTCAATCGGTCAACTACGACCCAAATCGCATCTTTCTTTCTTGGAGTCAGAGGTAACCCAGAAACAAAATCCATAGTTACTCTATCCCATTTCCATTCAGGAATCAGAATTGGCTGTAACAACCCAGACGGAACTTGATGTTCTGCTTTCACTTGTTGACAAACTAAACATTTTGAAACAAAGTCAGAAATGTCTCCTTTCATGCCAGACCACCAATAGTGTTGCTTCAAATCATGATACATTTTTGTACTTCCTAGATGGACAGATAGGTGATTGTTATGCGCTTCACCCAAAATCAATTGAATCAACTCTGGATTTTTAGAATACAGATTCGATCTGGAATCTCAAACAATCATCAACAACTCAAAATTCAGATTCAAAATTCAATTCACACTTAGCTCATTTCAACAACAATTCATTATCAACCATCTGAGCATCACATATTTGTTGTACAAATAACGATTTCGCTCTCAATTCGGCTATCACAGAACTATCATCCGACAAATCTATCTGAGCATTCAAAGCATATAGTGCAAATAACGACTTTCTACTCAACGCATCTGCAACAACGTTTGCTTTACCCGGATGATAATCTATCACAAGCTCATAATCTTTTGACAATTCAAGCCATCTTCTCTGACGCAGGTTCAAATCTTTCTAGGTCATTAGATATTTCAGGCTTTTATGATCTGAAAACACATGACATTTCTCACCGTACAAATAATAATGTCAAATTTTAAGTGCAAAAATAATCGCAGCGAGCTCAATGTCATATGTCAGATAATTCTTTTCATGAGGCTTTAATTGTCTCGAAGCATAAGCTACAACTTTGCCTTCTTGCATTAAAACACATCCCAGTCCATTTAATGAAGCATCACTGTAAACAACAAATTCCTTACCCGATTTTAGTTGTACTGGCACTAGAGCTTCTATTAACAGAGTTTTCAACCGATCAAAACTTCTCTGACATTTATCTGACCATTCAAATCTAATATCTTTCTGAAGTAATCTTTTCAACGGAGTAGCTATTTTTGAAAAACCCTTTACAAATCTACGGTAATAACCAGCTAACCCCAGAAAACTGCAGACTTCAGATACATTTCGCGGAGGTTTCCAATTCAAAATAGCAGAAATCTTACTTGGGTCTACTCAGATTCCCAAAGCTGACACAATGTGTCCCAGAAAGCTAACCTCGTGCAACCAGAATTCACATTTCTTAAATTTCACGTACAATTATTTTTCTCGCAGAGTTTGCAACATAATCCTCAAGTGTTCAGCATGCTCATTTTCATTCCGTGAATAGATCAATATATCATCTATGAATACTACAACAAATTGATCTAAGTACGATCTAAAAATTTTGTTCATTAGATCCATAAAAATAGCAGGAGCATTGGTTAGTCCAAATGGCATAACTAAAAACTCATAATGCTAAAAGGAGTTTTCGGAATGTCTGAATCTTTAACTCTCAACTGGTAGTATCCCGATCTCGGATCAATCTTTGAAAATACAGTAGCTCTTTTTAATTGATCGAATAAGTCATCAATTCTGGGCAATGGATATTTGTTCTATATAGTCACTTTATTCAACTAACGGTAATCAATGCACATTCTCATCATGCCATCTTTCTTTTTCACAAACAGAACAGATACACCCTAAGGCGAGAAACTCGATCTAGCGAACCCTCTATCAGTCAACTCTTGCATCTGTGACTTTAACTTTTCAACTCTATTGGTGCCATCCTATACGGAGCTATTGAAATAGGTTTCGTACCAGGCAACAATTCAATGCCAAATTCAACTTCACAAATCAGAGGTAAACCTGGTAACTCTTTAGGGAACACATCAAAAAAAATCACAAACAATAAGTACTGATTCAACTTTCTTCTCGGATACTTTTGAATCAATCACATAATCAAAATATGATTCATACCCTTTTTTCACATAACTTTGAGCTTTCAAAATGGATATCACAGTAGGCAATCCATTCAAATCATCAGACTCAATCCGTACAATCTCATCATTCAGACTTCTTAAATCAATAGATTTTCTTTTACAGTTCACAACAGCATCATGCATAAATAACCAATCCATTCCCAAAATAATGTCGAATTCATCAAATGGCAAAAGCATCAGATCAGCAGGGAAACAGATATCTCAAAACATTAACGGATAGTTCTTGCATACTTTGTCAACAAGGACACTCTTACCTAAGGGGTTCAATACTTTTATAGTAAACTCAGTAGACTCTACAGGCAAAGTCTTGCTGAATACTAAATTCATGCATATATATGAATGCGTAGAACTAGGGTCTATCAAAGCAATCACAGAAGTATCATAAAGAGTAAAAGTACCCATTATAACATCAGGTGATGAAGCTTCTTCACGAGCTCGGATACCAAATGTTCTGGCAGGCGCTCTAGCTTCAAGTCTTACCACAGTGTCTCTCGTGCACCTCTGACTACCACTAACATTTCTTGTATTCTTTGAAGGTCTACCCCTCCCAGATGCATTTTCAAGCCTCAGATTCTTAACAGTCTCTAGCTCAACAGACTCAGGACAATCACGGATAAAATGATCAAGCGATTCACATCTGAAGCAAGCTTTATCATTTAATCTACAGCTTCCCGGATGCCTCTTTTCGTAATGTTTACATTCAGGTCTCTCAGATCGAACATTACCAACACTGGCCACAGAAGTTGCTGGGATTTTGGAACTCATTTGCGATCTAGCTCTATTTCTGTTCAAATGTCCCGCATTATCTCTAGAATGACTTTGATCATCTCGGAATCTTTTTAGAGCAGACTAAAATGATTTACTCTGAAATCTATTTTTCATATCACGAACTTCAGACTCAGCTTTTCTTTTATCCTTCTCGAGTGCTTCAGCTTTGCATGCTCGATCAACGAGTGTAATGAACTCCTTTATTTCTAATATCCCGACTAGCAAACGAATATCTTCATTCAGACCATCTTCGAATCTTTTGTACATTATAGCTTTAGATGATACACATTCACGAGCGTACTGACTCAATCTGACAAATTCCCGTTCATATTCTATAACAGTCATACGTCCTTGCTTTAGTTCCAAAAATTTTTTTTGTTTCTGATCGATGAATCTCTTACTAATATATTTCTTTCGAAACTCAATCTGAAAGAAATCCCATGCGACTCGTTCTCTCGGAACAACAAAAATTAAGGTTTTCCACCATTGATAAGCTACATCTCGGATCACTGATACCACACACTTAATACTTTCTTCTGGAGTCAGAGACATTTCATCAAATACCCGGATCGTGTTTTCTAGTCAGAACTCAGCTTTTTCAGCATCATTAGCATTACTAGCTCGAAATTCTTTAGTCTTATACTTATGGATCTTGTCAATCGGAAGCTTATTTAACAGATTCAGATACAAAATTGGTGGCACAACTATAGTCTGAGGAGGATTAATCGGGGGCAAAGGTTTCAAAATAGTCGGGTTATTCTTTACGAACTGAGTGAACCACTCACTCATCATCTGGAAGAAAGCTTGTTTAGCTTCTCCCTCTTGACCGCTTATAGTCGGTCTCGGATTAGAAGGCTCTGTCCCTTGCGTGGGAGCAGGCGCATTACTTTTTATGTCATTAGCTACGTCTCTTTCGGGATCCATTGCTATACAGAAATCACATTTTATAAGTCAAGATTCATCACACTATCACAGTACAAATATATGGCATGTATAGCTAGACTCTGACACGCTATGTTAGTCCATGAATCGACTAAACCCTAGCTCTGATACTAATCAAATGTAACAGCCCTATCCCGTGTCCGATCACCAGATTAGGGTTAAAGGCATTACCGGACAGATCGAAAACATTTTCAAAATTATCACATTTTCATTTATAAATCACAAACATAAAGTCCCATAAGAAGGTCATCGAGACCTTAAACATGCTTGTAAGTCGAGTCGGGACTAAACCAAAACACATACAAGATTTCATGAAAATTTAAAACTTTTCTAAAATACAGGGGACACACGGCCATGGGGGTAGGCTGTGCCTCACCCACGGCTACTGGACACTCCCGTGTGTCCCTCCGTGGTGGTATACTGCCAATTTCAACATAGTCACCAAGCACGCCTGTGTGCTAAGGCTATGTACAATAGTTCACATACTGTCATTTCCCACACGGCCACCAAGCACACCCGTGTCGAGGCCGTGTACAATATAAGGCACATTCTACCAATTTACCTACTGTCTTAGGCACGCCCATGTACCTCAACCGTGCGACATTATAGGCCATTTTACAAGGGCAATATGCCACCCATTTTGGTCTCACCTACAAGCAATACATACCAAAACATAATATGCATATATGGCAACCAAAACATATCAAATGGTTCACTTTATTCATACATCCAATACCAAATCCATCCATACCAATTGCAAACTAAATCCTACCTCATTGCAAACAAGTATCATCCATTTGCTTAACCAAAACTTAACCATTCCATATGCATCAAAACATACTAAATATATGCTTCATAACTTATTCATTCAAACATTTATCAACTCAAAAACTTTCCAATACACATGGCCATGCTCACTTCATAAACATATACACCTATCTAGCCTATACATGTCATAATTAGCCATATACATTTTCAAAAGGGTACCAAAATAAGTCTTTGTAGTGTGATGATGATCCTTGACAATCTCGAGCCTTCAGTAGCTTCGACGACCTATAAAACAGAGAAAATACACACACGGAGTAAGCTTTCAAAAGCTTAGTAAGTCATATACAAATAAACTTGGCATAAAACGCATAAATGCAATTTGAAACTTTTGCACATCTCATTCACTTAACAATTTATCACGTACATGCTTGATTCATACTTTTGATTACATTGGTCACTTTTATCCATTCAAAACTCATTTGAAGCACATGGCTCATTCACAATCTTCCTTACATCTCATTCACATTATCCTATTCAAACATACCTTTCTTTAAATCAAAGTCATATGCATACATACCATTCATGCATACTTAATGCGCATTCAACGTACCTGAATCGGGTATTCATTCACTTAATTGATCATAACTCGGATATACCATTCATATTGCAGACTTGCCCATTGAACTCTTAGAAACCTAGTAGGATACTCAGAAAGCTCGGAATAATAGTACAATGCCAACGTCCCAGACGAGGTCTTACATACACTCGTATATCGATGTCACTATCCCAGACAGGGTCTTACACGTACAGATCATAATGATGCCAACATCCTAGACGTGGTCTTACACGAGTCAATATGATGCCGATGTCTCAGACATGGTCTTACTCATAAAGTTCATATCGATGCCTACGTCCCAGACGAGGTCTTTTACATATAATTCATATCGATGCCTAAGCTCCAGACAAGGTCTTACATGAAATTTCAAATCAAAGCCAACGTCCCGGACGTGGTCTTACATGATAAAATAAAATAGATACCTATGTCATGACATAGCTAATCCTACCTATTCCTAGGTTCATACGGGACTCTCAGCTTTAACACTATATCAAATTTTTTTGAATTCACGCTCTTATCATCTTATGCTCATTCATTTTCATCGATAGACATATGAATACATATATTCAATTCAATACAGATAAGTTTATTTGCATAGTGACTTACCTCAAATTCGGTTTATCAGAATGAAAACGGCTACTCGTTAACTTTCACTTTCCCGCGATCTAAGTCCGTTTTCTTCGGTTCTTGATCTAAACATATTCAGAATTAACCTTTTTTATTCACTATTTCATTCAATTCACTCCATACACATATATTTTGGGCTATTTACAAATTAACCCTCATACTTGCACACTTTAACAATTTAGTCCTTTTTTACAAAACATCAAATTCACAAAATCCACACAAACACATGCTTGGCCAAACCTCTCTAGGGACTATATAAGCCCAAATATTTCATCAAATTTTTAATTTAGTCCTTCCATTTACCATTTTCTCAATTTAGCCCTATTTAGCTAAATTCAACAAAACGTCAAGAACAAAACATGTTCATCAAGCTTAAATCTTCCATTTAACATCATAAAACATCACAAAACTCAATATGGCATCAATGGCATCTCACAAAAACATTATCAATTCATCAAATTGAGACATGGGTTTGATAGCATTCAAAGCAACGATTACGAAAATGTATAAATTACCAAAAACCAAAGCAAAACATACCTTAAATTTGGATCAAACTTAGCCGAATGTTTGAAGAGTTCAAAACCTTTCTTTTCTTTATGAATTTCGATGGTGGATGGATAGAAATGGCCACTTTTCATGTTTATTTCATTAAAACATACAATAATAATCTTTTTTTTACTAAAATACCCATCCAATTTATAAATAAAACAAACATGTAAAAAGGTTATATTAGTATTTCATTCATCCACTAGCTATAAAGTGGTATAATAACAACATTAGGCCTCCATATTAACAAAGCCACATCACATTAGTACTTTAACAATTAGCAATCAACTTTCACCTTTAATGCAATTTCATCGTTTCGTCAAATTAAACACGCAAACAGACAAATTCGCTTACAAAAATTTACCACATGCTAATTCACATATCAACGGCACAAAAATAATATTAAAATATTATACAGACTCAGATTTGTAGTCCCGAAACTACTATTTTAACTAGGGTATAAACCGGACTGTTACAGCACCGATTCTGTTTGTGAAGAAAAAGGATGGCACCATGAGGATGTGCATCGATTATCGGTAGTTGAATAAACTAACTGTAAAGAATAAGTATCCACTTTTGAGGATCAATGATTTGTTTGATCAGTTTCGAGGGGCTTTAATGTTCTCAAAAATAGATCTCCGTTCTGGGTACCACTAGCTTAGAGTTAAGGAAGTTGATGTTCAAAAGACTGCATTTAGGACTCATTATGGACATTACGAGTTTTTAATTATGCCTTTTGGTTTTACGAATGCTCCGGCTGCATTCATGGACCTGATGAACCAAGTGTTGAAGCCATTTCTGGATCAATTCATTGTGGTCTTCATCGATGATATTCTGGTTTACTCTAAGACTGAGGATGAGCATGATGAGCATCTTAGAGTAGTGCTTCAGATTCTTCGTGAAAAATAGCTCTACACTAAGTTGAGCAAGTGAGAGTTTTAGTTGCGAGAGGTAACTTTTTTGGGGCACGTGGTTTCTGTTGAGGGGATCTGAGTTGATCTAGAAAGATTGAGGTTGTACTTGATTGGAAACAGCCTAAGAATGTATCTAAAATTTGCAGTTTCCTAGGTTTTGAGGTTATTACCGGTGGTTTGTCGAGGGTTCTCTCTGATTGTAGCTCCTTTGACTAAGCTTCTACGTAAGGGTTTTCCTTTCATTTGGACTGATGTTCAACAATCGAGCTTCGAGAAGCTCAAGTCTGTTCTGACTCAGGCTCCTGTTCTGATACAGCTTGAATCTGGGAAAGAATTTGTGGTATACAGTGATGCGTTGTAACAGTTCGGCTTAGACCCTAGTCGAAATATTGGTTTTGGGACCACAAATCTGAGTCAGAAAAATATTTATTATTATTTTCTGTGCCTTTGATATGTGATTAATTATGTGTTAAATTTTTGTGAATTAATTTGTCCGTTTGTGTGCTTAATTTGGCATAAGGACTTTATTGTGAAAGATGCAAAATTTGCATGCTATTTGTTAAAGCACTTATGTGTCATGTCTTTATAAATGTGAAGTCCTTATAATTCAATTTGACCATTGGAAAATGGATGGAGATTAATGCCAAAGTTAGTGGAAATTTTTAATGTATTAATAAAGGTTAATTTTGTCATTTGTGCATTAATATGAGTATAACAAAACAAAAATTAAAAATCAAGCATGTTCATCTTATTTTGGGTGCTGAAATTTAAAAGAAAAAGAAAGAGTTAATCTTTGTTACATTCGGCTAGCTTGAAGCTTAATTCAATGTATGTTTTTCTTCGGTTTTTGATAATTTCTACGTTTTTGTAATCGTTGCGTCGAGAACTTTGAAACCCATGTTTCAATTTTGTGAATTGATGAATATTTTGAAATATGCCATTGATAAATCTATAATTTTTGTGATGTTTGATGATGAAATATGAAATATGTGTTTGATTAACAAGTTTTGTCTTTGAATTTTTAGTGAAATTGAGTAATTTGGGTGTAATTGAAAGAATAAATTTTTAAAGGACTAAATTGTAAAATAAATTAAATATATGGACTAGTATGAAGCATGTGAAAATTTGGCTAAGCATGGGTAACTTGAAATTATGTGTATTTTTGTGATTTTGTGAAATATGGACTAAAATGCTAAAATGTGAAAATGTGAGGACTAATTTACAAATTGCCCTAAATATGTGATTTTGGATTGAATTGAATGTTTTGGTGAATAAAAGGGTTAAATTTGAATATGTATAGATCAAGAATCGAAGAAAACAGATTTAGACAGAGGAAAATCAAAAGTGATCAAATAGTCAAGTCCGTTCATTAATCCGAATCCGAGGTAAATCGATATACAAATAAATGTATTTGAGTTGAGTTATTTGTGCATATATGAAATTTGGATTGCTATGAAAAATAATTGAGATGGAATGTATGAGAAATCCGAGGATATATATAACTATATCGACAAGTATAAATGTCCGATATAGGACAAACCTAGGAATAGATAGGATTACGTATGTTATGACATAGGTTTCCGATATGTGAGATCATGTAAGACCACGTTTGGGACATTGTCGTTGATTTAAGATTTCGTGTAAGACCACATCTGGGACGTTAGCATCGATATGAGATTTACGTGTAAAACCATGTCTGGGACATTGGCATCGTATCTGATTCATGTAAGACCCTGTCTGGGACAGTGGCATTAATATCTGAGTACATGAAAGACCTCTTCTGGGACATTGGCATTGTACGACTATTCCAAGCACTCTGAATATCCTATTAGATTTCGGATGGTTCAACGGGAAAGTCTAAGAAATGAATGATTTTGTGAATTGTGTATCTGATTGAGGTACGTTGATATATATGCTTTGTATAAGCATGAAAGTTGTGTAAGTACGTGCATTGTTACAAAGGAAATTGATATATATGTGTTTTTGAGATATGAGCAAATGATTTGCTTGAGATATGATGTGTTAGTAAGTAGTGGCTAAATATTGAGCCAAGGATGATATTATGAATTTGTAAATGAGAAATATAAATGTCATTGCATCTATGTGGCTATATGTATTTTATACTAAGTTTATTTGTATATGGCTTACTAAGCTTTTGGAAAGCTTACTCTGTGTGTGTGTTTACTTTGTTTTATAGGTCGTCAAAGCTAAGAGAGGCTCGGGAATCATCGAGGATCATCATCACACTATCAACCTCAATTTTTTGTACTTTTGAATGTGTATATAGCTAAATATGGCATGTATAGGATAGTTATTTTGGTATATGTTTGGGATGGAAATAGCCATGTGATGTGGCTAGATAAATGTTGGTAATATACATGAGTGATTATGGTATATGATACATGTTTTGGTATGGCTTGATGGCAATGAAATGCTCTTATTAATGGCAAGCTTATTGATAGATTAATGCCATAGTGAATTGGTAAAATTGTGGATGAATCATGCTTGGTTTTACATGTAATTTAGTTGTGCTAATTAGCATACAAGTTTGTATGTTTAGAAATGTAATTGAATGGGATGATAAGTTGAAAATTTGACATCATTTTGGTTTCCAATTGTGTATGGGATAATGCTTGTTTGAACTTGTAGGGATGACCCATGTGTGGGTGGCATTTTGGCCTTACAAATGGCCTATATTTGCCTACACAGTTGAGCACATGGGCGTGTG
This sequence comes from Gossypium rotundifolium, assembly GCA_025506655.1. NCBI lineage: Eukaryota > Viridiplantae > Streptophyta > Magnoliopsida > Malvales > Malvaceae > Gossypium > Gossypium rotundifolium. Next base: position 118,398,382 of record CP106734.1, on the reverse strand, counting down.
GCTCGACCGTGTCCCTCGTGGTTGAAATTGAATCAAGTCAGGCTCAACCACAAGCTGGACACACAGGCATGTGAAAGGCTGTGTGGTGCATGTTAGGCTCGACCACGAGTAAGGCACATGGGCGTGCCTACGGTGGTGTGGACAAGTCAGTATGTATGCCCTGTTTTGACACGGCTTAGACACACGGGCGTGTCTGAGGTCGTGGGAGGCACACTGCCTACCCACACGGGGGTGTGACCTACTTAGAAAAAATTTTAAATTTTTGAAAATTTCTGTATGTGTTTGGTTTAGTCCCGACCCTATTCTTAAAGCATGTTTAAGGTCTCGTAGACCTAATGATGGGACACTTTGATGTGATTTGTCAGATAAATTTATGAATTGTCCGTAAAAGTTTTAGATTGTTTGGTAATGCCTCTTAACCTTAAATTGGCGATGGTAATAGATTAGGAGTGTTATATTTGGTTGGTATCAGAGTTACAGTTTAGTCGATTCTCAAACTAACGTAATGTGAATGAGGCTAGCTATATATGCCATATTTATGAAATGTGATAGTGTGATGAATCCTAGCATATAAAATGTGTTTTCGTATAGTAATAGATCCCAAAAGAGCCGTAGCTGATGACGTAGAAAGCAATACGCCTGCTCCTGCTCAAGAGACAACGCCATCTGATTCGAGACCGGCTACTAGCGATCAAGAGGGAGAAGCTAAACAAGCTTTCTTCAAATCATAAGTGAGTGGTTCATTCAATTTGTGAGAAATAGTCCGACTGTTTCACAACCTCCACCCCAACTAATCCCCCTTAGACTTTAGTTATGCCTCTAGTTATGAACTTGAATATATTGAACAAGCCTCTGGTTGACAAAATCCGCAAATATAGGGTTGAAGAGTTCAGGGATACTAGTGATGGCGATGCTGAGAAAGCCAAGTTTTGGCTCGAGAACACAATTCGAGTACTTGATAAAATGACATTGACTCCAGAAGAATGCATAAAATATGTCACTTCTTTACTACGAGATGCAGCTTATCAATGGTGGAAGACTATGATTTCTGTTATTCCAAAGGAACAGGTTACATGGGATTTCTTTCAGTCTGAATTCTAGAAGAAATACATTAGTTAGAAATTCATAGATAAAAAACGAATGGAATTCCCGGAATTGAAACAGGGCCGCATGTTTGTCACTTAATATGAATAAGAGTTCGTGAGATTAAGTCAGTATGCTCGAAAATGTGTATCAATTGAAGAAATAATGTGCAAAAGATTTGAAGATGGCCTTAATGAAGATATTCATTTTCTTGTTAGGATCCTTGAAATAAAAAAGTTCGTTGTGCTTGTTGATCGAGCGTGCAAAGCTGAGGCACTCGGGAAAGATAAAAGAAAAGCTGAGTCTGAAGTCAGAGATGTGAGAAAGAGATTTGCAAGCAAATCATTTCAGTTTGCTTCAAAGAAATTTAGAGATGAGCATAGCCATTCTAGAACTAATGTAGGACATTCGAATCCGAGAGATTGAGCTAGATCACAGTTGAATTCCAAAGCTCCAGCTACTTCTATGGAAAGTGTTGGAAATGTTCAATCCGAGCGACCCGAGTGTAAGCATTGTGGTAAAAGACATTTAGGAAGTTATAGATTGAATGATCGAGCCTATTTCAGATGTGGATCGTTAGATCATTTCATCCATTATTTCCCAGAATCTGTTGAGCAAGAGATTATTCAGAATCCGAGATCAGAGAATGTTTCAGCAAGAGGTAGATCTTCTTGAAATATAATCAATTTCAGTGGTGGTTAGAGAATTACGAGAGACACGATTGCGAGATCTGAAGCTAGAGCACCTGCCAGAGCGTATACCATCCGAGCTCGTGAGAAAACTATATTTCTAGATGTTATAACGGGTACATTTACTCTTTATGATACTTCTGTGATTGCATTGATAGACCCAGGTTCTACTCATTCGTATATATGCATGAACATAGTATCCAGTAAGACTTTACTGTAGAGTCTACTAAATTTGTTATTAAAGTATCGAACCCCTTAGGTAAATCTGTCCTGGTTAACAAATATGCAAGAACTGTCCGTTGATGTTTTGAGATATATTTTTTCGGCTGATCTGATGTTATTGCCTTTTGATAAGTTTGATATAATTTTGGGTATGGACTGGTTGACATTGCATGATGCTATTGTGAATTGTAAAAGAAAAACTATTGATTTGAGATGTCAGAATAATGAAATAGTTCGGATTGAGTCTAAAGATTTGACTAGATTACCTGCTGTGATATCTGTATTGAAAGCTCAAAATTATTTGAGAAAAGGTTATGAAGCTTATTTTGCTTATGTGATTGACTCAAAAATGACTGAAAAGAAAGTTGAATCAGTGCCAGTTGTCTATGAATTCCCTGATGTGTTTCCTGAAGAATTACCGAGATTACCTCTTATTCGTGAAGTTGAATTTGGTATTGATCTGTTACTGGGAACGACTCTTATTTTGATAGCTCTGTATAGAATGGCAACAACAGAACTGAAAGAGTTGAAATCACAATTGCAAGAGTTGAGAGACAGAGGGTTTGCAAGACCGAGTTTCTCACCTTGGGGTGCTCCTGTTCTGTTTTTGAAAAACAAAGATGGCATGATGAGAATGTGCATTGACTACCGTCAATTGAACAAGGTAACCACAAAGAATAAGGATCCTCTACCCAGAATTGATGATTTATTTTATCAACTAAAAGGAGCCACTGTGTTTTCAAAGATAGATCTGAGATCGGGATACTATCATTTGCGAGTAAAAGATTTAGACATTTGAAAATTGTTTTCAGAACAAGGTACGAGTATTATGAATTTTTAGTTATGCCTTTTAGACTAATGAATGCTCCTGGTGTTTTATGGATCTGATGAACAAAATTTTTAGACCATACCTAGATCTATTTGTTGTTGTTTTCATTGACGACATTTTGATTTATTATCGAAATAAAATTGAACATGTTGAACATCTAAGAATTGTGTTGCAAACTCTGAGAGAAAAGTAATTGTATACAAAATTCAGCAAATGTGAATTCTGGTTGCGTGAAGTCAGTTTTCTGGGACATATTGTGTCGGCCTCTGGAATACGAGTTGATCCGAGCAAGATTTTTGCTATTCTGGATTGGAAACCTTCGAAGAATGTGTCTGAAGTTCGCAGTTTTCTGGGACTTACTGGTTATTATCATTGGTTTGTAAAAGGATTATCGATGATAGCTACTCCGTTGACTAAATTGCTTTAGAAAGATGTGAGATTCGAATGGTTTGATAAATGTCAGAAAAACTTTGATCAGTTGAAAACTCTATTGACTGAAGCTTCAGTTTTGATACAACCAGAATCGGGTAAAGAATTCGTGATTTACAGTGATGCTTCATTGAATAGTCTGGGATGTGTTCTGATGTAGGAAAGCAAAGTTATAGCTTATGCCACAAGACAATTGAAGCCGTATGAAAAGAATTATCCAACACACGATCTTGAGCTAGCTGCGATTGTGTTTGCATTAAAGATTTGGCGTCACTACCTCTTTGGTGAAAAATGTCACGTATTTTTAGATCATAAAAGTTTGAAGTATCTGATGACTCAGAAAGATTTGAATCTGCGACAGAGAAGATGGTTAGAGCTGTTGAAAGATTACGAACTTGTGATAGACTATCACCAGGGTAAAGAAAATGTTGTTGCTGATGCATTAAGCTGAAACTCAATATTTGTATTGTATGCAATGAATGCTCATTTAGACCTGTTTGATGATGGTTCAGTTTTAGCTTAATTGAAAGCGAAGCTGATGTTTTTACAATAGATATGTGATGCTCAGAAAGTTGATAATGAAATGATAACAAAACGAGATCAGTGTGATTCGAACTCTAATTCTAAATTTTGAGTGGATGTTGATGATTGCTTGAGGTTTCGAGATCGAATTTGTGTTCCGACAAACTCAGAGTTGATTCAGTTGATTTTAAATGAAGCTTATAATAGTCGCCTATTTGTTCATTCGGGAAGTACAAAAATGTACCATGATTTGAAGCAACACTATTGGTGGTCTGGTATGAAAAGAGATATCTCTAATTTTGTATCGAAATGTTTAGTCTATCAGCAAGTTAAAGCTAAACATTAGGTTCCGTCTGGTTTGCTACAATCGATTTTGATTCCCGAGTGGAAATGGGATAGAGTAACAATGAATTTTATTTATGGATTACTTTTGACTCCGAGAAAGAAAGATGCAATTTGGGTCATGGTTGATCGATTGACGAAATCTATCGATTTCATTCCAGTGAGATCTGATTACTCACTCGATAAGTTAGCTGAGCTTTACATTTATGATATTGTGAGATTGCACAAAGTGCCTTTTTCTATTATGTCTGACAGAGATCCGAGGTTTACATAAAGATTCTGGAAGAAATTGCAAGAGGCTTTAGGTACTAAATTGCATTTCAGTACAGCCTTTCACCCGCAAACAGATGGTCAATCTGAGCGAATTATCTAGATTCTTGAGGATATGTTGAGATGTTAGATCCTTGAGTTTGATGGTACGTGGGAACAATATTTGCCATTGATTGAATTTGCATACAATAACAGTTTTCAGTCGAGCATCAAAATGGCACCTTATGAAGATTTGTACGGACGCAAATGTCGAACACCTCTGTATTGGATTGAGCTTAGTGAAAGTAAGATATACGGGGTTGATTTGATAAAAGACACTAAACAGAAAGTGAAAGTAAACCGTAATAGTCTAAAAGCAGCGTCTGATTGTCAGAAGTCCTCTACAGATTTGAAAAGAAAAGCATTGAATTCGAAATTGGGGATAAAGTATTTTTGAAAGTATCTCCGTCGAAGAAAGTACTCCGATACGGACATAAAGGCAAATTGAGTCCGAGGTTCATTAGACCGTATGAAATTATCAAGCATGTTGGGCCAGTTGCATACAGATTGTTGTTGCCCTCTAAGCTAGAAAAGATACATAATATGTTTCACGTGTCAATGCTTTGTCGATACAGATCCAATCCATCACATGTGATTCCTCCGTTCGAGATTAAAATCGATCCGATATGACTTACGAGGAAGAACCATCCATATCTTAGCTCGTGAAATGAAAGAGTTGAGAAACAAGAAAATTCTGTTAGTGAAAGTGTTGTGGCATCGACACGGAGTGGAAGAGGCTACGTGGGAGCCTGAAGATTCAATGAGACAACAATATTCAAACTTGCTTAGCGGTAAGATTTTTGGGGATGAAAATCCCTAAGGGGGAGAATTGTAACAGTCTAGTTTAGACCCTAGTCAGAATAGTGGTTTCGGGACCACAAATTTGAGTCAAAAAATATTTTAATTTTTGTGAATTAATTTGTCTGTTCGTGTGCTTAATTTGGCATAAGGACTTTATTGTGAAAGATGAAAAACTTGCATGCTATTTGTTAAAGCACTTATGTGTCATGTCTTTATAAATGTGAAGTCCTTATAATGCAATTGGACCATTGGAAAATGGATGGACATTAATGCCAAAGTTAGTGGAAATTTTTAATGTATTAATAAAGGTTAATTTTGTCATTTGTGCATTAATATGAGTATAATAAAACAAAAATCGAAAATCAAGCATGTTCATCTTATTTGGGTGCCAAAAGTTAAAAGAAAAAGAAAGAGTTAAGCTTTGTTACATTCGGCTAGCTTAAAGCTTAATTCAAGGTATGTTTTGCTTCGATTTTTGATAATTTCTACATTTTTGTAATCGTTGCGTCGAGAAATTTGAAACCCATGTTTCAATTTTGTGAATTGATGAATATTTTGAAAAATGCCATTGATGAATCTATAAGTTTTGTGATGTTTGATGATGAAATATGAAATATATGTGTTTGATTAACAAGTTTTGTCTTTGAATTTTTAGTGAAATTGAGTAATTTGGGCGTAATTGAAAGAATAAATTTTTGAAGGACTAAATTTTGAAATAAAAGAAATATATGGACTAGTATGAAGCATGTTAAAATTTGGCTAGGCATGGGTAACTTGAAATTATGTGTATTTTTGTGATTTTGTGAAATAAGGACTAAAATGTCAAAATGTGAAAATGTGAGGGCTAATTTGCAATTGCCCTAAATATGTGTTTTTGGATTGAATTGAATGTTTTGGTGAATAAAAGGGTTAAATTTGAATGTGTATAGATCAAGAATCGAAGAAAAGGGATTTAGACCGAGGGAAATCGAAAGTGATCAAATAGTCGAGTCTGTTCGTTAATACGAATCCGATGTAAGTCGATATACAAATAAATGTATTTGAATTGAGTTATTTGTGCATATATGAAATTTGGATTGCTATGAATAACAATTGAGATGGAATGTATGAGAAATCTGAGGATATATAAACAAGTATAAATGTCCGAGAAGTCCCGTACAAACCTAGGAATAGATAGGATTACGTATGTCATGACATAGGTTTTCGATATGTGAAATCATGTAAGACCATGTCTGGGATGTTGGCGTTGATTTAAGATTTTGTGTAAGACCACGTCTAGGACATTGGCATCAATATGAGATTTATGTGTAAGACTTATGTCTGGGACATTAGCATCGTATCTGATTCGTGTAAGACCTTGTATGGGACAGTGGCATCAATATCTGAGTACATGTAAGACCTCGTCTAGGATGTTGGCATTGTACGACTATTCGATCACTCTGAATATCCTATTAGATTCTGAATGGTTCAACGGGCAAGTCCAAGAAGTGAATGATTTTGTGAGTTGTGTATCCGATCCAGGTACATTGATATATATGCTTTGTATAAGCATGAAAAGTAAGTATGTGCATTGTTGCAAAGGAAATTGAGATATATGTGTGTTTGAGATATGAGCAAATGATATGCATGAGATTTGATGTGTTGGTAAGTAGTGGCTAAATATTTAGCCAAGAATGATATTATGAATTTGTAAATGAGAAATATAAATGTCATTGCATCTATGTGGCTATATGCATTTTATACTAAGTTTATTTGTATATGGCTTACTAAGCTTTTGGAAAGCTTACTCTGTGTGTGTTTACTTTGTTTTATAGGTCGTCAAAGCTAAGAGAGGCTCGGGAATCATCGAAGATCATCATCACACTATCAACCTCAATTTTTTGTACTTTTGAATGTGTATATAGCTAAATATGGCATGTATAGGCTAGTTATTTTGGTATATGTTTGGGATGGAAATATCCATGTGATGTGGCTAGATAAATGTTGGTAATATGAATGAGTGATTATGGTATATGATGCATGTTTTGGTATGGCTTGATGGCAATGAAATGGTCTTATGAATGGCAAGCATATTGATGGATTAATGCCATAGTGAATTGGTAAAATGGTGGATGAATCATGCTTGGTTTTACATGTGATTTAGTTGTGCTAATTGGCATACAAGTTGGTATGTTTAGAAATGTAATCGAATGGGATGATAAGTTGAACATTTGACATGATTTTGGTTTCCAATTGTGTATGAGATAATGCTTGTTTGAACTTGTAGGGATGACCCATGAGTGGGTGGAATTTTGGCCTTACAAATGGCCTATATTTGCCCACACGGTTGAGCACACGGGCATGTGGCTCGACCATGTCCCTCGTGGTTGAATTTCGAATCAAGTCAGGCTCGACCATGGGCTGGACACACGGGTGTGTGACTGGCCGAGTGATGCAAGTCAGGCTCGACCACGGGTGAGGCACACGGGCGTGTCCATGACCGTGTGGACAAGTCAGTATGTATGCCCTATTTTGACATGGTTTAGACACACGGGCGTGTATGAAGCCGTGGGAGGCACACGGCCTACCCACACGAGCGTGTGACCTCTGTAACTTAGAAAAATTTTTAAACTGAAATAACAGTAACTAAAAGTTAAACCATAAAACAAAATACATAATCCTATTTGACGGTGCTGATTTGACCTCCCTCTCTCAGCCCAATAGCCCCTCTCAGTCCCGGCTCCCTTGCTTGCTTCGTCTTCGACCACTAGCACTCCTCCCTTAGTCCCTTGGCTTGCTTGCTCTACCCACAGCTGAGCCTCTTGTATTCACTGAATCGTTGTAAGTTCTTTTGCAATTAAGTTCTTGTATTCACCGAATCAAGCTTTGCTGATTTTTAGGGAAATTTTCTTTATGAAGTATTGGTTTAAGAGATAGACTTTGGGGGAAAAGTTAAAATTCACATGAGCATTGAAATGCTGGTTTGTGTGTCGTGCAATGGGATTAGCGTAATTTTTAGATATTTCGTTTCCTTTCTTTCTTTTTTGAGTTATTTTTTAATCAATTGCAACAAATTGTTTATGACTATGAGTGTTCTTGTTTCGGCAAAGTGTTGGCTTTGTTTATGGGAATCAACGTTTGGCTTTATTCGACTCAGTTTTTTAGACTATTAAGCTTTGTGAAATAGAGATTTCCCATAGTGCCATATGGAATCATTATAGATTTTTAGGGAATTTTGCATATTCAGAGTCAGAAAGGTATACTTTGTCTTCATCTTTTCTCAAAGTTCAGAATTTCCTCTGCTAAAAATGATGCTTTGTACCTCTTTTTTGGTTATATTCTATATGACTACTTTCTGAAGCTCCTTTTTTTTTTTTTGCAGGAATGGAAGGTAAAGAAGAGAAGAAATTAAAAGAAGCGAAGTATAAGATTTTCCAAATTTATAAAGATTTTTTGACAGGGTAATCAATACATAAAACTTTGTTCACAGTTATTAAACTTACTCCAATTCTTCTATACATTGGATTTTGCTATGTTCATTCCTTAGTTGCTTTAGAAATTGTATATCGACACCTTAGTATGGAGGGTTTTTTCTTTTCTATATTTGATAGAAATAAAATTATGAAGTGTTGGGTTTTCACCGAATTACAATCGGTGCTTTGGGGCATTGCAGGTGGCAAAGCTTGATGAATTGGTGCTGTTGGAGGCAAACTACTTACGGGCTTTTAGCAAGGACTAGGTCAGTACTTTACGAACCAAAGATTATGTTTTTATCCATTGCAATTGTTGGGGTGGTGTCCTTTGCATTTCCCTTGGTGATAGTATTTTCTCAATTATCTTTCAGAGTTTCTTTGATGCCCTCCAATAAAGAAGACATCCAAGTTGATTGAGAACATTCTTAAAGCCAATGGAACCAAGAGGTTAAAGTCGTACGTTGAAGCTGGTTGTATTAACAGTGATGACCGTATAGAAAATACGAGCAAGTGTAAGTACTTTAGTTTTTCATAGATAAAGCATTCTTTGATTGATACCTAAACATAGTGAGTACTTATGACTGTAAGCTAAGTGACTTAAGGGTTTCATCTATGGGATAACCGCCAGATTATGTATCAGATGCTTCATTCTAGTGCATCAGTAGTAGTAATTCACCTTGTATGTGAACTATCCTGCTTATTTTGTATGACTTGTATTCTTACATAATGATCTTTCATATTAGAAGTACACACATGCCTACATGGACTACATGATCATTTGATTAAAGGTAACATTTTGCAATCTTATTGTCTATGTCTGTACTTTTATACAGTAAATGTCTTTTTAAGGGTGAACAAGTGTTTACAGTTTTTTACTATTGAAATTGATATGTTTCAAGTAACAACTTATGGTGTGTAGTGAAAAGCATACTGAATGAACTCGAATGCCTCTTGGGAATTGCCACACCTCCACTACAAATGGCAAATGAACATTTATCTCCGTTGATGGACATGGAATTTGTTGTCGGACTAGACCCACAAGAAAGTAGTGGAGAAGTAGGTTTTATGTTTCAACTCATTCGTTGTAAAAGATGATTTATTGTTTCTTTCTCACTGTTGGAATTCCCTCTTGAAAGTTGAATATCTAGTGAAAAGATCCTTTTTCCTCCTTTAGGATGAGATGACTTCATCTCGCCTTGAGAACTCAAGTGATGGATTATGTCATTGTCATGGGGATAATTTATAGTATGGTGAAGCAAGATTATACAATGCATGTACTACTTGAAATACGCTATCTCGGTTTCGTTTTCTCTTTTGTTCTTCTCTTGAACGGTGACCCAACATTACCCTTTTATTGCGTAATCGATTGTTACTTCTTTAAACCTCAAGTCATCATCAGAAGAGCTAGAGAGCTATTCCTTAATGTGGTCATTGCGACCTTATGTCAATGATCAAACTATGAAGCTAGCTTGGAAACTTGTTCCTTGAAACATATGTGTGTTTTGTAAAGAACCCAAAAATGGAATTTATGTTGAACCAAGCCCTACATTGCTATACAAGCAAATCAACCATGGCATCTCTATAGTATGAGACCAGGACATGGGACAAATGTTTCTGGCACCAAACAAGCAGTTGTTCGGTAAAACCTACGGTGGAGCTATATTTGATCGAATTGTCAAGTACGTTTATATGTTCTTCTGATCATCTTACAATGTATCATTTGTTTATCTCGGAAGCATTGACAATATATTAATCAAAACCTTTTTTACTATTCAAAAGAACTCAAAGCCTATTGGCGTAATGCAAATATGTTTGATATAATATTTGACACAATAAAGGTAAAGTGTTACAAAATGACAACTTCATGGCATGCCTACGAACAAAATTGAATCATTGATGAATTGTATGAACATCACACATGTTTCACTCCACAGGTTTCTATATAAAATACCACCATCAATACGATTACACAATGCACACTACTTAACGCTAGATATAAAAATACTTCTATCAGAAGGGAGAAGAGAAATGGGATTGCTGCTTATTAACATTATGGTTACAAATGAAAGTACAGCTTGGAACTATATAAAGGGGTTCTCTTTGTTACTTATTTACGAAATCAATGGTAAAGGCATTTTGGCTTCCTTGGGTAAATATGGCTTAAGCATGGCACATGCAATCAGGAGCAGGATATCTATATATGAATTGTTTTGGTTTCCTTAACCTGAGTTGCCCTTGTCTATTTTGATGCCCTTCCACCACTATGAAACACCCCAAACCCGGCCCACAAGCCCTATCGGATCTGGTATGCTTCTTGAGAAAAACTCTTTTTGTCATTTTGAAAAACATGTGATTTTGTGGTAAGAGAATAGATTTGAAGTACGATCTTGTTAAAAACTGGGTTGTGATTTAAGTTTGTATCTTATTAAATCGTTAACTTTATGTTTTTAGAAAATTTATTATTCAAAAGAAAAACTGGATTTAGAACTTATTATTAAGTTGAAAACCATAGGTATTTAGGTGTCAAAACAATTTAATTCGGTTATCAAAAATATTTAATTATTTAGTTGAAGTTGAGCATAGCGAATAAAAATTTAAAACGATATAAATAAAAGCAGTTTATAGCAACCTTATTACAAAAACATAACCCAAAATAAATTTCGAAATAATAAAAGAAAACATATATAGTAAGTTTAATTAAAAGAAAACCCATATACTGAGTTGAGCAATCGCTGACCCGGTCCATCACGCTAAGTATCACCGAAAAAGATATCCCACTTAGGGTGAGTCAATAGACTCAATGTGTAACAAGACACTAAAACCCAATCGATCATAGCAATAAAGCCCATTTAAATCACATTTAGCCATAAGCCCATAATATAGCAAATCAGATAATAACCTATTAATTCACATATACATATAAAATGAAATGCAATCCCGAGCCCACCTAGATATCCATCCCTACACACCACCTGTACCTGCCAATCACACCGTGGGGATTACTAAATTGACCCTCCATTCGCTACACACCATCGAAGGCAGTCGCTACAGTCAACTGCACATCACCCTTATAGATTGTGGCATGGCCACAGGATAATTATGACAGAGTCACCGGATTCATAATATGTGACCGAAGTCACCGGATTCATAATATTGTGACCGAAGTCACCGGATACATAATATTGTGATCGAAATCATCAGAAAATGTGGTAAAAACCACCGGAACACTTCCCCTTTATCAAGATCACCCATATGCCCATCCACATACGTATTACTCAGATTTTATGCAAAATACCCCCAAAATCATAACGGAATCATACACATTTCATATCCATGCTTGCAGCATTATTAACGAAGTATTAGGGGGTTAACGTACCTGAATATCATGTACCACTGAATGGTACCCGCAACCATTATCATACATATTTCTTATTAACACATGGTTATCAATAATACTATTAATCTATCAGAAATTTAGTGTAGGCTACACACCTTGTAAACCCGAAGAACAACAGAATATTCAAGATTTCCGGCTTTTGCTTACAATGCCGATAGCACCTACATAACACTATATGAGAAATCGCTTATCACTAAAAAGATATGGCCTTTGGCTGAATATCACTATCTCCTTACCTTACTCGATTAAATCCCGAAACCGTCACTTGCCTATGGAGTTTGTCGAAATCCTATATGATATATGTTAGATTCAATTCTAACATAATGAACAAAAAGTAAGTGGCCTTGACCTAAGGTCATGCTTGCTTACCTTGGATATTCAAATCGAATGATCTCCCCTAAAAGACGGCTACAAAAGAATCCTGAAATCCTCCTTCAAGGTTCGGCCAAAAGACTAGGAGGATTAGAGTTTTGATTTTCGACAGTCAAAAAAAAAGATAAAGGAAAGAGATCACCTAGAAGAGATCCTTCATCAAAAAGAATGATCAAAACACAAATGGTCAAAACCTCAAAGAAAATCGACAAAAAGAACTCAAGTAGAGAAATCGGTTCGGATGAGAAAGATGATAGGTTTTGGTGCTTAGAGCAATCGGTTTCTATGGGTGACAAAGAAGTGGAACTTTCGACTTTAGAAGAGAATAGCAAGGGTTATAGATTTGACTTTAACAAAAGAGAAGAGAGGATGGGAGGTTTAAGGTGTTGTGGCAATGGTGGAATTAGGAGAGAGAGGTTTTGGCCTTAGCAAGGTAAAAGAGAAGAAGATGCACAAATGATTTCGGCTTTGGGTAAAGAAAGAAAATAGTGTACAAGTGATCTCCTATTTCGGTTTCCAAAAGAAAAACACACAAGCTTTCTAGACAACGAAATTGCACAAAAAGAATGCCCAAACCTCACTATGCATATTCGGTCAAGAGGAAAAGATGAGAGGAGAAAAAAAATGTTTTTGAAAGAGCAAAATGTCCAAAATGAAAATTCTCTCAAGCTATTAACTTTTCCAAAACTAACCACCAAAATTCGGTTTCCCCCTTTTGCCCATAATGTCGTCCAAGTTCATGGTCAAAATGGCCATGAAATAATTTCCAAAACATCCACATTGATACATGCCTTGTAATCCTCTACTTTCCCAAAGTTTAAGAAATTCTATCCCCAAAATCAAGCTATTCTATCCCTTATTTCATGCTTACCATAACCTTAAGTCTTCTTGCCATAAAAAAATTAGTCCATGTTATCCAAAAGTAAAGCTTGGCCATCACATTAGAGAAGAGAGCAAAAATAAAAGTCACCTAGTTGCTATCCAAGGGATTCGAACCTCTCCCCTCATGCAATTTCTCATACGCCAACACCACATTGCCAATTACTCATCTTGTGCTAATTTTAGACACTTAAATTAACTTAAGTATCAAGGTCACTTGATCCACTTCACTAAATTCTCCATACTAAAAATTATTCTATACTCGAATAATTCTATACCCTTTTCAAGGCTATAATAAACACGAAAAGAAGGAAAGAAAATTTTCATTCATAAGCTAAACACCAAAACATACAATATATCGATACTCGAATTTTTAGGGTGTTACAACTCTACCCTCCTTAAAGAAAATTTCGTCCTCGAAATTACCTGGCTAGAACAAGTGAGGGTATTACTGTCGCATTGCCTCTTTCAGCTTCCACGAAGCCTCTTCCGATCCATGGTTACGCCATAACACTTTGATGAGAGGAACTAATCTCGGATCCCTATCCGAAATGATCGACACCGACACTCCATGCAACCTCACAATCTCTGCCACATACAACTTCGCCAAATTTTGTAAAGAGTAATCAACTTGCACTGGTACGAAATGTGCAGACTTTGTCAATCGATCCACTATCACCCATACCGAGTTTTTCTTAGTAGGCGTAAGGGGAAGCCCACTAACAAAGTCCATGGTGATTCTCTCCCACTTCCACTGCAGAATCTTTATCAGCTGAAGCAATCTCAAAGGTACTTGGTGTTCAGCCTTAACTTTCTGACACGTTAAGCACTTTTCTACACATTCTATAACTTCCCGCTTAAGACCAGGCCACCAAAACTGATCCCGTAAATCTCGATACAACTTACTACCTCCAGGATGCATCGCATAATCTCACCTAAGTTTTGCATCCTTCGGCATACAGACCTTACCTTTGAAACACAACACTCCGTCACTATTAACACCATAATCTTCCAACTTCCCACTCTGCACTTGCCGTAGCTTAGAACTTAGATCAACATCTACCAACTGTCTTTCTTTCACCTGACTCAACCACGTCGGCTTTACTTATAATTTCACCAGCAAGCTTCCGTCCTCATAAAGGCTAAGATGTGCAAACATCGCCCTCAGATCCGACACAACTTTCTGACTTAAGGCGTCTGCCACTACATTCGCCTTACCCAAGTGATACTCTATAGAACAATCGTAATCTTTCAACAACTCCACCCACCTTCGCTGCCTCAGATTCAGCTCCTTCTGAGTCAACAGATACTTAAGACTCTTGTGGTCTGTGTAGATCACCGACTTTTCTCCATATAGATAGTGCCTCCATACCTTTAGTGCGAAAACCACAGCAGCCAACTCCAAGTCATGCGTCGGATAGTTAACCTCGTGTGGTCTTAATTGCCGAGATACATAAGCAACCACCTTCCCGTCTTGCATCAAAATACATCCCAATCCAATGTGAGACGCATCACAATACACCACGAAATCCTTCCCTGCCTCAGGCTGAATCAAAACCGGAGCTTCAGTCAAAACCCTCTTAAACTTTCAAAGCTCTCTTGCTGCTTATCTGCCCATACGAAAGGTACCTCCTTTCTCAACAACTTCGTCAAAGGTGTAGCTATTGATGAAAACCCCTCTACAAACCTTCTGTAGTAGCCTGCTAAACCCAAGAAACTAGGAACCTCAACTATAGACTTAGGTGGTTTCCAATCTAACACTGCCTCAATCTTCCGAGGATTCACCCTTATCCCTTCTGAAGACACCACATGCCCTAAGAACACAACTTCTTTCAGACAAAATTCACACTTGCTGAATTTGGCATATAGCTTCTTCTCCCTTAACACTTGCAACACTATCCGGAGATGCTCATCATGCTCTATCTTAGACTTGGAATACACTAAGATGTCATCTATGAACACAACGACGAACTGATCCAAGTAGGGTTGAAAAACCCGGTTCATCATATCCATGAACGCAGCTGGGGCTTTCGTCAATCTGAATGGCATTACTAAAAATTTATAATGCCCGTATCTTGTTCGGAAGCTATCTTATGGATATCTGCTTCTTTTACCTTAAGCTGATGATACCCCGACCTTAGATTTATCTTTGAGAATACTGCAGCTTCCTTAAGCTGATTGAACAAGTCGTCTATCATCGACAACGGATACTTGTTCTTGATGGTCAGCTTATTCAACTGCCGATAATCTATGCACATACGCATAGTCCCGTCCTTATTCTTTACGAACAAGACCGGTGCTCCCCATGGAGACACACTGGGTCAGATAAACCCACGATCAAGCAACTCTTGAATCGAGCCTTAAGCTCAACCAGCTCCTTTGGTGCCATTACATGCGGAGCGATAGATATCTGAGCCGCACCGTGCAACAAGTCAATCCCAAATTCCACCTCACGATCCGGAGGCAATCCTGGAAGTTCTTCCAGGAAGACATCCACTAATTCTCTTACAGTCCTAACCTCTTCAACAGTTGCTTCCTTAACCTCCAAGGTACTAACCAACATCAGAAAAGCTACACATCCCTTTCCTACCATTTTCTCTGCCTTAAGGGCAGATACTACATTTGATAAGTAATTCGTCTCTCGCCCATCACTACCACTTCCTTATCGCCGAGGTTCTCAATGATGATGCTTAGCAAAGACAATCTACATTCTCACGATACTTCACTAACCAATCCATGCCTAAGATTAGATCAAATTCCCCGAATGGCAACTCCATTAAGTCAGTCAAAAATTGCGTCCCTTGAACTTCTAAAGGCACTTCCTTAAAGAGCTTATCTACTACTATAGTCTGCCCTAAAGGACTAAGAACAGTCATCTTTCTAGGTACAGTCTCAGAAGTCATATGTAGAGTTCCAGATACTTCACTAGCGATGTATGAATGAGTTGACCCTATATCTATCAAAGCAATAAAGGGTATTCCAAAGATCAAAAATGTACCCGTGATAACATCAGGTGCATCACTATCCTCCCTGCGATGAACTGCATATACCAGACCTGGCTGTCTAGCTTCAGTGCTACCACTACCTCTGCCTGGGGTTCCGCGACCTCTACCAGGACCATTACCTTTACCATTTGGACCACGACCCCTTGATGACTGCTGTCCACCTCTGCCAACCTGATTAAAACCCTGACCTACTGGACGGTTCCTATACGTATCCATCGGACAATCCTTAATCATATGGTCCTTGGACCCACACTTAAAACATCCCCCTGTCTTTTTCCAACATTCTCCCGAGTGCATCTTTCCACACTGAGCACAAATACGGTACTGTCCTCCCGTAGTAACCTGCTGACCTCACGGCCCCTCAACTCTAGGTCTCTTTTGAAAATTCCCGGATGACCCTGAAGACCCATAGCTCCTCTTATTCTTATTCGACCTCATTCCATTCATCTCTCACCGCTTAACTTCTTCACTATCCGTGCCCTATCCACTAAGATCGCAAAGTCTCTTTCCGTCTTGAGTAATCAACACTCGTAGCTCATCTCTCATCCATCCTCAAATCGACATTAATCGCTCATAATCGTAGCTACTATCCTCTAGCATATCGACTTAACTGCAGAAACTTCGCTTCATACTCAGCTACCGACTTATTTCCTTGCACTAAATTCAGAAACGCCTTTCTCTGAGAGTCGATGTAACTAGCTCCAACGTATTTTCCCTCAAACTTAATCTTAAAATACCCCCAATCCACTCGATCCGCAGGGGTACTCTCCTTGACAGTGAGCCACCACTGGTAGGCCTCATCTCGAAGCAGCGAAATAGCACCTTTCATCTTTTCCTCAGCAATGCAGTCCAAATCATCCATGATCCTCTCGACTGCCTCTAACCAATACTCCGCTACATTTAGAGCTACCACCAGATACTCCCCTAAAAACCTCGGCTCCGTTTGATCTAAGTCTCTCAGCTACTGACTTTCGAGCCCCATTTCCCATACTAGCTCCTGCTACTAGCTCTAATCGCAAAGATAGCTGCGATCATCGTCATCTCCTCCGGCTTGCTCTTGAAATTTCGCCCCATAAAGCGGTGGCGATGCCTCATTTTTGAACCTTGACCTGACCTAATCTGGTTTCGACACGACCATTCTGCGCTTTTTCTGCGCCCACGACAACCACGTCCCCTAGAACTCATGTCTACTTGCGATCTTATCATTTTACTAAAATTTTATGCATTAGAGTCTTTTCACTTTCTTGTTTAAAGAAAATTTTATGCAACAGAGTTTTAATCAGTGGTTTTTCCGTAGAAGAACACATATACCTAGGGTTCATGCCTCTAAAGTATAGTTTCCTTAGGCATATCAGCTAAAGTATCATACATTAACATACTCACATCAATTTATCAACAAAAGCACTTACCTGGCAGACCTGGGCCGAGAACTAGGATGCCATGCTTCTATAAAACCATTTTAACCCAGAAATTTTCAAAAACTCATTTTGGCTCAAATTTTGAAAACGTTGTGGACTTCAAACCCAAGGCCGAGAGTTGAAAACTGAGCTCTGATACCAAGTTGAAACACCCCAAACCTGGCCCACAAGCCCCGACTGGATCTGGTATGCTTCTTGAGAAAAACTCATTTTGTCATTTTGAAAAACATGTGATTTTGTGGTAAGAGAATAGATTTGAAGTACGATCTTGTTAAAAATCGGGTTGTGATTTAAGTTTGTATCTTATTAAATCGTTAACTTTATGTTCTTAGAAAATTTATTATTTAAAAGAAAAACTGGATTTAGAACTTATTATTAAGTTGAAAACCATAGGTATTTAGGTGTCAAAATAATTTAATTCGATTATCGAAAATATTTAATTATTTAGTTGAAGTTGAGCTTAGCAGAATAAAAATTTAAAACGTATAAATAAAATAGTTTATAGCGGCCTTATTACAAAAACATAACCCAAAATAAATTCTGAAATAATAAAAGAAAACATAGTAAGTTTAATTAAAAGAAAACCCATATACTGAGTTGAGCAATCGCTGACCCGGTCCATCACGCTAAGTATCACCTGAAAAAGATATCCCACGAGGGGTGAGTCAACAGACTCAATGTGTAACAGTACACTAAAAACCCAATCGATCATAGCAATAAAGCCCATTTAAATCACATTTAGCCATAAGCCCATAATATAGCAAATCAGATAATAACCGATTAAATCACATATACATATAAAATGAAATGCAATCCCGAGCCCACCTAGATATCCATCCGCTACACACCACCCGCACGCCAATCACTTTGTGGGATTACTAAATTGACCCTCCATCGCTAGACACCATCGAAGGCGATCATTGCGATCAATCGCACATCGCCCTTATAAATTGTGGCATGGCCACGGATAATTGTGATGAGTCACGGATTCGTAATATGTGACCAAGTCACCGGATTCATAATATTGTGACCGAAGTCACGGATACATAATATTGTGATCGAAATCACCGGATAATGTGGTAAAAACCACCGGAACACTTCCCCTTTATCAAGATCACCCATATGCCCATGCACATACGTATTATTCAGATTTTATGCAAAATACCCCCAAAATCATAACGGAATCATACACATTTCATATCCATGCTTACAACATTATTAACGAAGTATTAGGGGGTTAACATACCTGAATATCATGTACCACTGAATGGTACCCGCAACCATTATCATACATATTTCTTATTAACACATGGTTATCAATAATACTATTAATCTATCAGAAATTTAGTGTAGGCTACACACCTTGTAAACACGACGAACAACAGAATACTCAAGATTTTTGGCTTTTGCTTACAACGTTGATAGCACCTACATAACACATTATGAGAAATCGCTTATCACTAAAAAGATATGGCCTTTAGCTCCTTACCTTACTCGATTAAATCCCGAAAATCGTCACTTGCCTATGGAGTTTGTCAAAATCTTATATGATATATGTTAGATTCAATTCTAACATAATAAACAAAAGTAAGTGGCCTTCGGCCTAAGGTCATGCTTGCTTACCTTAGATATTCAAATCCCGAATGATCTCCCCCTAAACGACGGCTACAAAAGAATCCCGAAATCCTCTTTCAAGGTTCACCAAAAGACTAGGAGGATTAGAGTCTTGATTTTTGACAGTCAAAAAAAAGATAAAGGAAAAGAGATCAGCCTAGAAGAGATCCTTACCGAAAAAGAATGACCAAAACGCAAATGGTCAAAAACCTCAAAGAAAATCGACAAGAAGAACCTAAAGTAGAGAAATCGGTTCAGATGAGAAAGATGATAGGTTTTTGGTGCTTAGGAGCAATCGGTTTCAATGGGTGACAAAGAAGTGGAACTTTTAGCTTTAGAAGAGAATAGCAGGGGGTTATAGATTCGACTTTAACAAAAGAGAAGAGAGGGATGGGAGGTTTAAGGTGTTGCGGCAATGGTGGAATTAGGAGAGAGAGGTTTCGGCCTTAGCAAGGTAAAAGAGAAGAAGATGCACAAATGATTTTGGCTTTGGGTGAAGAAAGAAAATATTGTACAAGTGATCTCCTATTTCAGTTTCCAAAAGAAAAACACACAAGCTTTCTAAACAACGAAATTGCACAAAAAGAATGCCCAAACCTCACTATGCATATTCGGTTAAGAGGAAAAGATGAGAGGAGAAAAAAAATGTTTTTGAAAGAACAAAATGTCCAAAATGAAAATTCTCTCAAGCTATTAACTTTTCCAAAACTAACCACCAAAATTCGGCTTCCCCCCTTTACCCATAATGCCATCCAAGTTCATGGTCAAAATGGCCATGAAATAATTTCCAAAACATCCACCTTGATACATGCCTTGTAATCCTCTACTTTCCCAAAGTTTAAAAAATTATATCCCCAAAATCAAGCTATTCTATCCCTTATTTCATGCTTACCATAACCTTAAGTCTTCTTGCCATAAAAAAATTAGTCCATCTTATCCAAAAGTAAAGCTTGGCCGACACGTTAGAGAAGAGAGCAAAAATAAAAGTCACCTAGTTGCTATCCAAGGGATTCGAACCTCTCCCCTTATGCAATTTCTCATGCGCCAACACCACCTTTCCAATTACTTATCTTGTGCTAATTTTAGACACTTAAATTAACTTAAGTATCAGGGTCACTTGATCCACTTCACTAAATTCTCCATACTAAAAATTATTCTATACCCGAATAATTCTATACCCTTTTCAAGGCTATAATAAACACGAAAAGAAGGAAAGAAAATTTTCATTCATAAGCTAAACACCAAAACATACAATATATCGATACTCAGATTTCTAGGGTGTTGCAACTGCTGACGAAATTGTGACCAACTGATGTTTTTGTTAAGGTATAGTTGGCCCAACAATACCAAATTTGGCCTTAAAGTCTTCATGTTCTCAAAAGTTCGATGCCCCACTTGTTTGCATCATTGTAACCGTCATCTATTAGCAGCTTCATATGTATACAATTTACCCAGCACAAGGCAAGAAAATTCATTGCATT
Source organism: Gossypium rotundifolium (assembly GCA_025506655.1). Taxonomy (NCBI): domain Eukaryota; kingdom Viridiplantae; phylum Streptophyta; class Magnoliopsida; order Malvales; family Malvaceae; genus Gossypium; species Gossypium rotundifolium. Next base: position 118,377,538 of record CP106734.1, on the reverse strand, counting down.
CACCAATCCATGGTACATTATTCTATGAGCCAGAAGTACTCACCAAAGCATTGTGCATATTCCCAGGAGAAGCTGAGACAAAGATGTCACTATGCATCCCGACATAGTAATCAACAGCAGCCAACAAAGAAGCTTTTCCTTTTATATGGACCCTTTTTGTCTAGGCTAGGCTAGGCTCTTTTTGTCTTCCATCAAGGGGAAGAGCTTTCGTAGTGTGGAAATCCTAGCTTCCCCTCCATATACCTGGAATACAATGAATTCAAAGTTGTGAGGGAAAGTGTAGGGAAGAGAAGTAACACTGCAAAACCAAAGTTTGTAAGACAACGGACCTTGTGGGAGGCAAGATAAAGACGGGTATTATTGTCGAAACCCAAAGCAGCTAGCAGCAATCTGACTTCTTCAGGAGTCAACGGGCAACACCCCTGACTTCTCAACTCTTTGTCTGTAAACTGTGAATTGAGAACTCTTCCTTGCCAAATTGTTTGTCGGTACTTGGCCAGAGCCAATTTTTCAGCCTTACCCCTACCGAAATCACAGGCCGAATGGGCAGCCATATCCTGCACGTATTAAAGGTTAGTGAGAAAAGTAGTGACTGACTATAAAATAGAAAGTCATTGGAGAAAACACTAAAATCAAATAGGTCAATCATCTTCCATCCTTGAAGCTTGTTAACTGAACTAGTGTATAAAGGGTGTTAAACTGTATGTAACCATGTAACTTTGACAACAGATGGCCATCTCACATTTTCTACAGATACCGCATGTATAAGTTTTGCAAGGCAGATAGTGTACATGGTCGAAATGATCAAACAGATATCTTAACAATAGAGCTCAAGCATATAGAGAAGTAAATGTTTACATTTCTTATCTTTTAATATGCTCAATGAGGAACTCAATCTACAGTATAAGTTGGTTATACCTTATCAAATCGAAGGTGTAACACAACAAATTTTTGCGGATTTTGTTTGCCATTTTGATCGGTGGTCTCCCTGAGATAGTTAGTGCTACTTGCTCGACTTTGACCTGGAGGGTACCTTAGGCGATGCACAAGGGCTTCTCCCAGTGCTCTAATGTGCGAAACAAAAACAAGCGCTTTAAAATTGACTTTACATCATAGTTGCTGGATCTCACTTGGCAGGTTGTCAAAAGACAAACGGTGAGAGAACGGGGAAATTGCAGCAATCCCATTACTATACCAAAATAGGACATGCTTTTAGATCACACAAATTGGCAAGTGAAAGAAACTGGGCTAAAATCACAAAACTGGGCAAACAAGTTAGCTCACATTTCCTAAACTAAAACCATGGCAAGAACCGACATGTTCGAGTGCATGATAGGGTACAAAAATGTCCTTAAGCCCAAAACTTCTAAAAGCTACTAAACCGTGTATTAAAACAAAATGTTCATGCTGCTACCAACCTCTGCAGTACAGGCAAGACTTTTTCAAGATACCAGTTTGCAGATGCATGAACATGTTCTCTTTTTATTTTGGTGGCTCGAATAGCAGTGGCATAATACTCCCTTGTGCTCCACGAGAATTCATCAGGAAGCTCTTTGATGATCGGGATGTCATCCTTCAACACATTCATAAAGTGATCCACATCAAATATATCCATGAATAAGCTGCAAGGAAAGTACTTGCTTCAGAAAAAAGCTTTCTTAGAACTGAGGCAAAAAACCAGACAATTCCCATTGGAATAAGCAGAGGAAAAGGAAAAATTCCTTCCCCATAAAGTACCTTGAATCTTGCCAGACAGGATTTACTTCAAGATGTGGGATCACAAGCGTAGCATTCAGTATTTTAGCAACTGCAACAGCATCCCATATCTACAAAAATAGTAAATGTAACACCTTACCATCTAATTCCTTTCCCAAAACAAACATTTGACTGTAAATATCGGAATGGTTTGCAATTCTCGACTCCTCTAAGCATGTAAAATAGATATGAGAACCTACCCCCATTCTTTGCTGGTTGAGTCCCCTATCAAGAAATACCTGTAGATATCCTTCCAATTTCCGTGGCAATGCTGCCCACCGTAAACTCCAGTTTCAGTGTCTCGTAACTCAACAAATATTAACAATCATGAAGAAACCAAAACTATAAAATCTCATGGCTAATAACTCACAAGGGGCATTTACAGATCCAAGATATGGTCTCCACCCTTGGTCAGCCAAAGGAGCCCAGAGATTAGATGGCTCCCTAGAAAGCTGAATAGGAACATAGAAATAAATCAGACAAAAAAATTACAAGTCCAGGCACACACTGGGGCAGATGCCGCTTAAGAAACATATCTACTCACACGTTCATGCTGTAAGGCACTCTTGAGTAAACGTAAATGCCTAGGTTTAGAGCCATTCCACTCCTGCAACAAATGTTAAGTTATGAGCATTTCATTTGTCGTATTATTCGAATATATGTTCAGTACGGGTATATTTAACTTTACAAGGCCTTTAGAGGATCGTGTCTCATGTTAAAATATATATCAGACTCAACTGCCACCATGTCCGACAGGATATTCCAGGAAAGATAAAAGAGTGAGTTTGAGCAACATACCCTATTAACAATTATTAGTTATAAATTTCTACTTTCCATTTGAAGTGAATTAACTATATATATTACCACCAAAGAGAAAAATGCCATATTTAGCATAATTTTAATAAAGCAATTGGATTATCAGACACATAGCTACATAAGCTTTCAATTAGCCACAAACTTCAGTCGGCAAATTAAACTCCAAACCATTCGTACTTTCCATTTTTAGTAAATTGCAAAAAATTTCTCTCAAACAACTCCAAACTTCCCATTTATCTTTCCATGAAATTTATAGGAACCCATGACTCATATTTTTTTTCCCTAGAAAATTAAGCAAAGAAAAAATTTTGATATAGAAACATACTAAGAATGTAGAAGGAAAAGCATTGGTGAATGGAGTAAATAAACAAGGAAAAATAAGTGGGAAAATCAACACAAATAACCCACACATTGCTTTTCTTCTAAGAAGCTGATAACAATGCCTCTGGTAATTTAATCTCATCATCACTCTTCCCTTAAAGCTGAGAAACCCAGATCTCCAAATGACCACATTCCTCAGTTTTTTTTTCTTTGTTGGCTTTGGTAAGCATTGATAGCGAAAAGCACTCAAACAAGCAAAGCTTAAAACAAAAATTTAATCAATATAGCCGAAAAGAAGAAACATAGAAGAAGGAAGAAGCAAACTCAAACTGAAGCACCCAGCCAACACCGCATGCATCACCTTCTCTTCGTTTCTCACATTGTGGCCTTACTTAAGGCGCCTGACATAGACACCTGTAAAGGTTTGATTATGAAAAACGGAGTCCTTTATTTCTTAAGGGGGGACCCATAAGGAACATATATACCCCATGGATAAAGTTGGAAACTCGGTGGTCGTGCACAGAAATTCACAGTAAAACATGAATCAGTGGGTAAAAATTATTTCTTTATTTTTCACAAGTGTTTCGTTAGAGACAAAAATAAGACCGTTGGGTGCGGTGGAGGGATTTGTGAAACTTTTGATTAAAGTAATCATCTTTAAGGGAGAACAGTAATGAGAGCACCGACACAGACGCTACGCAACCTTCGAAACTATTCAAGTCCTTTTAGGTATTACATTCATGCATATAAAAAATATGGTAGTTATGATCACATTTGTCTAGGGGCCCCATGTTTTTGGATGAACTCAATTCTCAATTTTGTCTAAAATTAATGTGAAACATTCATTGATTTAAGTTCCAAATCAATCATAGTATTTTGTTAATATAATATGATTTATTGATTTAAATAAAGAATTTTAAAAATATATTTATTTAAATTTAATTATAAATTAATATAAAATTATATATTTTGATATTTCATTAGTATAGGTTTTTTGGACAAATTTGAACTTGAATTTTTTTTTTTAAAGATCAAGCCTTAACCTGATCTAATCCACAAACAATCCACCTAAAAGAGCATAATATAGGAACACTTTATGAAATTTTACCAAAATATAATCTATGCATAACTCGTAAATTGAGAATTATTAATTGAAAATTACATATAGGTAAAAAATCTATTAATTTTGTTGATTAATAATTTCATTTAAAAATGGAAAATATTGGTGATTAAAAGTATCACTTTCCTTCCTTTATGTCTTAGTCTTATTTTCATTCATACCTCGTCAAAATCGGCTCATATTTTCTTCTTTCCTCTTGTTATAGGGATTCGACATGAAGACCACTCATTTAGGTGATTAAAATGATTTATTATTTATTATATTATAAGCAAGATTGATTTTTCAGAAAAAAAAAAAGAAAGAAAGAAAGAAAAGGTTGGAGACAAAATATCTACATTATGTATGTTGTTTTATATATTATTAGTATAGTCTTTACACTTTACCACTTTCCATGATGGGTTAATTATTTCTAAGTCTAAATTATAGAGTAAATGTTTAAAGATTAAAATATAAACTATATCTCTATAGTCTTTGTACATTTGAAATTTAGTATTCATACTTTTATTTTTAAGAATTTAGTCCTCTATTTTTCAAATTTAAAAATTTAAATCCAATTATTAACACTATTATATTATTTTATCAAATTCATTAGTGTGATATTTTGAAAATTAAAAAAAATACCCACTTATTTAGCAACCATGTAACAAACAAACAAAAAATGCAATGGACTTGAATTTCACAAATGATTTCAAGAGTCTTTACAACTCTCAAAAGTTATATCAACATTTTAATCAAATATAGTATTTGGGTTAATCTATGACATTATTAAAGTTGAGATATTAATTTATATAAAAAGTTGAAGTAAAAATATTAGATCTTATATTCGAGTGTAGCACATAGACTAAAATTAAAATTTGACAATTGTTGTATAATCTTAAATTTGAGGATATCATAGGGACCAACATTGAAATTTTACCATTCTTTTAAATAATGCAAAAGAAAAGGAAAAAAAGGTTGACCCATTATATATAGGTGACGATAACATAGGGGCTAAAATTGAAATTTTACCCTTTTTTATATGATGCAAAAGAAAAGAAAAGAAGTGACACATATCAACTAAGTTGAACCTTCTTTTTATGTATAGGTATATAAATGATAGATTATAGACCCTACTTATAAATTTTAAAACTCAACGATAATCCTCAAAATATTTTGAAACTCGGACTGTAGTTTTCCTCTTATTATTATACTACTCCCTTACCAAAAGAAAAGTAAAATTGATTAATTATTTATGGGATTTATTCGAGTAGAGGAATGGGTTTCAATATTTTATGTTAGCTTAAACCTAATTTGATTTAAAATATAGATTTAAAATTTTATTTAAGTTTATTATGATTATTTTAAATTCATTTTACACTTCTCCATATTATTATCTTTTTAATTTTATAAAAAAATTGTGATATTTTTAATTAATATTTTATTATTTTTTGAAAATAATCCATTTCGTTTTATTAACAGGGTTTAGGAACAAATGTCAATTAAATGCATCTGAAACAACGAATAAAAAATGGTAATCAAGAAAGAAAATAAGTCTCAAAAGGAACTAAAAGGAAAACTAAAACTCTTCTAAAAAACCCCTTCAAGTTACCAGAGCGACCAAACGGTGAAACTCATCCTGAGAATTAAAATCCATCAATGGAGAGCGAGTCAGGAGGGGAGATTGGGGTTACCCTTCGATAAATAAATAAAATCCTCAATCCAATGAACATGACTCAGACATGTAGCAACTTATGGTGGCTCTATGAAATGACGGTCCTATGCTGCAACGTCGATGACACTTAAAGGCACGTCTTCAACCTAGAATCGGTCCTCCGTGCTTTTCAAACCTTCTGGCGCCATTGCAAGTGCAATAGTGTTTCCTCATCTGGCGATGAATTTAAAACAAAATGTTGAGAAGCTTCAAGATAATGCTTTCACATCCTTGGTAACCAGCCGAATTTCAGAATAGTCCTCTTTTGACTGTAATTTTAGTATAACAATCCTTAAATCGCTTTTCAGTACAACATGTAGAAATCTCATTTCTTGAACAAATTGGAGATCATGAAGAACTACTATCGCTTCAACCATAATCACCAAGCTAAACAGGTTATGAATTCTAAAATAAGAACCCTTTATTTAAACCATTTCATATTGAATAATGGTACCTAATACTGTTTTTTATTTGAAATTGAGTAACCTACATCAACGTTCACCTTAACCCAAGATAGAGATAGAGGGGCCCATCGAATAATTGCTAAGGGGTTTGGTTGCTTTAAAATTGAGGTCAGACTCCAATACTCCTTCCCGCACCCATGATTGAAGGAAACAAACTCATCGATTCCAAACATAAACAATTTTACTTATTTTCTAATGTTTACATTATCATATTATATATTATTATAAATTTGAATTTTTATGTAATATGGATTACATAATATATATTAATAAAAATAATCTATTATATTAATTGAAAAAAGTGATCAGGTCAAGTTAAGCTTGGGTCTTAAATATCAGAATTCAAATTTGATACATATTTTAAAGGGATAAATATAAAATTTATATATGAACTTTTGTCCAATATGCAATTTGATACATGAATTTTGATTTGGAGCAATTATACTCCCGAAACTTGAATTGTGGTTCATACGTATACATGAAATTTTGATTTTAATTCGATTGTACATATTTAAAGAAATGAATACATACATTTATTTTCATATTGAATGAATATAATTATTTAAGTATAGAATATACCAAGGTAAAATGATACTAATTTGATAATGCTGTTAATAATTTGTGACAATTGAATCAAATTGAAATTTTATGTGTAAAATCTTACAAAATGAAAACTTATGTATGACATTGATCAAAGTTTATATATAGTTTAGATATTTATACTTATTTTGAAAGAAGTACATAGTATTAGAAATTTTAGTATAAATATTTTCTATTTTCTCAATTTATAATCATTAAAGAAAAGGGTAGCATTGGCCATCCTCCTCCAGCTAGACAAAGTTCCTTTCCATGATTAAAACGCAACTATTCTTGACTTCTTGCTTAAAGAAACAAAAGACCAAACAGCTTCTATTCACAAGAAAGTAAAGCATCTAAGAAAAAGAAAAAGAACATGTGAAAATTTAAAGAGAGGCTACGAAGTTTATATTTTTGCACTAAAAAGACATGGGCCTAAGGCACTCTGAAAACAGGACGATGTTTGAAAGCCCACCCAACCTCTGTAGCGTGATAAAGAAATGTTGGGGGGTGAGCCACCCACGCCAATTTTGTATAAATTTTAAAACCGTATGGGCCAATAACCATTCTCCAATAGCGACTAGACATATATCACCTGTGGGAATCCAGCCACAAATATATATTATATATACAAAATCTTTGTACATTAAATTATAATTTGAAAAGCAAATAAAATTTTAAATATAGTTTATAGAAAGAAAATGTTATTTTCTAAATAATGGAAGTTTGAATTCGTTATAAAAAACAATTGTTTAATATATTGTTTGGTTGTTGAATTTGATGCTGCGGTACTTATGTTTTTTTTATATTTAATTTAGTACTTGTATTATTTTTATGATTTTTTAATAGATTAAATTTATTGTTAATTATTAATTTGTTTAATTTTGCATTTAATTTGATACATACAGCTCAATGGATGTGATTTAATTTGGATTTTAGGGTTAATTTGATAAAAATTAATTTAAAAAATGCCACCCAAACTCAAAGACAAAGGAAAAGGAAAAATAGAAGAACCATCCACAAAAACTCAAATTTCCTCAAAACCAATTAAGTCATGGTATGAAATTTGCCTTGAAGAAAAAAATGGAATACCGTAATCCTTATCAAAATCCTCCAAAAATGCATCCCTTCAGGGTGCATATGATCCAAATGAAAGTGGTTCACAAATAAAAAAATGGATTTCAATCCTCAGAAGTGGCATCAACCTTTTCTCAATTAAAATAGGAAATTCCTCTCAAACAAATTGCTGCTGAACCAGCAAAAATTTCAAAAAATAAATAAAATGTTTTACACAAATAAAAATCTCTCAAAAATATTTTAAAAGAAACATCTCTCCAAGATGTTTTCTCAAAAGAAGTAGCCCAAAAATCCTCACAATATTTTCCAAATAAGTGTTTTGAAAAAAAAAATATCATGGAGGAAGAATTTTCAGAAAAACCTCCACATATTCTTATAAAAGAATTTTTCAATGGATAACATTTTAAGCCATTAGATTCTCAAAAACCTCAGGAGAATTATGGGAACATACTGGTTCAAACTGGATCAGTGTTGTTCAAACACTACACATACCCAAAAGATCCAAATTTTATCACCCATTAACAACCCAAATAGTTAAAATTCTTCAACCAATAGATTGGGGTGAAAACTCGAATTCTCTAAAGAAATTTCCTTTACCACCAAAATAAACCACCACCCATATTTCATATATTGGGATTACCAAACGGCCTGGTACAATGCCTTCCTAACGAACAATCAACATATGAAGCATTCCTGACTTATATATTTCAAATATGGTACCAAATTCAAATTCCTAAATTGGTTTCAAGAATGGTGGAATTGGTATGGACCATCATCTTTTGATATCCTACCAGGAAAAAAATCAAAATTTATGGCCCAAGTTCTTTGAAAATTCCATCTCGAATGGACCAAAAACATATTTACGAACCATCCATTTTTCCTCAAAATTGTGCATTTCTTGGATTGTTTCCTGAAGTTACTCTTATGAACAGGATCCATGTGATAGTTTATCAGCTCCACTTTTCAAAACTATGTATTCTATAGTCAAAACTAAGGCTTTACTTCAAAGCTTAAAAGGAGAAACCCTTTTAATAGAAACTGTAACATCCCAAACTCAGCCTAAAAGTTATAACATGATATTGAGGAAGTACATCAACTTGTTCAAAACTTTTGTTTTAACCAAAATCAGTGCATGTTTTGAAAGCATAATATTTTGGCAAAACTCTCATAGATGTTTAGAAAAACCAAAGTCCAAAATACATATTTAAAACTTAAAATTCGAATTCAGAGTCGCGTGTTTTGAAAGTTCTAATGTTGCCAGATCATTTCGAGTACAAAAACAAATATTCGTTAAAACCATATATTTATTTACAAAAAGCACTTAAGTGATTACCTAATCTTTGAAGCAAAAAATTCCCGACTTTTAATTTTGAAAATCAAATTTTTAGTTTGGTAAATCATACGTGTAACACCCCTATCCCAAGTCCGTCGCAGGATTAGGATTAAGAGTGCTACCAGACTGAGCAGAAACTTTCATAACATATCGTACTTTTCATTCATCAATCAAATACATACAATGTCCCTTAAATGGTCCTCGAGACCTTAAACATGCTTACAGACTGATTCGGGACTAAATCAGAACGCATACAAAATTTTATGAAAATTTAAAACTTTTCTAAAAATACAGGGGACACACGGCAGTGGGGGTAGGCCGTGCCTCACCCACGGCTACTTGACACTCCGTGTGTCCTCCCCGTGGTAGTATACTACCAAAATCAACACGACTGTCGAACACGCCCGTGGAAGGGGGCTGTGTTCACTACACGACTACTGGACACCCCGTGTGTCCTGTCCGTGGTCCTATACTGCCATTTCTCGCAGACCTGAAGGCACGCTCGTTCTAAGACCGTGTACAATTTAAGCCACATTCTGTCAATTTAACCACGGTTTTAGGCACGCCCGTGTGCCTCAACCGTGTGACATTATAGGCCATTTTGCGTGGCCAACATGCCACCCATAAGGGTCCAACCTACAAGCGATACAACCAAGACATCTCATGCTCATATTATCACCAAAATCATACCAATATGATCATTCAAACCATGCATTCAATACCAATTTCCAACCATGACACTTTCAAAGAATAAAACTCATATCATAACAAGCATAATTCATTCAATAGCTCACTCATAACTTGGCCATTTCATATGTTTTCACTTTACCAAGATATGCATCATATATCACATTCCTTCAAGCATATTACCAAAACATACTTACCAAAATACATAATTAAGTTCACCTCATAAACATATACACATATCTAGCCTATACATGCCATATTTAGCTATATACACTTTCAAAAGGGTACCAAAATAATTCTAGTAGTGTGATGATGATCCGTGACGGTCTCGAGCCTTCAGTAGCTTTGACGACCTATAAAACAGAGAAAAGACACACAGAGTAAGCTTTCCAAAGGCTTAGTAAGTCATTATACAAACAAACCTAACATAGAAGGCATATATGCAAATAAATACATTGGCACATAATAATCACTTAGCAAACCATTACTTATTTGCTTTACTTCATATACTTTAACCACATTAGCCACTTTCATCATTCGAGAAGTATATAAGCACTTAGCTCAACTAACCAAAACGGTTCTTATTATATCATAAACTCCATATACATATTATCATAGTAAGATCACTTAGATACTTACCTTATATACACAAATAGTGTATAATCTACATACCTGACTCGGATTTAACATCATATATGTGTTCATAGCTCGGGTTTGTAATTTCTATCACAAACTTGCCCGTTGAACCAACAGAAAATCTAGTAGGATAATCAGAAACTCAGAGTATTCATACAATGCCATCGTCCCAGACGACGTCTTACATGTACTCAGATATCGATGCCACTGTCCCAGACAGGGTCTTACACGAATCAGTACGATGCCGATGTCCCAGACATGGTCTTACACCTAAAGTTCATAACGATGCCAACGTCCTAGACGTGGTCTTATACAAATAAGATATCGATGCCACTGTCCCAGACAGGGTCTTACACGAATTTCAAATCAACGCCAATGTCCCAGACGTGGTCTTACATGATATCAACAGAATAGATGTCTATGTCGTGACTTAGTCAATCCTATCTATTCATATATGCATACGAGGCTTCTTGAACTTAATTACTATATCGAACTTATCTCAGAATTCAAGTGCATAACTCCTCATAACAAAAACATTCATTAATCATATGAACAATTTCAATTGCATACATATACATTTATTTGTATATTGACTTACCTCGGATTCGGTTTATCGGGATGAAAACGGTTACTCGTTAACTTTCGCTTTCCCGCGATATAAATCTGTTTTCCTCAGTTATTGATCTAAACATATTCAGAATTAACCATTTTATTCACTATTTCATTCAATTCAATCCATGCACACATATTTTGGGCTATTTACAATTTAGCCCTCACATTTGCACATTCAATCAATTTAGTCCATTTTTCTCAAAACATCAAATTCACCAAATTAATGCATACACATGCTTAACCGAACATCCCTATGGACTATATAAGTCCAAATATTTCATCAAATTTTCTATTTAGTCCCTCAATTTTCCATTTTCTCAATTTAGCCCTAATTAGCTAAATTCATCAAAAATTCAAGAACAAAGTATGTTCATCAAATACATATCTTTCATCTAACATCATAAATCATCAAAAATCACATGAGTTCATCAAAGGCTCATCTCAAAAACATCATCAATACTCAAAATTAAAACATGGGCTTGATAGTAGACGAAGCAACGATTGCAAAAACGTAGAAATTATCAAAAACCGAAGTCAAAACTTACCTTAATTCAAGCTTGAAGTGGCTGAATATAGCTTAAGGTTTTCTTCTTTTTCTTTCTTTGATTTTCGGCAAGAGAGGATGATAATTATCATCTTTTCCTTGTTTGTTTTATTATTAATGTATTATTATTATTCCATTTACTAAAGTACCCTTTCATTTAATAAAAGAAAACATATATATGACAAGGGCATACTTGACTTCCATTCATCCACTATCTATAATTTTGGCCAAATTGCCACATAAGACCCTCACTTTTACAAAGCCATAACACATTAGTACTTTAACAAATATCATGCTAGTTTTGCAGTCAATGCAATTCAATCCTTTTGTCAAATTAAACACGCAAACGAACAAATTAACTCACGAAAATTTAGCACATGTGTAGTCACATATCAAAGACATAGAAAATAATATTAAAAATATTATACGGACTCAAATTTGTGGTCCCGAAACCACTGTTTCGACTAGGGTATAAACCGGACTGTTACAATACGAGTTTGCGGTTTAATGCTAAAATACCAAAATCCAACAAACAACGCAAAAACCAAAAAATAAATTATAATCATAAAAGTCCAGAAAAATTACTAACGTAAATCACTGTATTTAGTTAGCTGAGAAACTAATCCGAGCTCCTGCACGCCGTCCGATCCTAATTTTGAAGACCACCTGAAGCGTATTAAACAAATGAGTGAGATAAAAGCCCAGTGTGTAACACATCCCAAGCAACAAATTAGAAACACATACACAAACAAATATGTTTTCAGACACAGATTCAAACATGTTATCGTATATGGAATCAGATGTATTTTCATAATCAAATACAAATGCAAACATGCATTCAGATACAAATGCAGACAAAGATCCTACCCCTATCCACTACACACCAACTCCGTCCAATCAGTCACACTAATTAGGACTCCAATAGTCCATCCATCTAATCACACTGGGTCGTGGTGGTATGCCACTCATATAAGTGCAAATTGAGTGCTGCATGTAAATGTTGTAGTAACCCGCCAGAATCAAATATATGTGGTCGAGCCATTATAATTACAATCAAGCTGCTAGAACAAATATTGCAGATACACCGCCAAAAGGTGCAGTAATACTGCCAGAATCATACTTCCTCCGTCACATATCATATCCCACCTCAATGCACATGCAAATACTAAGAGACATCAGATGCACATATGCCTTGCATGTTTTTCACATCAAAACATGCTAACAAAATTATCAAATCACAAATCAGATACGAATTTCACATTTAAGACATTCTTGTAATTGATACACATACAATATCCCTATCACATGCAATAGCAAAATATTATATTTCATGACAGAACATAACTTATAACATACCATATCACATTATTATACTTATCAAAACTTACTTAGCACGCTTCCTACACATACCTACGTGTGTATACCGAAACTTATGCTTTTCTAGGCCTACATAAAGCATACGGACCCAATTTTCAAGTCCCTTCATTAGCCCCTAAGCAAGCCTCAAAATTGGTCTAAAAGGCCCACACAGCCGTGGCCCATGTGGTCTACATAGTTTACCAATCCAGGCCGTGTAATCACACATGGTCGTGTGCTCCACACGATCATGTGGTGCACACAGTCTACCAGATGGTCGTGTGCTCCACATGATCATATGGTACACACAGTCTACCACACGGTCGTGTGGTGCTGGACAGTTTTGAAAATAGCCTCTGTTTCATAATTTTTTGAGTTTCAAAAACAGCCATGATTCAAAGTTCTCAGACTCCATGATGGTGAAAGTAACCAAAAGTATGTTCTGGTTGTCATCTTGTACAATGGCAACCAGGAGTATTTGCGTATATTTACCATAAAGTTAAGTACCATCCACTTGCACCAATGACTTATAATGGGAGAAAGCCCTAACACAGGGATCAAACATTCAAAACAATCGATGGAAAACTCATCTTCCCAGTTGTATTTCGTCATCTGGGCCTTTGTGCAGCATTGTTTACAAATCAATCATGGTACCTAGCACATACTCCTGTATCACAACTATCCACCCTTGAACTTCATTGTGTAACGCATCACAATCATCATAGAACTGCTCTATTGCCATCTGTTTCACCCACCATGCTTTTCTGTATGACACTCTGCAGTTGAATCGAGCTTTGCATGTTCGCAATAAGAACTGATACAAGAATGGTGGTGTGTCTTTTACCAATGACGTGATGTAGTTGCAGATTATTTTCGCATCCAATTTTCGGTGGTCTTACATCATACGTGTAGCGTGCATGTATGAGGCCCTTCTAATTTTCTAATTGTCTGCATTTGAGTCCTCTGTATTAATGCAGTCCAAACCCACTAGTCACAATCGTTGTTGGCCATCCAATATTCCCCAACATATAAAGCCTGTGTTGACTTCAATACTTTATAGTCCACTGACAACTTCATGTTGTATCGCTTTATTGCATATAGACAGTATTTCTTATTGTCAAATTGTTGAACTACGAACAACCCTCCAACCTCCAAATCTGCCTCCATCAGGTGAGCAAGTACTATATCTGGGTATTTGAGGAACTCACATACAAGCACCACATCAGGTTTTATGCTCAACATGTGGGCCCCTAGATCATTTCGTATAACTATAACAAATCTCGTGTTCTCGACAAAATGGTGATGCACATCTTGACCCTTTACCGCGTCTTCATCATCTATATCTTCCGAGACATTATCCAAATAGGGGTCATTGAATTCTTCAATATTATGGTGGGACTGACATTCATTATTGGACCTTTCATCACCATCTGCTATGATGCCCAACACCTCTAGATGTATCTCTACATGGGGACCCAAGATTAGGTTGTTATGCGAACATCCATTATAGTTTGGATTTTTGAGTGTTTGTAATGTCTCTCCACAACCCGATTGATCTTCCCAGCAGACATTAAGATCAAAATCAAATCCATAATGCTGACTTACTGGATGGACAATTTGAACAGGTTGGGGTTCGGCTAACTTTGCTAATAACTCAACCGATTAGGGATTTTCGATCTCAATGGGGCCAATAAATTACGATCATTGTGACCATATCATTATCATCTACATGTTCCATATCCAAGAACTTCAACGGATCCATTGAAATTGGAAATTTGTAAAACAATTTTAACATTTGCTTCCCACAATGAGTAGTTATCTTTACACTGGTCTTCCGTTTCATTTCTGACAGCATTACACACTTATTGAATCTCATTCCTATTTTTTGGCGACTTTGAAATACATAGCTTTCTTCAGTTGTATTTACCATTTCTCCATCGAAATTAACATACATTAACAACATTTGGTTATTTATCTTCAACCTCCTTAACAAAACACTGATATGACTTTGTTTTTTTTTTTTCTTGAATTGTTAAAGCAAAAAAAAAAAAAAAACTCAACCAAAACACAAGAAAATTCAATATATAGTTTGGGTGTCGAGAACGAAATACTCGACGCTAAAAAAATAAAATTTTCTTAACACAGGTGCCGACCACTAGAAACACGACACCAAAAAAATTTAATTTTTTTACTAACATGGGTGTTAACCACCACAGTGAAAACAAATATATATATATATAAAATATTATTTTTACTTGTGTTAGCCACTACAATCACAAAATAAAAAAAAAATTACTTACATGGGTGCCGACACCAAAAATACCCAAAAAATAAATTTATTTTTGGTGGTGCCGACCACGTGTACACCGGCACCTAATAAAAATTTATATTTTGGACTGGAGAAAAATACCTATATTATACAAAAAATGAGAGAGAAAAAACATACCGGTGTCGACTATTACACTGTCAACACCAAAATTTTTTTAAAACCCCCCAACAATTAATAGCCAATGATGGGGGAATGATTGACTTGGGTGCCAACCATGAGAGGGCTGGCACCATCCTCCACTATTTATTTTAGATTATTCCCGTCATTATTTTTTAAATTAAGTTATTTTTATAAATATTTAATTTTTAGGAGTTAATTGAGTAAAAAAACCCTATCTATTGAACCACTTTTTTTCACGTTTCACAAAAATTTATATATCGTAAATGTGAACTTCTATTAATTTAGTTATTATTACGAGTATATTTTTTTTATAGATATTTTATGTAAAATTCATAAAATGTTAACCATGGTAAAATTTTGTGCGATAATACAATTATTATTTTAAGCGTTGAACTAAAAATTTATTTATTTTCTATCTAAACTTTTAATAAACATATCACAACATAACAATAAATAATTTGTGATATAATAATTTTATTGTTTTGTTTATTTTCAATACAATGTGATCCACAGTTTGAATAAAAATATTTTAATATACATAAATTTTAATAAATTAAATATAATTAAATATTACATTATAATAACTAATTTAATATAATAATACATATCAAAATTTATAATTTTCATACTTTAATCGTATTAACTTCGAATTTCAGATAAATCCAACATAATATAATAAAGTAGTATATTAAGATGAATAACACAAAAAATTCCTAATCTGCCAAGTATCTGTTTCTTCCTTCTCTTCTAAATGGGGGACCGGAGGCTCACCTCCCACCCATTTTATACTAAAACCGTGGGAGGGAAGGCAGCCTCCCAACATTCAAAATATTTTTTAAACGTTACAAATTAAAAATAAATAAATAATAACTGACTTGCGCGTCCCTAACGTTACTGACGCGATTGACATGACTGATGTAATATGATCGTTCAATCACGACTTTTCCCTATTTACCTTTTGGTCTTTTCTTTTCGATTTTTTTAAAAATGATCCAATATTTTTTTACTTTATGCATAAATGTCCCTTTTTTCTTTCTTTCTTCCACCACACTCCCTCTCCCACTCTCTTTTTTTTTTCTTTCTTATTCATTTTTTCCCACACTTTCTTTTTTCCTCATCCTTCCTTTCTTCTTCTATTTAAAACTCTACCCTAATCTTTATTATTTTCACCGTTCCACCCAATCCTTTATTTTCTCCATTTTGTTAATTATATCGTCCATTTGATTTATAATCTTTAATTTATTATATCCAATTAAACAACTATTTACCATCACGGAAAATATGTCAAATAGCTATTAATTTTCCTAAACTTTTTCCTTTAAATACAATTCCGCCTTTATATTTCTATTTTTTAATTACGCCCTTATCAAACAATTAATTCACATTATGGAAATAATTTAAATAGAAATTACTTTACATTGGCAACATGTCAAATAACTATTAATTTGCATAATTCGAAATTATAGTTTACAAAATATAATTTTACATTGGCAACATTACAAAATAATTTCAAATAATTTACTTTAGTACGTGATTTATATTTTCCTACATTTAAAATAAAGAAGATTGAAAATTGAAACATAAAAAATACAACGAAACATAAACGACCATGTTTAACAGAAACATGAACCAGTTTTTCAATACTAATAAAACTTAAATAAACGATGAATTCGATTTTTTTCAAGACCAACAGCATTGTATCTTACAATTTGAAAAAGACCATGTTTAATGACAACACGAGCAAGTTTCTCGGTACTAATATTTGCAGCTCGGACACTGTTGATATTGATAATCTCACTTGTGCTATTCAACTAGGATTCCAATGCCGTTGACCCAGGGAATCCCAGATAATCCACCCGTTGGTTGCATAACCAATTTGAACCCGTTATCGCCCTATTGAAACCAACGAAAAGACTTACAAAACCAATTTAGACCCATTACAGCATAAGTCACTGACAATCGAGATCCTTATTTTTACTTGAAATCATCACTACATATGAAATTAATGAAGCAAATCTACACTTCCGAAAAGCACCATTAAATTTTCTAGTGTCCAAGCTCCACTAGATCATTGTTAAATAAAACATACCTTCAAATTATATTTTTTTCTAAATAAACAAAAACACAAAAGAAAAGTCTCGATCTCCTTTCCTTCATCCTTTAACATAATAAAATTCTAAAAAAAAAAAATCTTCACCTTACACTGATCTTTCATCAATGTCATTGGCACCACAAAATAAAAAATAAATAAATTGCATATTTAAACATTGTTGACGTCAATGTCATGGCACCAAAAAAAAAAACACAGTGGTGACACCAAAGTCATTGGCACCACAAAATAAAAAATTATTTTTTAAAAAATAAAAAAATTTAAAAAAAGGGGTTGATGACTGACGACGCCAATTTATTTGGCATCACAAAAAATCTGACATTTCGTGACGCCAATCTAATTGGCACCACCCAAAATATTTTTTTACTTCCACAAAGTACGACTAATACGGGTACAGGTATTTGGTATTTATGCGGGTGACGCCATATCCATTGGCACCACTCAAAACAATTGTTTTTTATTCTATCGGTCAATCATTGGTTGACATGGTAGTAGTGGTGAAGCCAGAACAATTTTTAAGGGGGGCCGAGGCCCATGCAGCCCCCTGGCTTTGTCCTGCGTGGCAGGTGGTGACGCTAATAAAATTGACACCACCCATGTTCACTGTTCATTTCACTTCATTTACATACATAATTATGAAAGCGAGTCATTTTTATAAATAATAAAAAATTTAAATATTTATATAAAAAGCCGAGGTTAATTTTTGCTCTCTTTTCTTAAATTCTTTATTTTCCTTTTTTGTTATTATATTTAACTTCTTTATTTTTCTTATTATTTTTGAATTTTATTTAATTTTACCACCAACTTTAATTTTCTAAATAAAATTTTATCATTTTAAAACAAAATTTGATGGAAAAGTATTATTTCAAATATTTTTAATAGTAACAATTAAGTTACTTTGTAAAATTATTAAAATTATAAATTAACTTCGATTATTTAATGGAAGGAAGACTTGTAAGTTTTAAAATATATAAAAGAATACTTTTTTATAAATAAAAATTTTATTAATATTTAATATTATGTTAATTAATTAATTTAATATTTAAATAAAATATTTAAAATAATTTTATTAAATTTAACTTAGGTTAATTTAAATTAAAATCGACTGTAAAATTTAATAAAAACCAAGCTTTAATTTCAAAATTCATTCAAATAAAACTTAAGTGACAAAATTCAGTTAAAATAAAATAGTAAATTTACTATTAATTTAAAAGTACAATGACAAGTATCAACAAAGCTAAAACATAGTAATAAATTTTAATTTCTATCTAAAATATAGTGACAAATTAACAAGACGTGTTTTCGACATTTTAATATATTAGCTTTTTGGTTAAATGTTAGTGGTTTTGTTTTTAAAACCGGGTTCGATTTTTTCCTACTTACATTTGTATTTTTATTTCACGTTGTTCCAACCTTTACTTTTATTTTTAATTACTATTATTAATACCTTCACAACTCTTTTGGTTAGATGATTAAATAATAGTGATTTAATTCTTAAATCTTAGGTTTGATTCTCTCTTAAGCACATATGTATATTTTATTTCATGTTTTTCAAGTTTTTTAATTAATAAATATATTATTTTCAAGTTTTTATTTTAATTCATCTTTTAATTAATAACTCTTTTATTTATAAAATCAAATAATTATTTCTAAATATTATTATTTTTAGCAAATATAATTTTTATGTGTGAAATATTTATTTTCAATCCATATCATGAGTGTAGTAAATTTTAGTATTATATATTTTTACATGTGTATTTGAAATAATTATTTAAAATATTTCACATATAAACATAATTATATTTGAAATATTTGAAATATCATACTCACAATGTAGATAAAAAAACAATGATTTTTGAAATATTTTACATATAAAAATAATAATGATATTTGAAATAATTGTTTGATTTTATAATATTAGAAATCACCATACCCACAATATTAGGTATAGAAAATAAATATTTGATATATAAATATTATATATAAAGAAAATATATCAAAAAAGTTGATGTTTTTAAAATATAAAATATATTTAACATAACGATAAATATCAATTTTATCAAAATATATTTTTATTATATAATTGACAATAATTATTTGATTTTATAAATAAAAGAGTTATTAATTAAAAGATGAATTAAAAATAAAAACTTGAAAACAATATATTTGTTCATTAAAAATTAAAAAAGCTCAAACAACATGAAAACTAAAATACAAATGTGCTTAGAAGAGGCATCGAACTTGGAACTTAAGAATAAAATCACTATTATTTAATCATTTAACTAGAAGAACTAATGTATTAAAAACAATAATTAAAAATAAAAGTAAAAGTAAAGCTTAAAACATGAAATAAAAATAAAAATATGAGTATGAGAGAAATAAAACTCGGGACTCAAAGATAAAACCACTAATATTTAACCATTCGAAAGATAAAATCTCCTCAAGTAGGATCAAAGAAATTAATGTGTTAAAAAATCAGGATACTTTCTGTTTCACTCTTTAAAATCAACCTATTTCTCTGCATGTAAAAAAGTTATACAATTCCCTTGAATATTTTTTTGAAATGGCATTTTTTTTTTGTATTTAGCGAATATAATTATTTATTTACTGAAATCAACTTAAAATTAAATCAAATACGTTAAAAGTGAAATATCCCACAAATTTAAAACACGCACACTCTCTAGATTGTGGAGTTTTCAAAGTCCACGTGTAGCACTTTCCTAACAAGAAAATAGCTCTCCATTTTCTACTTCAATTTTCTTCAAGAATTTACAGTCACTTTTCTTACATCGGCAATTTAAATATACATTCCATATCGATCCTTGATGTATTAGCATGGGTTACATTCATAATCTAGAAATTTACACTGGCGATGGCCATTGAAATCTCTGATTCCAACAGCCTGAATCATTGCAGCGATTACTATGGGTTCACGGTAGATCGACATCGTAATCCTCCCATTCATGGCTCACAGCCATCTTATACCATTTCTATCTCTCGCAACACAAATTCACCACCGCACTGGCTTCAACATAGCCATTGTCAATACCTCTCTCAATATTCAGTATCTCCGTTCCACTTTTCACCACCATCAACACCCTCCTCCATGGATCCACTTATTTGAGCTCCCATTCAACAGTGTAGGCCATGGCTTGCCACCCAACTCAGAGAACACTGAGAACTTACCTTTGGATCAAATCGGTAAACTTGTTATTTCATATGTTTCCCTCAAGACCCCATTCCATAACTTCTTGTTAGATATCATAAAGAAACAAGGAAAGCCCCCACTTTGTATCATATCAGATTTTTTTTGGGTCGATTGTCGAGGTTTCCAACATTATGAACACTGTAAACATCACTTTTGCCACGGGTGGAGCTTATGGAACCTTGGCTTTATTTTCTTTTGGTTGAAACTCCCATCATAAAATAGATTCTGAAGAGTTTAATTTGCCTGGATTCCCTGAAAGATGTAAGTTTCATGTTTCTCAACTCCATGAATTTATGAGAAAAGCTAATGGGAATGATTCATGGTCCAGGTTTTTAAAACCTCAGCTTTCAAGTTCTCTGTAGTCGTTTGGATGGTTGATGAACATAGCTGAAGAGCTTGAGCCTCTTGGGTTGGATTCACTGAGAAAATACATACAGTTTCTAGTTTGGCCAATTGGGCCTCTTCTGCCCAAACAGTTGCTAAACAAGTCGCCATTATCGTCTTCGAGTTCTACAACACAATATACAGGAAAATCGCCTGGAATTTTAGCTGAGAAATCTGTCGAATGGCTTGATATGCATGATCTTGGTTCAGTTCTATACATTTCTTTTGGATCTCAAAACACTGTGAGTCGATCACAGATGATGGAACTTGCAATCGGGTTGGAAAAAAGTTGGAAACCATTCATTTGGGTGATCAGGCCTCCACTTGGATTCGACTTAAAAGCTGAATTTAGATCGGAATGGTTACCAGAAGGATTTGAAGCTCGAATGAAAGAGAGTAACCAAGGCTTGCTGGTGAAAAACTGGGCACCACAATTAGAGATATTGTCACACAAATCAACTGGGGCATTTTTAAGCCATTGTGGGTGGAATTCATCAATGGAAAGCTTAAGCCAAGGTGTGAAAATCATAGGGTGGCCAATGGCGGCTGAACAGGCTTTCAATTCCAAGATGTTGGTGGATGAAATGGATGTGTCGATGGAGTTAACAAGAGGGGTACAGAGTAGTATTTCAAGTGAAAAGGTTAAGGAAGTGATAGGAATTGTAATAGACAAGGGAGGGAAAGGAGGGGATATGAAGAGAAAAGTTGAAGAGATTGCACACCATATAAGGGAAGCTGTGAAAGATGAAGGAAACAAAAAGGGGTCTTCCATTAAAGCAAAGGATGATTTTATTTCTGCCATTAAAACAAGGAAACAAGAAGTGTTCATTTCATCTATCTTGGATCTATCTGCAAACTAGCATTGTGTGGTAGTTTAATAATGTAAGTGGTAGTTCAGAGGGTAAGCAGATTGTAATGGTTCATCTTTGCTAGTTTACATTTTCTTCTTGTTCCATGGAAACTACGTGTTATTTTGATGACTTTTAGCAATTGAGAGCAAAAAGAAGTAAAATAAAAAATAGGAGTTTAATTATTTTTTTTAAAGTTTGAGGGTATTCTTTTTTATTATGTATTTTGGAAGTTTAATTAATTATTTTTTAAAAAAAATTAAACTTTTCTACGACCTTAAATCTATTTTATTTGATATTCTCTCTCCTTTAAAAAAAAACATATAATGACACTGCATTTACATAATTGCTTAAAATTCGATTGATAACTAACGTAAGTAAAATCATGGTGTCAAAACTATGTTTCAACAAAAATAGCATGATGATGTGTGTGAAATAATGAAAAAATTTATTTCTAAAATACTCGGCATTTGATTTGATGTAGGTTTGGAAATTAGCGAAATTTGAATTTGGGAATTGGTTATGTGTGAGGGAAGTAGTAGCACCCTCACAATGCTCAATAAATGATATCTCTTTTATATGTGTTGTTTTGAGTTTCGAAATTTACAAGTTCAAATAATCTCTAAAATTTTATTTTTATGTTGATAGAGGGAGTTTATTTTAAAATTTTAGAAATTAAAAAAATATAATTTTTGTTCACAAGAAGATTTCAACATTAAGAATAATAAGTATCCAATAATTTTAGCAACGATTTCCGTAATGATCATTATTGACATCATGCATTGGTCATGATCAATAATAAATATAAGAATGAATATTAGCTAACAATGACCCAACGAAAGGTTAACTTTGAAATGCCAAAACATGATATTAAGACCCTAAAAACAAATAAGTTAAACAAAGTAAGTTTGAAATGGCAGCTTTGAATAGTACTCACGCAACTTATGGCCCATTTTGCACAAACGGCTCAATCTCTTTCTTCTTTCCACTGTAACGATAGCCACACTGATGCTACTGTCCTCAATTTTCGATGCCGCTCACATTCGATCAATCTCGGAATCGCATGACAGCTTTGCTGCTACTTGTATTTGTGCTTTACCGTCGAAGTTTGCGGGAACCCACTTGGCCCCCATGAATCTGCGTAGCTGAATCTTGGTGGTATTTGAGGTGGAGTCCGATGGTTCTACGTACACGGTAATGGAGGGTCTTGGGTAAAGGGGTTAAAAAACAAATGATGGTGTTGTGATGTTTGTCGTTAAAATGGAGCAGTTCTCTTTCGTTCCTATCGTTTTCTTTTTTTTTCAACTTTCAAATTAAAATTTCTCCCTCTTTCAACTGCCTACACACATATGTACATAAAAACTATATATTATATTATTATTATAATATATGTATTACACAACCGTATATATATATATATATTTACTAATCAATTATGTGTAACACCCCAAATCCGACCCAAAACGTCACGACCAGATCTGGTATGCTACGAGTTAAATGTTGAAACTTTGCTTTGGAGGGTTTTGAAAATCTCGATTCGTTTATGTAGGTATTTGTTAAATAAGTGATATTTGTAGAAAGCCTTTGTAGTTTATTTTTTAAAAACTTATTTGAAAATCTCTTTTTTTTTCCTTCTTATAATCGAGTCCTTGAACATAAGTTTATAGAATATAAACATTAACAAATATAAATTGATAACCTAAGCTATGGAGGCCTTATTACATAAATAATCCCAAAATTAAAACTTAAAGGAAAACCGGAAATAGTTTATGAAAATAAAAACTTGATGGCCCCTCGAGTCCGCCTCGGCTCCCATGTCCACTATCCACTGCTCATCTGAAAAGTCAGGGAAATAAAAGGGTGAGTCACCAAGACTCAGTGTGCAAATCTCGAAAACACATAAAAGGGTGAGGCCCATTAAACACATTATGGGCCTTGGCCCATACACAATGGCAGAATATATACATGCTACATGGCCCATCCCAATCCTATAGTCCATCCTCTACACACCAAATTGCATCAGCCATCACACCTTGGGGATTTCTACAATCAACCCTCCATCCGCACACGCACCATTTCGACAAATTGTCTTTTGTCATAAAGACCGATCACTATGTGACCTATGTGGCAGAGCCACCGATCGCCATACGACCTTAATAATATATTGTGGTTTAACCACCAATTACTATGTGACTTATTAATCAGATGTGGCAGAGCCACCGATCGCCATGCGACCTAAATAACATATTATGGATTAACCATCGATCACTGAGTGACCTAATAGCATGCTCTTCCCCTTCGTCATATCAATCCCATCCCATGCATACATACATGCAGAATCAAAACAATATACTATCTAAAAAGATCACAGACTACCACATCTTTTGATACACATAGAGAAGTTTCTATGATTCGTACCTGGCATCCTTTGCCTACCCTTTTCGGGTAACACGACTGTTCATACAGCCTTTTTCTGGCTTTTAGCCCATAACATATATAGTACAGATTAACTAGTGTGATAGAGATCCACACACCTGATTACAGACAAGACGAGACTTTCTATGTCGACACTATCAAAAGTCGATACGACTGCTAACTGTCTAAGGTTTTGTTCTGAAGTCGGTCCACAACTCGGTGGCCAATCCCGTACGACTGACACAGCTCGCTTCTTAAATCTAGGGGTTGGATTTACGGATCCAATTCCCTCTTTCGTTTGACTGGCATTTGTATCCATGTAACATATCTTAGTCAACAAATCAAATTAAAACATGGAATCGAGTACAAACACGAATGTACATTCATAGGGCAGAGATCCCTTACCTAAAAATCTCGAAAGAGATAGAGTTTAGAGACTAGCAGTTTTGGCTTTTAGATCTAGACGATCTACTTCGATTCCCGACGTGTCGCCCCAAAATAAGAATACGAGAACAATCAAATCATTACTCCAAAGACAATTTTATCTAACCTTTCGGCTTTGGCCTCCAAAAACTGGAAGAGAAGAAGTGAAGAGAGAATTTGACACTTACCTTAACCGACAGATTCGACTAACTCTTAGAGATTTCAGCTTCTGAGAAAATCAAAAAGAAAATAATGCAACAAGATCTATAAAGATTAGGCTATGAAGAAATAGGCAAAGAGAGAATAAAGGAAAGAACAATGATTATTCGGTTATAAGAAAAGAATGGAGAAGAGAAGAGTTATGAGTTTCAGCTTTTGAGAAAAAGATGATTGAGAGAAGAGAACAATGGAAATTTCGGCTTTTGCATAAAAGTGGAGATGAGAGGAAAGAAAAAGAGAATAGGGTCAAATGCCGGAATTGAAGAGGTATCCCCCTATTTAAACCAAAATTTCGGCACCTACTGCCTAAAAACCAAAAATGCCCCTCTTTAAAATCAAAACTAAGCTATTTAATTAAGGGAAATTTTGGCACCCCTTGAACCTATCAGAACCGATTTCACCTCCCCCTTCAGTGTTGGAATTTTGGCCACCACTGTGACCAGTAGATAAATCTAAAATTTTCTCTTTATCTTTATCTGATTACTCATCCACAATGTCATGGATAACACCACCTCTTCCTTCCTTTATCATCACATTATCAACCTTATTATCCACACTAAATAATTTCTAATTTCAAGCATCCAAGCTGAACTCCACTACTGCTCTTTGCTATTGTCGAAATTAAATTAAAATAAAAGGTATCATACAACTCGAACCTTGGACCTCCTTAAGCGCTTGACACGCCACCTCCTAATCCTCGCATGTCGCCATCGACCTTTGGGCCACAAGCCCATTTTGTATCTTTTAAGCCCTATCCTACCGACTCTCCACTAGAGTGCC